>CM060880.1:3427500-4027500 GCA_030762935.1 Hymenopus coronatus | reverse complement strand
ATAAAAATTGATATCCGAGTAATTCACCCAAAACTATTAATTAGTTTGCCACATTATTATAAACATAAAAATTCATATCCAAGCAACTCTCACAAAAGTATTAATTAGTTTGCCACATTATTATAAACATAAAAATTCATATCCGAGCAACTCAACCAAAAGTATTAATTAGTTTGCCACATTATTATAAACATAAAAATTGATATCCAAGCAACTCACCCAAAAGTATTAATTAGTTTGCCACATTATTATAAATATAAAAATTGATATCCAAGCAACTCATCCAAAAGTATTAATCAGTTTGCCACATGATTATAAACATAAAAATTGATAAGCAAGAAACTCACCCAAAAGTATTAATTAGTTTGCCACATTATTACAAACATAAAAATTGATATCCAAGCAACTCACCCAAAAGTATTAATTAGTTTCCCACATTATTATAAACATAAAAATTGATATCCAAGCAACTCACCCAAAAGTATTAATTAGTTTCCCACATTATTATAAACATAAAAATTGATATCCGAGCAACTCACCCAAAAGTATTAATTAGTTTGCCACATTATTATAAAAAATAAAAATTGATATCCGAGCAACTCACCCAAAAGTATTAATTAGTTTGCCACATTATTATAAACATAAAAATTGATATCCGAGCACTCACCCAAAAGTATTAATTAGTTTGCCACATTATTATAAAAAATAAAAATCGATATCCGAGCAACTCACCCAAAAGTATTAATTAGTTTGCCACATTATTATAAACATAAAAATTGATATCCGAGCAACTCACACAAAAGTATTAATTAGTTTGCCACATTATTATAAACATAAAAATTCATATCCAAGCAACTCTCCCAAAAGTATTAATTAGTTTGCCACATTATTATAAACATAAAAATTCATATCCGAGCAACTCAACCAAAAGTATTAATTAGTTTGCCACATTATTATAAACATAAAAATTGATATCCGAGGACTCACCCAAAAGTATTAATTAGTTTGCCACATTATTACAAACATAAAAATTGATATCCGAGCAACTCACCCAAAAGTATTAAGTAGTTTGCCACATTATTATAAACATAAAAATTGATATCCGAGCAACTCACCCAAAAGTATTAATTAGTTTGCCACATTATTATAAAAAATAAAAATTGATATCCGAGCAACTCACCCAAAAGTATTAATTAGTTTGCCACATGATTATAAACATAAAAATTGATAAGCAAGAAGCTCACCCAAAAGTATTAATTAGTTTGCCACATTATTACAAACATAAAAATTGATATCCAAGCAACTCACCCAAAAGTATTAATTAGTTTCCCACATTATTATAAACATAAAAATTGATATCCGAGCAACTCACCCTAAAGTATTAATTAGTTTGCCACATTATTATAAAAAATAAAAATTGATATCCGAGCAACTCACCCAAAAGTATTAATTAGTTTGCCACATTATTATAAAAAATAAAAATTGATATCCGAGCAACTCACCCAAAAGTATTAATTAGTTTGCCACATTATTATAAACATAAAAATTGATATCCGAGCACTCACCCAAAAGTATTAATTAGTTTGCCACATTATTATAAAAAATAAAAATCGACATCCGAGCAACTCACCCAAAACTATTAATTAGTTTGCCACATTACTATAAACATAAAAATTGATATCCGAGCAACTCACACAAAAGTATTAATTTGTTTGCCACATTATTATAAATATAAAAATTGATATCCAAGCAACTCACCCAAAAGTGTTAATTAGTTTGCCACATTATTACAAAAATAAAAATTGATATCCAAGCAACTCACCCAAAAGTATTAATTAGTTTGCCACATTATTATAGACATAATAATTGATATCCAAGCAAATCACCCAAAAGTATTAATTAGTTTCCCACATTAATATAAACATAAAAATTGATATCCGAGCAACTCACCCAAAAGTATTAATTAGTTTGCCACATTATTATAAAAAATAAAAATTGATATCCGAGCAACTCACCCAAAAGTATTAATTAGTTTGCCACATTATTATAAAAAATAAAAATTGATATCCGAGCAACTCACCCAAAAGTATTAATTAGTTTGCCACATTATTATAAACATAAAAATTGATATCCGAGCACTCACCCAAAAGTATTAATTAGTTTGCCACATTATTATAAAAAATAAAAATTGATATCCAAGCAACTCACCCAAAAGTATTAATTAGTTTGCCACATTATTATAAACATAAAAATTGATATCCGAGCAACTCACACAAAAGTATTAATTAGTTTGCCACATTATTATAAATATAAAAATTGATATCCAAGCAACTCACCCAAAAGTGTTAATTAGTTTGCCACATTACTACAAACATAAAAATTGATATCCAAGCAACTCACCCAAAAGTATTAATTAGTTTGCCACATTATTATAAACATAAAAATTGATATCCGAGCAATTCACCCAAAAGTATTAATTAGTTTGCCACATTATTATAAACATAAAAATTCATATCCAAGCAACTCTCCCAAAAGTATTAATTAGTTTGCCACATTATTATAAACATAAAAATTCATATCCGAGCAACTCAACCAAAAGTATTAATTAGTTTGCCACATTATTATAAACATAAAAATTGATATCCGAGTAATTCACCCAAAACTATTAATTAGTTTGCCACATTATTATAAACATAAAAATTCATATCCAAGCAACTCTCCCAAAAGTATTAATTAGTTTGCCACATTATTATAAACATAAAAATTCATATCCGAGCAACTCAACCAAAAGTATTAATTAGTTTGCCACATTATTATAAACATAAAAATTGATATCCAAGCAACTCACCCAAAAGTATTAATTAGTTTGCCACATTATTATAAATATAAAAATTGATATCCAAGCAACTCATCCAAAAGTATTAATCAGTTTGCCACATGATTATAAACATAAAAATTGATAAGCAAGAAACTCACCCAAAAGTATTAATTAGTTTGCCACATTATTACAAACATAAAAATTGATATCCAAGCAACTCACCCAAAAGTATTAATTAGTTTCCCACATTATTATAAACATAAAAATTGATATCCAAGCAACTCACCCAAAAGTATTAATTAGTTTCCCACATTATTATAAACATAAAAATTGATATCCGAGCAACTCACCCAAAAGTATTAATTAGTTTGCCACATTATTATAAAAAATAAAAATTGATATCCGAGCAACTCACCCAAAAGTATTAATTAGTTTGCCACATTATTATAAACATAAAAATTGATATCCGAGCACTCACCCAAAAGTATTAATTAGTTTGCCACATTGTTATAAAAAATAAAAATCGATATCCGAGCAACTCACCCAAAAGTATTAATTAGTTTGCCACATTATTATAAACATAAAAATTGATATCCGAGCAACTCACACAAAAGTATTAATTAGTTTGCCACATTATTATAAACATAAAAATTCATATCCGAGCAACTCAACCAAAAGTATTAATTAGTTTGCCACATTATTATAAACATAAAAATTGATATCCGAGGACTCACCCAAAAGTATTAATTAGTTTGCCACATTATTATAAACATAAAAATTGATATCCGAGCAACTCACCCAAAAGTATTAAGTAGTTTGCCACATTATTATAAACATAAAAATTGATATCCGAGCAACTCACCCAAAAGTATTAATTAGTTTGCCACATTATTATAAACATAAAAATTCATATCCCAGCAACTCACCCAAAAGTATTAATTAGTTTGCCACATTATTATAAACATAAAAATTCATATCCCAGCAACTCACCCAAAAGTATTAATTAGTTTGCCACATTATTATAAACATAAAAATTCATATCCGAGCAACTCGCCCAAAAGTATTAATTACCTGGCCACATTATTATAAATATAAAAATTGATATCCAAGCAACTCACCCAAAAGTATTAATTAGCTTGCCACATTATTATATACATAAAAATTGATATCCAAGCAACTCACCCAAAAGTATTAATTAGTTTGCCACATTATTATAAAAAATAAAAATTGATATCCGAGCAACTCACCCAAAAGTATTAATTAGTTTGCCACATTATTACAAACATAAAAATTGATATCCAAGCAACTCACCCAAAAGTATTAATTAGTTTGCCACATTATTATAAATATAAAAATTGATATCCAAGCAACTCATCCAAAAGTATTAATTAGTTTGCCACATGATTATAAACATTAAAATTGATAAGCAAGAAACTCACCCAAAAGTATTAATTAGTTTGCCACATTATTACAAACATAAAAATTGATATCCAAGCAACTCACCCAAAAGTATTAATTAGTTTGCCACATTATTGTAAAAAATAAAAATTGATATCCGAGCAACTCACCCAAAAGTATTAATTAGTTTGCCACATTATTACAAACATAAAAATTGATATCCAAGCAACTCACCCAAAAGTATTAATTAGTTTGCCACATTATTATAAACATAAAAATTGATATCCGAGCACTCACCCAAAAGTATTAATTAGTTTGCCACATTATTATAAAAAATAAAAATCGATATCCGAGCAACTCACCCAAAAGTATTAATTAGTTTGCTACATTATTATAAAAAATAAAAATTGATATCCGAGCAACTCACCCAAAAGTATTAATTAGTTTGCTACATTATTATAAAAAATAAAAATTGATATCCAAGCAACTCACCCAAAAGTATTAATTAGTTTGCCACATTATTATAAACATAAAAATTGATATCCGAGCAACTCACCCAAAAGTATTAATTAGTTTGCCACATTATTATAAACATAAAAATTGATATCCGAGCAACTCAGCCAAAAGTATTAATTAGTTTGCCACATTATTATAAAAAATAAAAATTGATATCCGAGCAACTCACCCAAAAGTATTAATTAGTTTGCCACATTATTATAAACATAAAAATTGATATCCGAGCAATTCACCCAATAGTATTAATTAGTTTGCCACATTATTATAAGAAATAAAAATTGATATCCAAGCAACTCACCCAAAAGTATTAATTAGTTTGCCACATTATTATAAAAAATAAAAATTGATATCCGAGCAACTCACCCAAAAGTATTAATTAGTTTGCTACATTATTATAAAAAATAAAAATTGATATCCAAGCAACTCACCCAAAAGTATTAATTAGTTTGCTACATTATTATAAAAAATAAAAATTGATATCCAAGCAACTCACCCAAAAGTATTAATTAGTTTGCTACATTATTATAAAACATAAAAATTGATATCCAAGCAACTCACCCAAAAGTATTAATTAGTTTGCCACATTATTATAAACATAAAAATTGATATCCGAGCAACTCACACAAAAGTATTAATTAGTTTGCCACATTATTATAAATATAAAAATTGATATCCAAGCAACTCATCCAAAAGTATTAATTAGTTTGCCACATGATTATAAACATAAAAATTGATAAGCAAGAAACTCACGCAAAAGTATTAAATAGTTTGCTACATTATTACAAACATAAAAATTGATATCCAAGCAACTCACCCAAAAGTATTAATTAGTTTCCCACATTATTATAAACATAAAAATTGATATCCAAGCAACTCACCCAAAAGTATTAATTAGTTTCCCACATTATTATAAACATAAAAATTGATATCCGAGCAACTCACCCAAAAGTATTAATTAGTTTGCCACATTATTATAAAAAATAAAAATTGATATCCGAGCACTCACCCAAAAGTATTAATTAGTTTGCCACATTATTATAAAAAATAAAAATTGATATCCGAGCAACTCACCCAAAAGTATTGATTAGTTTGCCACATTATTATAAACATAAAAATTGATATCCGAGCAACTCACCCAAAAGTATTAATTACCTGGCCACATTATTATAAATATAAAAATTGATATCCAAGCAACTCACCCAAAAGTATTAATTAGCTTGCCACATTATTATAAACATTAAAATTGATATCCAAGCAACTCACCCAAAAGTATTAATTAGTTTGGCACATTATTGTAAACATAAAAATTGATATCCAAGCAACTCACCCAAAAGTATTAATTAGTTTGCCACATTATTATAAAAAATAAAAATTGATATCTGAGCAACTCACCCAAAAGTATTAATTAGTTTGCCACATTATTACAAACATAAAAATTGATATCCAAGCAACTCACCCAAAAGTATTAATTAGTTTGGCACATTATTGTAAACATAAAAATTGATATCCAAGCAACTCACCCAAAAGTATTAATTAGTTTGCCACATTATTGTAAACATAAAAATTGATATCCAAGCAACTCACCCAAAAGTATTAATTAGCTTGCCACATCATTATAAACATAAAAATTCATATTCGAGCAACTCACCCAAAAGTATTAATTAGCTTGCCACATTATTATAAACATAAAAATTCATATTCGAGCAACTCACCCAAAAGTATTAATTAGTTTGCCACATTATTATAAATATAAAAATTGATATCCAAGCAACTCATCCAAAAGTATTAATTAGTTTGCCACTTGATTATAAACATAAAAATTGATAAGCAAGAAACTCACCCAAAAGTTTTAATTAGTTTGCCACATTATTACAAAAATAAAAATTGATATCCAAGCAACTCACCCAAAAGTATTAATTAGTTTCCCACATTATTATAAACATAAAAATTGATATCCAAGCAACTCACCCAAAAGTATTAATTAGTTTCCCACATTATTATAAACATAAAAATTGATATCCGAGCAACTCACCCAAAAGTATTAATTAGTTTGCCACATTATTATAAACATAAAAATTGATATCCGAGCAACTCAGCCAAAAGTATTAATTAGTTTGCCACATTATTATAAAAAATAAAAATTGATATCCGAGCAACTCACCCAAAAGTATTAATTAGTTTGCCACATTATTATAAACATAAAAATTGATATCCGAGCACTCACCCAAAAGTATTAATTAGTTTGCCACATTATTATAAAAAATAAAAATCGATATCCGAGCAACTCACCCAAAAGTATTAATTAGTTTGCCACATTACTATAAACATAAAAATTGATATCCGAGCAACTCACACAAAAGTATTAATTAGCTTGCCACATTATTACAAACATAAAAATTGATATCCAAGCAACTCACCCAAAAGTATTAATTAGTTTGGCACATTATTGTAAACATAAAAATTGATATCCAAGCAACTCACCCAAAAGTATTAATTAGTTTTCCACATTATTGTAAACATAAAAATTGATATCCAAGCAACTCACCCAAAAGTATTAATTAGCTTGCCACATTATTATAAACATAAAAATTCATATTCGAGCAACTCACCCAAAAGTATTAATTAGCTTGCCACATTATTATAAACGTAAAAATTCATATTCGAGCAACTCACCCAAAAGTATTAATTAGTTTGCCACATTATTATAAATATAAAAATTGATATCCAAGCAACTCATCCAAAAGTATTAATTAGTTTGCCACATGATTATAAACATAAAAATTGATAAGCAAGAAGCTCACCCAAAAGTATTAATTAGTTTGCCACATTATTACAAACATAAAAATTGATATCCAAGCAACTCACCCAAAAGTATTAATTAGTTTCCCACATTATTATAAACATAAAAATTGATATCCGAGCAACTCACCCAAAAGTATTAATTAGTTTGCCACATTATTATAAAAAATAAAAATTGATATCCGAGCAACTCACCCAAAAGTATTAATTAGTTTGCCACATTATTATAAAAAATAAAAATTGATATCCGAGCAACTCACCCAAAAGTATTAATTAGTTTGCCACATTATTATAAACATAAAAATTGATATCCGAGCACTCACCCAAAAGTATTAATTAGTTTGCCACATTATTATAAAAAATAAAAATCGATATCCGAGCAACTCACCCAAAAGTATTAATTAGTTTGCCACATTACTATAAACATAAAAATTGATATCCGAGCAACTCACACAAAAGTATTAATTAGTTTGCCACATTATTATAAATATAAAAATTGATATCCAAGCAACTCACCCAAAAGTGTTAATTAGTTTGCCACATTATTACAAAAATAAAAATTGATATCCAAGCAACTCACCCAAAAGTATTAATTAGTTTGCCACATTATTATAGACATAATAATTGATATCCAAGCAAATCACCCAAAAGTATTAATTAGTTTCCCACATTAATATAAACATAAAAATTGATATCCGAGCAACTCACCCAAAAGTATTAATTAGTTTGCCACATTATTATAAATAATAAAAATTGATATCTGAGCAACTCACCCAAAAGTATTAATTAGTTTGCCACATTATTATAAAAAATAAAAATTGATATCCGAGCAACTCACCCAAAAGTATTAATTAGTTTGCCACATTATTATAAACATAAAAATTGATATCCGAGCACTCACCCAAAAGTATTAATTAGTTTGCCACATTATTATAAAAAATAAAAATTGATATCCAAGCAACTCACCCAAAAGTATTAATTAGTTTGCCACATTATTATAAACATAAAAATTGATATCCGAGCAACTCACACAAAAGTATTAATTAGTTTGCCACATTATTATAAATATAAAAATTGATATCCAAGCAACTCACCCAAAAGTGTTAATTAGTTTGCCACATTACTACAAACATAAAAATTGATATCCAAGCAACTCACCCAAAAGTATTAATTAGTTTGCCACATTATTATAAACATAAAAATTGATATCCGAGCAATTCACCCAAAAGTATTAATTAGTTTGCCACATTATTATAAACATAAAAATTCATATCCAAGCAACTCTCCCAAAAGTATTAATTAGTTTGCCACATTATTATAAACATAAAAATTCATATCCGAGCAACTCAACCAAAAGTATTAATTAGTTTGCCACATTATTATAAACATAAAAATTGATATCCGAGTAATTCACCCAAAACTATTAATTAGTTTGCCACATTATTATAAACATAAAAATTCATATCCAAGCAACTCTCCCAAAAGTATTAATTAGTTTGCCACATTATTATAAACATAAAAATTCATATCCGAGCAACTCAACCAAAAGTATTAATTAGTTTGCCACATTATTATAAACATAAAAATTGATATCCAAGCAACTCACCCAAAAGTATTAATTAGTTTGCCACATTATTATAAATATAAAAATTGATATCCAAGCAACTCATCCAAAAGTATTAATCAGTTTGCCACATGATTATAAACATAAAAATTGATAAGCAAGAAACTCACCCAAAAGTATTAATTAGTTTGCCACATTATTACAAACATAAAAATTGATATCCAAGCAACTCACCCAAAAGTATTAATTAGTTTCCCACATTATTATAAACATAAAAATTGATATCCAAGCAACTCACCCAAAAGTATTAATTAGTTTCCCACATTATTATAAACATAAAAATTGATATCCGAGCAACTCACCCAAAAGTATTAATTAGTTTGCCACATTATTATAAAAAATAAAAATTGATATCCGAGCAACTCACCCAAAAGTATTAATTAGTTTGCCACATTATTATAAACATAAAAATTGATATCCGAGCACTCACCCAAAAGTATTAATTAGTTTGCCACATTATTATAAAAAATAAAAATCGATATCCGAGCAACTCACCCAAAAGTATTAATTAGTTTGCCACATTATTATAAACATAAAAATTGATATCCGAGCAACTCACACAAAAGTATTAATTAGTTTGCCACATTATTATAAACATAAAAATTCATATCCAAGCAACTCTCCCAAAAGTATTAATTAGTTTGCCACATTATTATAAACATAAAAATTCATATCCGAGCAACTCAACCAAAAGTATTAATTAGTTTGCCACATTATTATAAACATAAAAATTGATATCCGAGGACTCACCCAAAAGTATTAATTAGTTTGCCACATTATTATAAACATAAAAATTGATATCCGAGCAACTCACCCAAAAGTATTAAGTAGTTTGCCACATTATTATAAACATAAAAATTGATATCCGAGCAACTCACCCAAAAGTATTAATTAGTTTGCCACATTATTATAAAAAATAAAAATTGATATCCGAGCAACTCACCCAAAAGTATTAATTAGTTTGCCACATGATTATAAACATAAAAATTGATAAGCAAGAAGCTCACCCAAAAGTATTAATTAGTTTGCCACATTATTACAAACATAAAAATTGATATCCAAGCAACTCACCCAAAAGTATTAATTAGTTTCCCACATTATTATAAACATAAAAATTGATATCCGAGCAACTCACCCAAAAGTATTAATTAGTTTGCCACATTATTATAAAAAATAAAAATTGATATCCGAGCAACTCACCCAAAAGTATTAATTAGTTTGCCACATTATTATAAAAAATAAAAATTGATATCCGAGCAACTCACCCAAAAGTATTAATTAGTTTGCCACATTATTATAAACATAAAAATTGATATCCGAGCACTCACCCAAAAGTATTATTTAGTTTGCCACATTATTATAAAAAATAAAAATCGATATCCGAGCAACTCACCCAAAAGTATTAATTAGTTTGCCACATTACTATAAACATAAAAATTGATATCCGAGCAACTCACACAAAAGTATTAATTAGTTTGCCACATTATTATAAATATAAAAATTGATATCCAAGCAACTCACCCAAAAGTGTTAATTAGTTTGCCACATTATTACAAAAATAAAAATTGATATCCAAGCAACTCACCCAAAAGTATTAATTAGTTTGCCACATTATTATAGACATAATAATTGATATCCAAGCAAATCACCCAAAAGTATTAATTAGTTTCCCACATTAATATAAACATAAAAATTGATATCCGAGCAACTCACCCAAAAGTATTAATTAGTTTGCCACATTATTATAAAAAATAAAAATTGATATCCGAGCAACTCACCCAAAAGTATTAATTAGTTTGCCACATTATTATAAAAAATAAAAATTGATATCCGAGCAACCCACCCAAAAGTATTAATTAGTTTGCCACATTATTATAAACATAAAAATTGATATCCGAGCACTCACCCAAAAGTATTAATTAGTTTGCCACATTATTATAAAAAATAAAAATTGATATCCAAGCAACTCACCCAAAAGTATTAATTAGTTTGCCACATTATTATAAACATAAAAATTGATATCCGAGCAACTCACACAAAAGTATTAATTAGTTTGCCACATTATTATAAATATAAAAATTGATATCCAAGCAACTCACCCAAAAGTGTTAATTAGTTTGCCACATTACTACAAACATAAAAATTGATATCCAAGCAACTCACCCAAAAGTATTAATTAGTTTGCCACATTATTATAAACATAAAAATTGATATCCGAGCAATTCACCCAAAAGTATTAATTAGTTTGCCACATTATTATAAACATAAAAATTCATATCCAAGCAACTCTCCCAAAAGTATTAATTAGTTTGCCACATTATTATAAACATAAAAATTCATATCCGAGCAACTCAACCAAAAGTATTAATTAGTTTGCCACATTATTATAAACATAAAAATTGATATCCGAGTAATTCACCCAAAACTATTAATTAGTTTGCCACATTATTTGAAACATAAAAATTCATATCCAAGCAACTCTCCCAAAAGTATTAATTAGTTTGCCACATTATTATAAACATAAGAATTCATATCCGAGCAACTCAACCAAAAGTATTAATTAGTTTGCCACATTATTATAAACATAAAAATTGATATCCAAGCAACTCACCCAAAAGTATTAATTAGTTTGCCACATTATTATAAATATAAAAATTGATATCCAAGCAACTCATCCAAAAGTATTAATCAGTTTGCCACATGATTATAAACATAAAAATTGATAAGCAAGAAACTCACCCAAAAGTATTAATTAGTTTGCCACATTATTACAAACATAAAAATTGATATCCAAGCAACTCACCCAAAAGTATTAATTAGTTTCCCACATTATTATAAACATAAAAATTGATATCCAAGCAACTCACCCAAAAGTATTAATTAGTTTCCCACATTATTATAAACATAAAAATTGATATCCGAGCAACTCACCCAAAAGTATTAATTAGTTTGCCACATTATTATAAAAAATAAAAATTGATATCCGAGCAACTCACCCAAAAGTATTAATTAGTTTGCCACATTATTATAAACATAAAAATTGATATCCGAGCACTCACCCAAAAGTATTAATTAGTTTGCCACATTATTATAAAAAATAAAAATCGATATCCGAGCAACTCACCCAAAAGTATTAATTAGTTTGCCACATTATTATAAACATAAAAATTGATATCCGAGCAACTCACACAAAAGTATTAATTAGTTTGCCACATTATTATAAACATAAAAATTCATATCCAAGCAACTCTCCCAAAAGTATTAATTAGTTTGCCACATTATTATAAACATAAAAATTCATATCCGAGCAACTCAACCAAAAGTATTAATTAGTTTGCCACATTATTATAAACATAAAAATTGATATCCGAGGACTCACCCAAAAGTATTAATTAGTTTGCCACATTATTATAAACATAAAAATTGATATCCGAGCAACTCACCCAAAAGTATTAAGTAGTTTGCCACATTATTATAAACATAAAAATTGATATCCGAGCAACTCACCCAAAAGTATTAATTAGTTTGCCACATTATTATAAACATAAAAATTCATATCCCAGCAACTCACCCAAAAGTATTAATTAGTTTGCCACATTATTATAAACATAAAAATTCATATCCCAGCAACTCACCCAAAAGTATTAATTAGTTTGCCACATTATTATAAACATAAAAATTCATATCCGAGCAACTCGCCCAAAAGTATTAATTACCTGGCCACATTATTATAAATATAAAAATTGATATCCAAGCAACTCACCCAAAAGTATTAATTAGCTTGCCACATTATTATATACATAAAAATTGATATCCAAGCAACTCACCCAAAAGTATTAATTAGTTTGCCACATTATTATAAAAAATAAAAATTGATATCCGAGCAACTCACCCAAAAGTATTAATTAGTTTGCCACATTATTACAAACATAAAAATTGATATCCAAGCCACTCACCCAAAAGTATTAATTAGTTTGCCACATTATTATAAATATAAAAATTGATATCCAAGCAACTCATCCAAAAGTATTAATTAGTTTGCCACATGATTATAAACATTAAAATTGATAAGCAAGAAACTCACCCAAAAGTATTAATTAGTTTGCCACATTATTACAAACATAAAAATTGATATCCAAGCAACTCACCCAAAAGTATTAATTAGTTTGCCACATTATTGTAAAAAATAAAAATTGATATCCGAGCAACTCACCCAAAAGTATTAATTAGTTTGCCACATTATTACAAACATAAAAATTGATATCCAAGCAACTCACCCAAAAGTATTAATTAGTTTGCCACATTATTATAAATATAAAAATTGATATCCAAGCAACTCATCCAAAAGTATTAATTAGTTTGCCACATGATTATAAACATAAAAATTGATAAGCAAGAAACTCACCCAAAAGTATTAATTAGTTTGCCACATTATTACAAACATAAAAATTGATATCCAAGCAACTCACCCAAAAGTATTAATTAGTTTCCCACATTATTATAAACATAAAAATTGATATCCAAGCAACTCACCCAAAAGTATTAATTAGTTTCCCACATTATTATAAACATAAAAATTGATATCCGAGCAACTCACGTAAAAGTATTAATTAGTTTGCCACATTATTATAAAAAATAAAAATTGATATCCGAGCAACTCACCCAAAAGTATTAATTAGTTTGCCACATTATTATAAACATAAAAATTGATATCCGAGCACTCACCCAAAAGTATTAATTAGTTTGCCACATTATTATAAAAAATAAAAATCGATATCCGAGCAACTCACCCAAAAGTATTAATTAGTTTGCCACATTATTATAAACATAAAAATTGATATCCGAGCAACTCACACAAAAGTATTAATTAGTTTGCCACATTATTATAAATATAAAAATTGATATCCAAGCAACTCACCCAAAAGTGTTAATTAGTTTGCCACATTATTACAAAAATAAAAATTGATATCCAAGCAACCAACCCAAAAGTATTAATTAGTTTGCCACATTATTATAAACATAAAAATTGATATCCAAGCAACTCACCCAAAAGTATTAATTAGTTTCCCACATTATTATAAACATAAAAATTGATATCCGAGCAACTCACCCAAAAGTATTAATTAGTTTGCCACATTATTATAAAAAATAAAAATTGATATCCGAGCAACTCACCCAAAAGTATTAATTAGTTTGCCACATTATTATAAAAAATAAAAATTGATATCCGAGCAACTCACCCAAAAGTATTAATTAGTTTGCCACATTATTATAAACATAAAAATTGATATCCGAGCACTCACCCAAAAGTATTAATTAGTTTGCCACATTATTATAAAAAATAAAAATTGATATCCGAGCAACTCACCCAAAAGTATTAATTAGTTTGCCACATTATTATAAACATAAAAATTGATATCTGAGCAACTCACACAAAAGTATTAATTAGTTTGCCACATTATTATAAATATAAAAATTGATATCCAAGCAACTCACCCAAAAGTGTTAATTAGTTTGCCACATTATTACAAACATAAAAATTGATATCCAAGCAACTCACCCAAAAGTATTAATTAGTTTGCCACATTATTATATACATAAAAATTGATATCCGAGCAATTCACCCAAAAGTATTAATTAGTTTGCCACATTATTATAAACATAAAAATTCATATCCAAGCAACTCTCCCAAAAGTATTAATTAGTTTGCCACATTATTATAAACATAAAAATTCATATCCGAGCAACTCAACCAAAAGTATTAATTAGTTTGCCACATTATTATAAACATAAAAATTGATATCCGAGTAATTCACCCAAAAGTATTAATTAGTTTGCCACATTATTATAAACATAAAAATTCATATCCAAGCAACTCTCCCAAAAGTGTTAATTAGTTTGCCACATTATTATAAACATAAAAATTGATATCCGAGCAACTCACATAAAAGTATTAATTAGTTTGCCACATTATTATAAAAAATAAAAATTAATATCCGAGCAACTCACCCAAAAGTATTAATTAGTTTGCCACATTATTATAAACATAAAAATTGATATCCGAGCACTCACCCAAAAGTATTAATTAGTTTGCCACATTATTATAAAAAATAAAAATTGATATCCGAGCAACTCACCCAAAAGTATTAATTAGTTTGCCACATTATTATAAACATAAAAATTGATATCCGAGCAACTCACACAAAAGTATTAATTAGTTTGCCACATTATTATAAATATAAAAATTGATATCCAAGCAACTCACCCAAAAGTGTTAATTAGTTTGCCACATTATTACAAACATAAAAATTGATATCCAAGCAACTCACCCAAAAGTATTAATTAGTTTGCCACATTATTATAAACATAAAAATTGATATCCGAGCAATTCACCCAAAAGTATTAATTAGTTTGCCACATTATTATAAACATAAAAATTCATATCCAAGCAACTCTCCCAAAAGTATTAATTAGTTTGCCACATTATTATAAACATAAAAATTCATATCCGAGCAACTCAACCAAAAGTATTAATTAGTTTGCCACATTATTATAAACATAAAAATTGATATCCGAGTAATTCACCCAAAAGTATTAATTAGTTTGCCACATTATTATAAACATAAAAATTCATATCCAAGCAACTCTCCCAAAAGTGTTAATTAGTTTGCCACATTATTATAAACATAAAAATTCATATCCGAGCAACTCAACCAAAAGTATTAATTACTTTGGCACATTATTATAAACATAAAAATTGATATCCGAGCACTCACCCAAAAGTATTAATTAGTTTGCCACATTATTATAAACATAAAAATTGATATCCGAGCAACTCACCCAAAAGTATTAATTAGTTTGCCACATTATTATAAACATAAAAATTGATATCCGAGCAACTCACCCAAAAGTATTAATTAGTTTGCCACATTATTATAAACATAAAAATTCATATCCCAGCAACTCACCCAAAAGTATTAATTAGTTTGCCACATTATTATAAACATAAAAATTCATATCCCAGTAACTAACCCAAAAGTATTAATTAGTTTGCCACATTATTATAAACATAAAAATTCATATCCGAGCAACTCGCCCAAAAGTATTAATTACCTGGCCACATTATTATAAATATAAAAATTGATATCCAAGCAACTCACCCAAAAGTATTAATTAGTTTGCCACATTATTATAAAAAATAAAAATTGATATCCGAGCAACTCACCCAAAAGTATTAATTAGATTCCCACATTATTATAAACATAAAAATTGATATCCGAGCAACTCAGCCAAAAGTATTAATTAGTTTGCCACATTATTATAAAAAATAAAAATTGATATCCGAGCAACTCACCCAAAAGTATTAATTAGTTTGCCATATTATTATAAAAAATAAAAATTGATATCCGAGCAACTCACCCAAAAGTATTAATTAGTTTGCCACATTATTATAAACATAAAAATTGATATCCGAGCAATTCACCCAAAAGTATTAATTAGTTTGCCACATTATTATAAAAAATAAAAATTGATATCCAAGCAACTCACCCAAAAGTATTAATTAGTTTGCCACATTATTATAAAAAATAAAAATTGATATCCGAGCAACTCACCCAAAAGTATTACTTAGTTTGCTACATTATTATAAAAAATAAAAATTGATATCCAAGCAACTCAACCAAAAGTATTAATTAGTTTGCCACATTATTATAAACATAAAAATTGATATCCGAGCAACTCGCCCAGAAGTATTAATTAGTTTGCCACATTATTATAAACATAAAAATTCATATCCAAGCAACTCACCCAAAGTATTAATTAGTTTGCCACATGATTATAAACATAAAATTTGATAAGCAAGAAACTCACCCAAAAGTATTAATTAGTTTGCCACATCATTACAAACATTAAAATTGATATCCGAGCAACTCACCCAAAAGTATTAATTATTTTGCCACATCATTACAAACATAAAAATTGATATCCGAGCAACTCACCCAAAAGTATTAATTAGCTTGCCACATTATTACAAACATAAAAATTGATATCCCAGCAACTCACCCAAAAGTATTAATTAGTTTGCCACATTATTACAAACATATAAATTCATATCCAAGCAACTCACCCAAAAGTATTAATTAGTTTGCCTTTATTACAAACATAAAAATTCATATCCCAGCAACTCACCCAAAGTATTAATTAGTTTGCCACGTTATTATAAACATAAAAATTCATATCCAAGCAACTCACCCAAAGTATTAATTAGTTTGCCACATGATTATAAACATAAAAATTGATAAGCAAGAAACTCACCCAAAAGTATTAATTAGTTTGCCACATCATTACAAACATTAAAATTGATATCCGAGCAACTCACCCAAAGGTATTAATTAGTTTGCCACATCATTACAAACATAAAAATTGATATCCGAGCAACTCACCCAAAAGTATTAATTAGCTTGCCACATTATTACAAACATAAAAATTGATATCCAAGCAACTCACACAAAAGTATTAATTAGCTTGCCACATTATTACAAACATAAAAATTCATATCCCAGCAACTCACCCAAAAGTATTAATTAGTTTGCCACTTTATTACAAACATAAAAATTCATATCCCAGCAACTCACCCAAAAGTATTAATTAGTTTGCCACATTATTATAAACATATAAATTCATATCCAAGCAACTCACCCAAAAGTATTAATTAGTTTGCCACTTTATTACAAACATAAAAATTCATATCCCAGTAACTCACCCAAAAGTATTAATTAGTTTGCCACATTATTATAAACATAAAAATTCATATCCGAGCAACTCGCCCAAAAGTATTAATTACCTGGCCACATTATTATAAATATAAAAATTGATATCCAAGCAACTCACCCAAAAGTATTAATTAGCTTGCCACATTATTATAAACATAAAAATTGATATCCAAGCAACTCACCCAAAAGTATTAATTAGTTTGCCACATTATTATAAAAAATAAAAATTGATATCCGAGCAACTCACCCAAAAGTATTAATTAGTTTGCCACATTATTACAAAGATAAAAATTGATATCCAAGCAACTCACCCAAAAGTATTAATTAGATTCCCACATTATTATAAACATAAAAATTGATATCCGAGCAACTCAGCCAAAAGTATTAATTAGTTTGCCACATTATTATAAAAAATAAAAATTGATATTCGAGCAACTCACCCAAAAGTATTAATTAGTTTGCCACATTATTATAAAAAATAAAAATTGATATCCGAGCAACTCACCCAAAAGTATTAATTAGTTTGCCACATTATTATAAACATAAAAATTGATATCCGAGCAATTCACCCAAAAGTATTAATTAGTTTGCCACATTATTATAAAAAATAAAAATTGATATCCAAGCAACTCACCCAAAAGTATTAATTAGTTTGCCACATTATTATAAAAAATAAAAATTGATATCCGAGCAACTCACCCAAAAGTATTAATTAGTTTGCTACATTATTATAAAAAATAAAAATTGATATCCAAGCAACTCACCCAAAAGTATTAATTAGTTTGCTACATTATTATAAAAAATAAAAATTGATATCCGAGCAACTCACCCAAAAGTATTAATTAGTTTGCTACATTATTATAAAAAATAAAAATTGATATCCAAGCAACTCACCCAAAAGTATTAATTAGTTTGCCACATTATTATAAACATAAAAATTGATATCCGAGCAACTCGCCCAAAAGTATTAATTAGTTTGCCACATTATTATAAACATAAAAATTCATATCCAAGCAACTCACCCAAAGTATTAATTAGTTTGCCACATGATTATAAACATAAAAATTGATAAGCAAGAAACTCACCCAAAAGTATTAATTAGTTTGCCACATCATTACAAACATTAAAATTGATATCCGAGCAACTCACCCAAAAGTATTAATTAGTTTGCCACATCATTACAAACATAAAAATTGATATCCGAGCAACTCACCCAAAAGTATTAATTAGCTTGCCACATTATTACAAACATAAAAATTGATATCCCAGCAACTCACCCAAAAGTATTAATTAGTTTGCCACATTATTACAAACATATAAATTCATATCCAAGCAACTCACCCAAAAGTATTAATTAGTTTGCCACTTTATTACAAACATAAAAATTCATATCCCAGCAACTCACCCAAAGTATTAATTAGTTTGCCACGTTATTATAAACATAAAAATTCATATCCAAGCAACTCACCCAAAGTATTAATTAGTTTGCCACATGATTATAAACATAAAAATTGATAAGCAAGAAACTCACCCAAAAGTATTAATTAGTTTGCCACATCATTACAAACATTAAAATTGATATCCGAGCAACTCACCCAAAGGTATTAATTAGTTTGCCACATCATTACAAACATAAAAATTGATATCCGAGCAACTCACCCAAAAGTATTAATTAGTTTGCCACTTTATTACAAACATAAAAATTCATATCCCAGCAACTCACCCAAAAGTATTAATTAGTTTGCCACATTATTATAAACATATAAATTCATATCCAAGCAACTCACCCAAAAGTATTAATTAGTTTGCCACTTTATTACAAACATAAAAATTCATATCCCAGCAACTCACCCAAAGTATTAATTAGTTTGCCACATTATTATAAACATAAAAATTGATATCCGAGCAACTCACACAAAAGTATTAATTAGTTTGCCACATTATTATAAACATAAAAATTGATATCCAAGCAACTCACCCAAAAGTATTAATTAGTTTGCCACATTATTATAAATATAAAAATTGATATCCAAGCAACTCACCCAAAAGTGTTAATTAGTTTGCCACATTATTACAAAAATAAAAATTGATATCCAAGCAACTCACCCAAAAGTATTAATTAGTTTGCCACATTATTATAAACATAAAAATTGATATCCGAGCAACTCAGCCAAAAGTATTAATTAGTTTGCCACATTATTATAAAAAATAAAAATTGATATCCGAGCAACTCACCCAAAAGTATTAATTAGTTTGCCACATTATTATAAACATAAAAATTGATATCCGAGCAATTCACCCAATAGTATTAATTAGTTTGCCACATTATTATAAGAAATAAAAATTGATATCCAAGCAACTCACCCAAAAGTATTAATTAGTTTGCCACATTATTATAAAAAATAAAAATTGATATCCGAGCAACTCACCCAAAAGTATTAATTAGTTTGCTACATTATTATAAAAAATAAAAATTGATATCCAAGCAACTCACCCAAAAGTATTAATTAGTTTGCTACATCATTATAAAAAATAAAAATTGATATCCAAGCAACTCACCCAAAAGTATTAATTAGTTTGCTACATTATTATAAAACATAAAAATTGATATCCAAGCAACTCACCCAAAAGTATTAATTAGTTTGCCACATTAATATAAATATAAAAATTGATATCCAAGCAACTCATCCAAAAGTATTAATTAGTTTGCCACATGATTATAAACATAAAAATTGATAAGCAAGAAACTCACGCAAAAGTATTAAATAGTTTGCTACATTATTACAAACATAAAAATTGATATCCAAGCAACTCACCCAAAAGTATTAATTAGTTTCCCACATTATTATAAACATAAAAATTGATATCCAAGCAACTCACCCAAAAGTATTAATTAGTTTCCCACATTATTATAAACATAAAAATTGATATCCGAGCAACTCACCCAAAAGTATTAATTAGTTTGCCACATTATTATAAAAAATACAAATTGATATCCGAGCAACTCACCCAAAAGTATTAATTAGTTTGCCACATTATTATAAAAAATAAAAATTGATATCCGAGCAACTCACCCAAAAGTATTGATTAGTTTGCCACATTATTATAAACATAAAAATTGATATCCGAGCACTCACCCAAAAGTATTAATTAGTTTGCCACATTATTACAAACATAAAAATTGATATCCCAGCAACTCACCCAAAAGTATTAATTAGTTTCCCACATTTTTATAAAAAATAAAAATCGATATCCGAGCAACTCACCCAAAAGTATTAATTAGTTTGCCACATTATTATAAACATAAAAATTGATATCCGAGCAACTCACACAAAAGTATTAATTAGTTTGCCACATTATTATAAATATAAAAATTGATATCCAAGCAACTCACACAAAAGTGTTAATTAGTTTACCACATTATTACAAAAATAAAAATTGATATCCAAGCAACTCACCCAAAAGTATTAATTAGTTTGCCACATTATTATAAACATAAAAATTGATATCCAAGCAACTCACCCAAAAGTATTAATTAGTTTCCCACATTATTATAAACATAAAAATTGATATCCGAGCACTCACCCAAAAGTATTAATTAGTTTGCCACATCATTACAAACATTAAAATTGATATCCGAGCAACTCACCCAAAAGTATTAATTAGTTTGCCACATTATTATAAACATAGAAATTGATATCCGAGCAACTCACCCAAAAGTATTAATTAGTTTGCCACATTATTATAAACATAAAAATTCATATCCCAGCAACTCACCCAAAAGTATTAATTAATTTGCCACATTATTATAAACATAAAAATTCATATCCCAGCAACTCACCCAAAAGTATTTATTAGTTTGCCACATTATTATAAACATAAAAATTCATATCCGAGCAACTCGCCCAAAAGTATTAATTACCTGGCCACATTATTATAAATATAAAAATTGATATCCAAGCAACTCACCCAAAAGTATTAATTAGCTTGCCACATTATTATAAACATAAAAATTGATATCCAAGCAACTCACCCAAAAGTATTAATTAGTTTGCCACATTATTATAAAAAATAAAAATTGATATCCGAGCAACTCACCCAAAGGTATTAATTAGTTTGCCACATTATTACAAACATAAAAATTGATATCCAAGCAACTCACCCAAAAGTATTAATTAGTTTGGCACATTATTGTAAACATAAAAATTGATATCCAAGCAACTCACCCAAAAGTATTAATTAGTTTGCCACATTATTGTAAACATAAAAATTGATATCCAAGCAACTCACCCAAAAGTATTAATTAGCTTGCCACATTATTATAAACATAAAAATTCATATTCGAGCAACACACCCAAAAGTATTAATTAGCTTGCCACATTATTATAAACATAAAAATTCATATTCGAGCAACTCACCCCAAAGTACTAATTAGTTTGCCACATTATTATAAATATAAAAATTGATATCCAAGCAACTCATGCAAAAGTATTAATTAGTGTGCCACATGATTATAAACATAAAAATTGATAAGCAAGAAACTCACCCAAAAGTATTAATTAGTTTGCCACATTATTACAAACATAAAAATTGATATCCAAGCAACTCACCCAAAAGTATTAATTAGTTTCCCACATAATTATAAACATAAAAATTGATATCCAAGCAACTCACCCAAAAGTATTAATTAGTTTCCAGCATTATTATAAACATAAAAATTGATATCCGAGCACTCACCCAAAAGTATTAATTAGTTTGCCACATTATTATAAAAAATAAAAATTGATATCCGAGCAACTCACCCAAAAGTATTAATTAGTTTGCCACATTATTATAAACATAAAAATTGATATCCGAGCAACTCACACAAAAGTATTAATTAGTTTGCCACATTATTATAAATATAAAAATTGATATCCAAGCAACTCACCCAAAAGTGTTAATTAGTTTGCCACATTATTACAAACATAAAAATTGATAACCAAGCAACTCACCCAAAAGTATTAATTAGTTTGCCACATTATTATAAACATAAAAATTGATATCCGAGCAATTCACCCAAAAGTATTAATTAGTTTGCCACATTAATATAAACATAAAAATTCATATCCAAGCAACTCTCCCAAAACTATTAATTAGTTTGCCACATTATTATAAACATAAAAATTCATATCCGAGCAACTCAACCAAAAGTATTAATTAGTTTGCCACATTATTATAAACATAAAAATTGATATCCGAGTAATTCACCCAAAAGTATTAATTAGTTTGCCACATTATTATAAACATAAAAATTCATATCCAAGCAACTCTCCCAAAAGTATTTATTAGTTTGCCACATTATTATAAACATAAAAATTCATATCCGAGCAACTCAACCAAAAGTATTAATTAGTTTGCCACATTATTATAAACATAAAAATTGATATCCAAGCAACTCATCCAAAAGTATTAATTAGTTTGCCACATGATTATAAACATAAAAATTGATAAGCAAGAAACTCACCCAAAAGTATTAATTAGGTTGCCACATTATTACAAACATAAAAATTGATATCCAAGCAACTCACCCAAAAGTATTAATTAGTTTCCCACATTATTATAAACATAAAAATTGATATCCGAGCAACTCACATAAAAGTATTAATTAGTTTGCCACATTATTATAAAAAATAAAAATTAATATCCGAGCAACTCACCCAAAAGTATTAATTAGTTTGCCACATTATTATAAACATAAAAATTGATATCCGAGCACTCACCCAAAAGTATTAATTAGTTTGCCACATTATTATAAAAAATAAAAATCGATATCCGAGCAACTCACCCAAAAGTATTAATTAGTTTGCCACATTATTATAAACATAAAAATTGATATCCGAGCAACTCACACAAAAGTATTAATTAGTTTGCCACATTATTATAAATATAAAAATTGATATCCAAGCAACTCACACAAAAGTGTCAATTAGTTTGCCACATTATTACAAAAATAAAAATTGATATCCAAGCAACTCACCCAAAAGTATTAATTAGTTTGCCACATTATTATAAACATAAAAATTGATATCCGAGCAACTCACCCAAAAGTATTAATTAGTTTGCCACATTATTATAAACATAGAAATTGATATCCGAGCAACTCACGCAAAAGTATTAATTAGTTTGCCACATTATTATAAACATAAAAATTCATATCCCAGCAACTCACCCAAAAGTATTAATTAATTTGCCACATTATTATAAACATAAAAATTCATATCCCAGCAACTCACCCAAAAGTATTTATTAGTTTGCCACATTATTATAAACATAAAAATTCATATCCGAGCAACTCGCCCAAAAGTATTAATTACCTGGCCACATTATTATAAATATAAAAATTGATATCCAAGCAACTCACCCAAAAGTATTAATTAGCTTGCCACATTATTATAAACATAAAAATTGATATCCAAGCAACTCACCCAAAAGTATTAATTAGTTTGCCACATTATTATAAAAAATAAAAATTGATATCCGAGCAACTCACCCAAAGGTATTAATTAGTTTGCCACATTATTACAAACATAAAAATTGATATCCAAGCAACTCACCCAAAAGTATTAATTAGTTTGGCACATTATTGTAAACATAAAAATTGATATCCAAGCAACTCACCCAAAAGTATTAATTAGTTTGCCACATTATTGTAAACATAAAAATTGATATCCAAGCAACTCACCCAAAAGTATTAATTAGCTTGCCACATTATTATAAACATAAAAATTCATATTCGAGCAACACACCCAAAAGTATTAATTAGCTTGCCACATTATTATAAACATAAAAATTCATATTCGAGCAACTCACCCCAAAGTACTAATTAGTTTGCCACATTATTATAAATATAAAAATTGATATCCAAGCAACTCATGCAAAAGTATTAATTAGTGTGCCACATGATTATAAACATAAAAATTGATAAGCAAGAAACTCACCCAAAAGTATTAATTAGTTTGCCACATTATTACAAACATAAAAATTGATATCCAAGCAACTCACCCAAAAGTATTAATTAGTTTCCCACATTATTATAAACATAAAAATTGATATCCAAGCAACTCACCCAAAAGTATTAATTAGTTTCCCGCATTATTATAAACATAAAAATTGATATCCGAGCAACTCACCCAAAAGTATTAATTAGTTTGCCACATTATTATAAAAAATAAAAATTGATATCCGAGCAACTCACCCAAAAGTATTAATTAGTTTGCCACATTATTATAAAAAATAAAATTTGATATCCGAGCAACTCACCCAAAAGTATAAATTAGTTTGCCACATTATTATAAACATAAAAATTGATATCCGAGCACTCACCCAAAAGTATTAATTAGTTTGCCACATTATTATAAAACATAAAAATCGATATCCGAGCAACTCACCCAAAAGTATTAATTAGTTTGCCACTTTATTACAAACATAAAAATTCATATCCCAGCAACTCACCCAAAAGTATTAATTAGTTTGCCACATTATTATAAACATATAAATTCATATCCAAGCAACTCACCCAAAAGTATTAATTAGTTTGCCACTTTATTACAAACATAAAAATTCATATCCCAGCAACTCACCCAAAGTATTAATTAGTTTGCCACATTATTATAAACATAAAAATTCATATCCAAGCAACTCACCCAAAGTATTAATTAGTTTGCCACATGATTATA
Source organism: Hymenopus coronatus (assembly GCA_030762935.1). Lineage (NCBI taxonomy): Eukaryota > Metazoa > Arthropoda > Insecta > Mantodea > Hymenopodidae > Hymenopus > Hymenopus coronatus. Next base: position 4,001,856 of record CM060880.1, on the reverse strand, counting down.
AACATAAAAATTGATAAGCAAGAAACTCACCCAAAAGTATTAATTAGTTTGCCACATCATTACAAACATTAAAATTGATATCCGAGCAACTCACCCAAAAGTATTAATTAGTTTGCCACATCATTACAAACATAAAAATTGATATCCGAGCAACTCACCCAAAAGTATTAATTAGCTTGCCACATTATTACAAACATAAAAATTGATATCCAAGCAACTCACACAAAAGTATTAATTAGCTTGCCACATTATTACAAACATAAAAATTCATATCCCAGCAACTCACCCAAAAGTATTAATTAGTTTGCCACTTTATTACAAACATAAAAATTCATATCCCAGCAACTCACCCAAAAGTATTAATTAGTTTGCCACATTATTGTAAACATAAAAATTGATATCCAAGCAACTCACCCAAAAGTATTAATTAGCTTGCCACATTATTATAAACATAAAAATTCATATTCGAGCAACACACCCAAAAGTATTAATTAGCTTGCCACATTATTATAAACATAAAAATTCATATTCGAGCAACTCACCCAAAAGTACTAATTAGTTTGCCACATTATTATAAATATAAAAACTGATATCCAAGCAACTCATGCAAAAGTATTAATTAGTGTGCCACATGATTATAAACATAAAAATTGATAAGCAAGAAACTCACCCAAAAGTATTAATTAGTTTGCCACATTATTACAAACATAAAAATTGATATCCAAGCAACTCACCCAAAAGTATTAATTAGTTTCCCACATTATTATAAACATAAAAATTGATATCCAAGCAACTCACCCAAAAGTATTAATTAGTTTCCCGCATTATTATAAACATAAAAATTGATATCCGAGCAACTCACCCAAAAGTATTAATTAGATTGCCACATTATTATAAAAAATAAAAATTGATATCCGAGCAACTCACCCAAAAGTATTAATTAGTTTGCCACATTATTATAAAAAATAAAATTTGATATCCGAGCAACTCTCCCAAAACTATTAATTAGTTTGCCACATTATTATAAACATAAAAATTCATATCCGAGCAACTCAACCAAAAGTATTAATTAGTTTGCCACATTATTATAAACATAAAAATTGATATCCGAGTAATTCACCCAAAAGTATTAATTAGTTTGCCACATTATTATAAACATAAAAATTCATATCCAAGCAACTCTCCCAAAAGTATTTATTAGTTTGCCACATTATTATAAACATAAAAATTCATATCCGAGCAACTCAACCAAAAGTATTAATTAGTTTGCCACATTATTATAAACATAAAAATTGATATCCAAGCAACTCACCCAAAAGTATTAATTAGTTTGCCACATTATTACAAATATAAAAATTGATATCCAAGCAACTCATCCAAAAGTATTAATTAGTTTGCCACATGATTATAAACATAAAAATTGATAAGCAAGAAACTCACCCAAAAGTATTAATTAGGTTGCCACATTATTACAAACATAAAAATTGATATCCAAGCAACTCACCCAAAAGTATTAATTAGTTTCCCACATTATTATAAACATAAAAATTGATATCCGAGCAACTCACATAAAAGTATTAATTAGTTTGCCACATTATTATAAAAAATAAAAATTAATATCCGAGCAACTCACCCAAAAGTATTAATTAGTTTGCCACATTATTATAAACATAAAAATTGATATCCGAGCACTCACCCAAAAGTATTAATTAGTTTGCCACATTATTATAAAAAATAAAAATCGATATCCGAGCAACTCACCCAAAAGTATTAATTAGTTTGCCACATTATTATAAACATAAAAATTGATATCCGAGCAACTCACACAAAAGTATTAATTAGTTTGCCACATTATTATAAATATAAAAATTGATATCCAAGCAACTCACACAAAAGTGTCAATTAGTTTGCCACATTATTACAAAAATAAAAATTGATATCCAAGCAACTCACCCAAAAGTATTAATTAGTTTGCCACATTATTATAAACATAAAAATTGATATCCGAGCAACTCACCCAAAAGTATTAATTAGTTTGCCACATTATTATAAACATAGAAATTGATATCCGAGCAACTCACCCAAAAGTATTAATTAGTTTGCCACATTATTATAAACATAAAAATTCATATCCCAGCAACTCACCCAAAAGTATTAATTAATTTGCCACATTATTATAAACATAAAAATTCATATCCCAGCAACTCACCCAAAAGTATTTATTAGTTTGCCACATTATTATAAACATAAAAATTCATATCCGAGCAACTCGCCCAAAAGTATTAATTACCTGGCCACATTATTATAAATATAAAAATTGATATCCAAGCAACTCACCCAAAAGTATTAATTAGCTTGCCACATTATTATAAACATAAAAATTGATATCCAAGCAACTCACCCAAAAGTATTAATTAGTTTGCCACATTATTATAAAAAATAAAAATTGATATCCGAGCAACTCACCCAAAGGTATTAATTAGTTTGCCACATTATTACAAACATAAAAATTGATATCCAAGCAACTCACCCAAAAGTATTAATTAGTTTGGCACATTATTGTAAACATAAAAATTGATATCCAAGTAACTCACCCAAAAGTATTAATTAGTTTGCCACATTATTGTAAACATAAAAATTGATATCCAAGCAACTCACCCAAAAGTATTAATTAGCTTGCCACATTATTATAAACATAAAAATTCATATTCGAGCAACACACCCAAAAGTATTAATTAGCTTGCCACATTATTATAAACATAAAAATTCATATTCGAGCAACTCACCCCAAAGTACTAATTAGTTTGCCACATTATTATAAATATAAAAATTGATATCCAAGCAACTCATGCAAAAGTATTAATTAGTGTGCCACATGATTATAAACATAAAAATTGATAAGCAAGAAACTCACCCAAAAGTATTAATTAGTTTGCCACATTATTACAAACATAAAAATTGATATCCAAGCAACTCACCCAAAAGTATTAATTAGTTTCCCACATTATTATAAACATAAAAATTGATATCCAAGCAACTCACCCAAAAGTATTAATTAGTTTCCCGCATTATTATAAACATAAAAATTGATATCCGAGCAACTCACCCAAAAGTATTAATTAGTTTGCCACATTATTATAAAAAATAAAAATTGATATCCGAGCAACTCACCCAAAAGTATTAATTAGTTTGCCACATTATTATAAAAAATAAAATTTGATATCCGAGCAACTCACCCAAAAGTATTAATTAGTTTGCCACATTATTATAAACATAAAAATTGATATCCGAGCACTCACCCAAAAGTATTAATTAGTTTGCCACATTATTATAAAACATAAAAATCGATATCCGAGCAACTCACCCAAAAGTATTAATTAGTTTGCCACTTTATTACAAACATAAAAATTCATATCCCAGCAACTCACCCAAAAGTATTAATTAGTTTGCCACATTATTATAAACATATAAATTCATATCCAAGCAACTCACCCAAAAGTATTAATTAGTTTGCCACTTTATTACAAACATAAAAATTCATATCCCAGCAACTCACCCAAAGTATTAATTAGTTTGCCACATTATTATAAACATAAAAATTCATATCCAAGCAACTCACCCAAAGTATTAATTAGTTTGCCACATTATTATAAATATAAAAATTGATATCCAAGCAACTCACACAAAAGTGTCAATTAGTTTGCCACATTATTACAAAAATAAAAATTGATATCCAAGCAACTCACCCAAAAGTATTAATTAGTTTGCCACATTATTATAAACATAAAAATTGATATCCGAGCAACTCACCCAAAAGTATTAATTAGTTTGCCACATTATTATAAACATAGAAATTGATATCCGAGCAACTCACCCAAAAGTATTAATTAGTTTGCCACATTATTATAAACATAAAAATTCATATCCCAGCAACTCACCCAAAAGTATTAATTAATTTGCCACATTATTATAAACATAAAAATTCATATCCCAGCAACTCACCCAAAAGTATTTATTAGTTTGCCACATTATTATAAACATAAAAATTCATATCCGAGCAACTCGCCCAAAAGTATTAATTACCTGGCCACATTATTATAAATATAAAAATTGATATCCAAGCAACTCACCCAAAAGTATTAATTAGCTTGCCACATTATTATAAACATAAAAATTGATATCCAAGCAACTCACCCAAAAGTATTAATTAGTTTGCCACATTATTATAAAAAATAAAAATTGATATCCGAGCAACTCACCCAAAGGTATTAATTAGTTTGCCACATTATTACAAACATAAAAATTGATATCCAAGCAACTCACCCAAAAGTATTAATTAGTTTGGCACATTATTGTAAACATAAAAATTGATATCCAAGCAACTCACCCAAAAGTATTAATTAGTTTGCCACATTATTGTAAACATAAAAATTGATATCCAAGCAACTCACCCAAAAGTATTAATTAGCTTGCCACATTATTATAAACATAAAAATTCATATTCGAGCAACACACCCAAAAGTATTAATTAGCTTGCCACATTATTATAAACATAAAAATTCATATTCGAGCAACTCACCCCAAAGTACTAATTAGTTTGCCACATTATTATAAATATAAAAATTGATATCCAAGCAACTCATGCAAAAGTATTAATTAGTGTGCCACATGATTATAAACATAAAAATTGATAAGCAAGAAACTCACCCAAAAGTATTAATTAGTTTGCCACATTATTACAAACATAAAAATTGATATCCAAGCAACTCACCCAAAAGTATTAATTAGTTTCCCACATTATTATAAACATAAAAATTGATATCCAAGCAACTCACCCAAAAGTATTAATTAGTTTCCCGCATTATTATAAACATAAAAATTGATATCCGAGCAACTCACCCAAAAGTATTAATTAGTTTGCCACATTATTATAAAAAATAAAAATTGATATCCGAGCAACTCACCCAAAAGTATTAATTAGTTTGCCACATTATTATAAAAAATAAAATTTGATATCCGAGCAACTCACCCAAAAGTATTAATTAGTTTGCCACATTATTATAAACATAAAAATTGATATCCGAGCACTCACCCAAAAGTATTAATTAGTTTGCCACATTATTATAAAACATAAAAATCGATATCCGAGCAACTCACCCAAAAGTATTAATTAGTTTGCCACTTTATTACAAACATAAAAATTCATATCCCAGCAACTCACCCAAAAGTATTAATTAGTTTGCCACATTATTATAAACATATAAATTCATATCCAAGCAACTCACCCAAAAGTATTAATTAGTTTGCCACTTTATTACAAACATAAAAATTCATATCCCAGCAACTCACCCAAAGTATTAATTAGTTTGCCACATTATTATAAACATAAAAATTCATATCCAAGCAACTCACCCAAAGTATTAATTAGTTTGCCACATGATTATAAACATAAAAATTGATAAGCAAGAAACTCACCCAAAAGTATTAATTAGTTTGCCACATCATTACAAACATTAAAATTGATATCCGAGCAACTCACACAAAAGTATTAATTAGTTTGCCACATCATTACAAACATAAAAATTGATATCCGAGCAACTCACCCAAAAGTATTAATTAGCTTGCCACATTATTACAAACATAAAAATTGATATCCAAGCAACTCACACAAAAGTATTAATTAGCTTGCCATTTTATTACAAACATAAAAATTCATATCCCAGCAACTCACCCAAAAGTATTAATTAGTTTGCCACTTTATTACAAACATAAAAATTCATATCCCAGCAACTCACCCAAAAGTATTAATTAGTTTGCCACATTATTGTAAACATAAAAATTGATATCCAAGCAACTCACCCAAAAGTATTAATTAGCTTGCCACATTATTATAAACATAAAAATTCATATTCGAGCAACACACCCAAAAGTATTAATTAGCTTGCCACATTATTATAAACATAAAAATTCATATTCGAGCAACTCACCCAAAAGTACTAATTAGTTTGCCACATTATTATAAATATAAAAACTGATATCCAAGCAACTCATGCAAAAGTATTAATTAGTGTGCCACATGATTATAAACATAAAAATTGATAAGCAAGAAACTCACCCAAAAGTATTAATTAGTTTGCCACATTATTACAAACATAAAAATTGATATCCAAGCAACTCACCCAAAAGTATTAATTAGTTTCCCACATTATTATAAACATAAAAATTGATATCCAAGCAACTCACCCAAAAGTATTAATTAGTTTCCCGCATTATTATAAACATAAAAATTGATATCCGAGCAACTCACCCAAAAGTATTAATTAGTTTGCCACATTATTATAAAAAATAAAAATTGATATCCGAGCAACTCACCCAAAAGTATTAATTAGTTTGCCACATTATTATAAAAAATAAAATTTGATATCCGAGCAACTCTCCCAAAACTATTAATTAGTTTGCCACATTATTATAAACATAAAAATTCATATCCGAGCAACTCAACCAAAAGTATTAATTAGTTTGCCACATTATTATAAACATAAAAATTCATATCCCAGCAACTCACCCAAAAGTATTTATTAGTTTGCCACATTATTATAAACATAAAAATTCATATCCGAGCAACTCGCCCAAAAGTATTAATTACCTGGCCACATTATTATAAATATAAAAATTGATATCCAAGCAACTCACCCAAAAGTATTAATTAGCTTGCCACATTATTATAAACATAAAAATTGATATCCAAGCAACTCACCCAAAAGTATTAATTAGTTTGCCACATTATTATAAAAAATAAAAATTGATATCCGAGCAACTCACCCAAAGGTATTAATTAGTTTGCCACATTATTACAAACATAAAAATTGATATCCAAGCAACTCACCCAAAAGTATTAATTAGTTTGGCACATTATTGTAAACATAAAAATTGATATCCAAGCAACTCACCCAAAAGTATTAATTAGTTTGCCACATTATTGTAAACATAAAAATTGATATCCAAGCAACTCACCCAAAAGTATTAATTAGCTTGCCACATTATTATAAACATAAAAATTCATATTCGAGCAACACACCCAAAAGTATTAATTAGCTTGCCACATTATTATAAACATAAAAATTCATATTCGAGCAACTCACCCCAAAGTACTAATTAGTTTGCCACATTATTATAAATATAAAAATTGATATCCAAGCAACTCATGCAAAAGTATTAATTAGTGTGCCACATGATTATAAACATAAAAATTGATAAGCAAGAAACTCACCCAAAAGTATTAATTAGTTTGCCACATTATTACAAACATAAAAATTGATATCCAAGCAACTCACCCAAAAGTATTAATTAGTTTCCCACATTATTATAAACATAAAAATTGATATCCAAGCAACTCACCCAAAAGTATTAATTAGTTTCCCGCATTATTATAAACATAAAAATTGATATCCGAGCAACTCACCCAAAAGTATTAATTAGTTTGCCACATTATTATAAAAAATAAAAATTGATATCCGAGCAACTCACCCAAAAGTATTAATTAGTTTGCCACATTATTATAAAAAATAAAATTTGATATCCGAGCAACTCACCCAAAAGTATTAATTAGTTTGCCACATTATTATAAACATAAAAATTGATATCCGAGCACTCACCCAAAAGTATTAATTAGTTTGCCACATTATTATAAAACATAAAAATCGATATCCGAGCAACTCACCCAAAAGTATTAATTAGTTTGCCACTTTATTACAAACATAAAAATTCATATCCCAGCAACTCACCCAAAAGTATTAATTAGTTTGCCACATTATTATAAACATATAAATTCATATCCAAGCAACTCACCCAAAAGTATTAATTAGTTTGCCACTTTATTACAAACATAAAAATTCATATCCCAGCAACTCACCCAAAGTATTAATTAGTTTGCCACATTATTATAAACATAAAAATTCATATCCAAGCAACTCACCCAAAGTATTAATTAGTTTGCCACATGATTATAAACATAAAAATTGATAAGCAAGAAACTCACCCAAAAGTATTAATTAGTTTGCCACATCATTACAAACATTAAAATTGATATCCGAGCAACTCACCCAAAAGTATTAATTAGTTTGCCACATCATTACAAACATAAAAATTGATATCCGAGCAACTCACCCAAAAGTATTAATTAGCTTGCCACATTATTACAAACATAAAAATTGATATCCAAGCAACTCACACAAAAGTATTAATTAGCTTGCCACATTATTACAAACATAAAAATTCATATCCCAGCAACTCACCCAAAAGTATTAATTAGTTTGCCACTTTATTACAAACATAAAAATTCATATCCCAGCAACTCACCCAAAAGTATTAATTAGTTTGCCACATTATTGTAAACATAAAAATTGATATCCAAGCAACTCACCCAAAAGTATTAATTAGCTTGCCACATTATTATAAACATAAAAATTCATATTCGAGCAACACACCCAAAAGTATTAATTAGCTTGCCACATTATTATAAACATAAAAATTCATATTCGAGCAACTCACCCAAAAGTACTAATTAGTTTGCCACATTATTATAAATATAAAAACTGATATCCAAGCAACTCATGCAAAAGTATTAATTAGTGTGCCACATGATTATAAACATAAAAATTGATAAGCAAGAAACTCACCCAAAAGTATTAATTAGTTTGCCACATTATTACAAACATAAAAATTGATATCCAAGCAACTCACCCAAAAGTATTAATTAGTTTCCCACATTATTATAAACATAAAAATTGATATCCAAGCAACTCACCCAAAAGTATTAATTAGTTTCCCGCATTATTATAAACATAAAAATTGATATCCGAGCAACTCACCCAAAAGTATTAATTAGTTTGCCACATTATTATAAAAAATAAAAATTGATATCCGAGCAACTCACCCAAAAGTATTAATTAGTTTGCCACATTATTATAAAAAATAAAATTTGATATCCGAGCAACTCTCCCAAAACTATTAATTAGTTTGCCACATTATTATAAACATAAAAATTCATATCCGAGCAACTCAACCAAAAGTATTAATTAGTTTGCCACATTATTATAAACATAAAAATTGATATCCGAGTAATTCACCCAAAAGTATTAATTAGTTTGCCACATTATTATAAACATAAAAATTCATATCCAAGCAACTCTCCCAAAAGTATTTATTAGTTTGCCACATTATTATAAACATAAAAATTCATATCCGAGCAACTCAACCAAAAGTATTAATTAGTTTGCCACATTATTATAAACATAAAAATTGATATCCAAGCAACTCACCCAAAAGTATTAATTAGTTTGCCACATTATTACAAATATAAAAATTGATATCCAAGCAACTCATCCAAAAGTATTAATTAGTTTGCCACATGATTATAAACATAAAAATTGATAAGCAAGAAACTCACCCAAAAGTATTAATTAGGTTGCCACATTATTACAAACATAAAAATTGATATCCAAGCAACTCACCCAAAAGTATTAATTAGTTTCCCACATTATTATAAACATAAAAATTGATATCCGAGCAACTCACATAAAAGTATTAATTAGTTTGCCACATTATTATAAAAAATAAAAATTAATATCCGAGCAACTCACCCAAAAGTATTAATTAGTTTGCCACATTATTATAAACATAAAAATTGATATCCGAGCACTCACCCAAAAGTATTAATTAGTTTGCCACATTATTATAAAAAATAAAAATCGATATCCGAGCAACTCACCCAAAAGTATTAATTAGTTTGCCACATTATTATAAACATAAAAATTGATATCCGAGCAACTCACACAAAAGTATTAATTAGTTTGCCACATTATTATAAATATAAAAATTGATATTAAAGCAACTCACACAAAAGTGTCAATTAGTTTGCCACATTATTACAAAAATAAAAATTGATATCCAAGCAACTCACCCAAAAGTATTAATTAGTTTGCCACATTATTATAAACATAAAAATTGATATCCGAGCAACTCACCCAAAAGTATTAATTAGTTTGCCACATTATTATAAACATAGAAATTGATATCCGAGCAACTCACCCAAAAGTATTAATTAGTTTGCCACATTATTATAAACATAAAAATTCATATCCCAGCAACTCACCCAAAAGTATTAATTAATTTGCCACATTATTATAAACATAAAAATTCATATCCCAGCAACTCACCCAAAAGGATTTTTTAGTTTGCCACATTATTATAAACATAAAAATTCATATCCGAGCAACTCGCCCAAAAGTATTAATTACCTGGCCACATTATTATAAATATAAAAATTGATATCCAAGCAACTCACCCAAAAGTATTAATTAGCTTGCCACATTATTATAAACATAAAAATTGATATCCAAGCAACTCACCCAAAAGTATTAATTAGTTTGCCACATTATTATAAAAAATAAAAATTGATATCCGAGCAACTCACCCAAAGGTATTAATTAGTTTGCCACATTATTACAAACATAAAAATTGATATCCAAGCAACTCACCCAAAAGTATTAATTAGTTTGGCACATTATTGTAAACATAAAAATTGATATCCAAGCAACTCACCCAAAAGTATTAATTAGTTTGCCACATTATTGTAAACATAAAAATTGATATCCAAGCAACTCACCCAAAAGTATTAATTAGCTTGCCACATTATTATAAACATAAAAATTCATATTCGAGCAACACACCCAAAAGTATTAATTAGCTTGCCACATTATTATAAACATAAAAATTCATATTCGAGCAACTCACCCCAAAGTACTAATTAGTTTGCCACATTATTATAAATATAAAAATTGATATCCAAGCAACTCATGCAAAAGTATTAATTAGTGTGCCACATGATTATAAACATAAAAATTGATAAGCAAGAAACTCACCCAAAAGTATTAATTAGTTTGCCACATTATTACAAACATAAAAATTGATATCCAAGCAACTCACCCAAAAGTATTAATTAGTTTCCCACATTATTATAAAAATAAAAATTGATATCCAAGCAACTCACCCAAAAGTATTAATTAGTTTCCCGCATTATTATAAACATAAAAATTGATATCCGAGCAACTCACCCAAAAGTATTAATTAGTTTGCCACATTATTATAAAAAATAAAAATTGATATCCGAGCAACTCACCCAAAAGTATTAATTAGTTTGCCACATTATTATAAAAAATAAAATTTGATATCCGAGCAACTCACCCAAAAGTATTAATTAGTTTGCCACATTATTATAAACATAAAAATTGATATCCGAGCACTCACCCAAAAGTATTAATTAGTTTGCCACATTATTATAAAACATAAAAATCGATATCCGAGCAACTCACCCAAAAGTATTAATTAGTTTGCCACTTTATTACAAACATAAAAATTCATATCCCAGCAACTCACCCAAAAGTATTAATTAGTTTGCCACATTATTATAAACATATAAATTCATATCCAAGCAACTCACCCAAAAGTATTAATTAGTTTGCCACTTTATTACAAACATAAAAATTCATATCCCAGCAACTCACCCAAAGTATTAATTAGTTTGCCACATTATTATAAACATAAAAATTCATATCCAAGCAACTCACCCAAAGTATTAATTAGTTTGCCACATGATTATAAACATAAAAATTGATAAGCAAGAAACTCACCCAAAAGTATTAATTAGTTTGCCACATCATTACAAACATTAAAATTGATATCCGAGCAACTCACCCAAAAGTATTAATTAGTTTGCCACATCATTACAAACATAAAAATTGATATCCGAGCAACTCACCCAAAAGTATTAATTAGCTTGCCACATTATTACAAACATAAAAATTGATATCCAAGCAACTCACACAAAAGTATTAATTAGCTTGCCACATTATTACAAACATAAAAATTCATATCCCAGCAACTCACCCAAAAGTATTAATTAGTTTGCCACTTTATTACAAACATAAAAATTCATATCCCAGCAACTCACCCAAAAGTATTAATTAGTTTGCCACATTATTGTAAACATAAAAATTGATATCCAAGCAACTCACCCAAAAGTATTAATTAGCTTGCCACATTATTATAAACATAAAAATTCATATTCGAGCAACACACCCAAAAGTATTAATTAGCTTGCCACATTATTATAAACATAAAAATTCATATTCGAGCAACTCACCCAAAAGTACTAATTAGTTTGCCACATTATTATAAATATAAAAACTGATATCCAAGCAACTCATGCAAAAGTATTAATTAGTGTGCCACATGATTATAAACATAAAAATTGATAAGCAAGAAACTCACCCAAAAGTATTAATTAGTTTGCCACATTATTACAAACATAAAAATTGATATCCAAGCAACTCACCCAAAAGTATTAATTAGTTTCCCACATTATTATAAACATAAAAATTGATATCCAAGCAACTCACCCAAAAGTATTAATTAGTTTCCCGCATTATTATAAACATAAAAATTGATATCCGAGCAACTCACCCAAAAGTATTAATTAGTTTGCCACATTATTATAAAAAATAAAAATTGATATCCGAGCAACTCACCCAAAAGTATTAATTAGTTTGCCACATTATTATAAAAAATAAAATTTGATATCCGAGCAACTCACCCAAAAGTATTAATTAGTTTGCCACATTATTATAAACATAAAAATTGATATCCGAGCACTCACCCAAAAGTATTAATTAGTTTGCCACACTATTATAAAACATAAAAATCGATATCCGAGCAACTCACCCAAAAGTATTAATTAGTTTGCCACTTTATTACAAACATAAAAATTCATATCCCAGCAACTCACCCAAAAGTATTAATTAGTTTGCCACATTATTATAAACATATAAATTCATATCCAAGCAACTCACCCAAAAGTATTAATTAGTTTGCCACTTTATTACAAACATAAAAATTCATATCCCAGCAACTCACCCAAAGTATTAATTAGTTTGCCACATTATTATAAACATAAAAATTCATATCCAAGCAACTCACCCAAAGTATTAATTAGTTTGCCACATTATTATAAATATAAAAATTGATATCCAAGCAACTCACACAAAAGTGTCAATTAGTTTGCCACATTATTACAAAAATAAAAATTGATATCCAAGCAACTCACCCAAAAGTATTAATTAGTTTGCCACATTATTATAAACATAAAAATTGATATCCGAGCAACTCACCCAAAAGTATTAATTAGTTTGCCACATTATTATAAACATAGAAATTGATATCCGAGCAACTCACCCAAAAGTATTAATTAGTTTGCCACATTATTATAAACATAAAAATTCATATCCCAGCAACTCACCCAAAAGTATTAATTAATTTGCCACATTATTATAAACATAAAAATTCATATCCCAGCAACTCACCCAAAAGTATTTATTAGTTTGCCACATTATTATAAACATAAAAATTCATATCCGAGCAACTCGCCCAAAAGTATTAATTACCTGGCCACATTATTATAAATATAAAAATTGATATCCAAGCAACTCACCCAAAAGTATTAATTAGCTTGCCACATTATTATAAACATAAAAATTGATATCCAAGCAACTCACCCAAAAGTATTAATTAGTTTGCCACATTATTATAAAAAATATAAATTGATATCCGAGCAACTCACCCAAAGGTATTAATTAGTTTGCCACATTATTACAAACATAAAAATTGATATCCAAGCAACTCACCCAAAAGTATTAATTAGTTTGGCACATTATTGTAAACATAAAAATTGATATCCAAGCAACTCACCCAAAAGTATTAATTAGTTTGCCACATTATTGTAAACATAAAAATTGATATCCAAGCAACTCACCCAAAAGTATTAATTAGCTTGCCACATTATTATAAACATAAAAATTCATATTCGAGCAACACACCCAAAAGTATTAATTAGCTTGCCACATTATTATAAACATAAAAATTCATATTCGAGCAACTCACCCCAAAGTACTAATTAGTTTGCCACATTATTATAAATATAAAAATTGATATCCAAGCAACTCATGCAAAAGTATTAATTAGTGTGCCACATGATTATAAACATAAAAATTGATAAGCAAGAAACTCACCCAAAAGTATTAATTAGTTTGCCACATTATTACAAACATAAAAATTGATATCCAAGCAACTCACCCAAAAGTATTAATTAGTTTCCCACATTATTATAAACATAAAAATTGATATCCAAGCAACTCACCCAAAAGTATTAATTAGTTTCCCGCATTATTATAAACATAAAAATTGATATCCGAGCAACTCACCCAAAAGTATTAATTAGTTTGCCACATTATTATAAAAAATAAAAATTGATATCCGAGCAACTCACCCAAAAGTATTAATTAGTTTGCCACATTATTATAAAAAATAAAATTTGATATCCGAGCAACTCACCCAAAAGTATTAATTAGTTTGCCACATTATTATAAACATAAAAATTGATATCCGAGCACTCACCCAAAAGTATTAATTAGTTTGCCACATTATTATAAAACATAAAAATCGATATCCGAGCAACTCACCCAAAAGTATTAATTAGTTTGCCACTTTATTACAAACATAAAAATTCATATCCCAGCAACTCACCCAAAAGTATTAATTAGTTTGCCACATTATTATAAACATATAAATTCATATCCAAGCAACTCACCCAAAAGTATTAATTAGTTTGCCACTTTATTACAAACATAAAAATTCATATCCCAGCAACTCACCCAAAGTATTAATTAGTTTGCCACATTATTATAAACATAAAAATTCATATCCAAGCAACTCACCCAAAGTATTAATTAGTTTGCCACATGATTATAAACATAAAAATTGATAAGCAAGAAACTCACCCAAAAGTATTAATTAGTTTGCCACATCATTACAAACATTAAAATTGATATCCGAGCAACTCACCCAAAAGTATTAATTAGTTTGCCACATCATTACAAACATAAAAATTGATATCCGAGCAACTCACCCAAAAGTATTAATTAGCTTGCCACATTATTACAAACATAAAAATTGATATCCAAGCAACTCACACAAAAGTATTAATTAGCTTGCCACATTATTACAAACATAAAAATTCATATCCCAGCAACTCACCCAAAAGTATTAATTAGTTTGCCACTTTATTACAAACATAAAAATTCATATCCCAGCAACTCACCCAAAAGTATTAATTAGTTTGCCACATTATTGTAAACATAAAAATTGATATCCAAGCAACTCACCCAAAAGTATTAATTAGCTTGCCACATTATTATAAACATAAAAATTCATATTCGAGCAACACACCCAAAAGTATTAATTAGCTTGCCACATTATTATAAACATAAAAATTCATATTCGAGCAACTCACCCAAAAGTACTAATTAGTTTGCCACATTATTATAAATATAAAAACTGATATCCAAGCAACTCATGCAAAAGTATTAATTAGTGTGCCACATGATTATAAACATAAAAATTGATAAGCAAGAAACTCACCCAAAAGTATTAATTAGTTTGCCACATTATTACAAACATAAAAATTGATATCCAAGCAACTCACCCAAAAGTATTAATTAGTTTCCCACATTATTATAAACATAAAAATTGATATCCAAGCAACTCACCCAAAAGTATTAATTAGTTTCCCGCATTATTATAAACATAAAAATTGATATCCGAGCAACTCACCCAAAAGTATTAATTAGTTTGCCACATTATTATAAAAAATAAAAATTGATATCCGAGCAACTCACCCAAAAGTATTAATTAGTTTGCCACATTATTATAAAAAATAAAATTTGATATCCGAGCAACTCTCCCAAAACTATTAATTAGTTTGCCACATTATTATAAACATAAAAATTCATATCCGAGCAACTCAACCAAAAGTATTAATTAGTTTGCCACATTATTATAAACATAAAAATTGATATCCGAGTAATTCACCCAAAAGTATTAATTAGTTTGCCACATTATCATAAACATAAAAATTCATATCCAAGCAACTCTCCCAAAAGTATTTATTAGTTTGCCACATTATTATAAACATAAAAATTCATATCCGAGCAACTCAACCAAAAGTATTAATTAGTTTGCCACATTATTATAAACATAAAAATTGATATCCAAGCAACTCACCCAAAAGTATTAATTAGTTTGCCACATTATTACAAATATAAAAATTGATATCCAAGCAACTCATCCAAAAGTATTAATTAGTTTGCCACATGATTATAAACATAAAAATTGATAAGCAAGAAACTCACCCAAAAGTATTAATTAGGTTGCCACATTATTACAAACATAAAAATTGATATCCAAGCAACTCACCCAAAAGTATTAATTAGTTTCCCACATTATTATAAACATAAAAATTGATATCCGAGCAACTCACATAAAAGTATTAATTAGTTTGCCACATTATTATAAAAAATAAAAATTAATATCCGAGCAACTCACCCAAAAGTATTAATTAGTTTGCCACATTATTATAAACATAAAAATTGATATCCGAGCACTCACCCAAAAGTATTAATTAGTTTGCCACATTATTATAAAAAATAAAAATCGATATCCGAGCAACTCACCCAAAAGTATTAATTAGTTTGCCACATTATTATAAACATAAAAATTGATATCCGAGCAACTCACACAAAAGTATTAATTAGTTTGCCACATTATTATAAATATAAAAATTGATATCCAAGCAACTCACACAAAAGTGTCAATTAGTTTGCCACATTATTACAAAAATAAAAATTGATATCCAAGCAACTCACCCAAAAGTATTAATTAGTTTGCCACATTATTATAAACATAAAAATTGATATCCGAGCAACTCACCCAAAAGTATTAATTAGTTTGCCACATTATTATAAACATAGAAATTGATATCCGAGCAACTCACCCAAAAGTATTAATTAGTTTGCCACATTATTATAAACATAAAAATTCATATCCCAGCAACTCACCCAAAAGTATTAATTAATTTGCCACATTATTCTAAACATAAAAATTCATATCCCAGCAACTCACCCAAAAGTATTTATTAGTTTGCCACATTATTATAAACATAAAAATTCATATCCGAGCAACTCGCCCAAAAGTATTAATTACCTGGCCACATTATTATAAATATAAAAATTGATATCCAAGCAACTCACCCAAAAGTATTAATTAGCTTGCCACATTATTATAAACATAAAAATTGATATCCAAGCAACTCACCCAAAAGTATTAATTAGTTTGCCACATTATTATAAAAAATAAAAATTGATATCCGAGCAACTCACCCAAAGGTATTAATTAGTTTGCCACATTATTACAAACATAAAAATTGATATCCAAGCAACTCACCCAAAAGTATTAATTAGTTTGGCACATTATTGTAAACATAAAAATTGATATCCAAGCAACTCACCCAAAAGTATTAATTAGTTTGCCACATTATTGTAAACATAAAAATTGATATCCAAGCAACTCACCCAAAAGTATTAATTAGCTTGCCACATTATTATAAACATAAAAATTCATATTCGAGCAACACACCCAAAAGTATTAATTAGCTTGCCACATTATTATAAACATAAAAATTCATATTCGAGCAACTCACCCCAAAGTACTAATTAGTTTGCCACATTATTATAAATATAAAAATTGATATCCAAGCAACTCATGCAAAAGTATTAATTAGTGTGCCACATGATTATAAACATAAAAATTGATAAGCAAGAAACTCACCCAAAAGTATTAATTAGTTTGCCACATTATTACAAACATAAAAATTGATATCCAAGCAACTCACCCAAAAGTATTAATTAGTTTCCCACATTATTATAAACATAAAAATTGATATCCAAGCAACTCACCCAAAAGTATTAATTAGTTTCCCGCATTATTATAAACATAAAAATTGATATCCGAGCAACTCACCCAAAAGTATTAATTAGTTTGCCACATTATTATAAAAAATAAAAATTGATATCCGAGCAACTCACCCAAAAGTATTAATTAGTTTGCCACATTATTATAAAAAATAAAATTTGATATCCGAGCAACTCACCCAAAAGTATTAATTAGTTTGCCACATTATTATAAACATAAAAATTGATATCCGAGCACTCACCCAAAAGTATTAATTAGTTTGCCACATTATTATAAAACATAAAAATCGATATCCGAGCAACTCACCCAAAAGTATTAATTAGTTTGCCACTTTATTACAAACATAAAAATTCATATCCCAGCAACTCACCCAAAAGTATTAATTAGTTTGCCACATTATTATAAACATATAAATTCATATCCAAGCAACTCACCCAAAAGTATTAATTAGTTTGCCACTTTATTACAAACATAAAAATTCATATCCCAGCAACTCACCCAAAGTATTAATTAGTTTGCCACATTATTATAAACATAAAAATTCATATCCAAGCAACTCACCCAAAGTATTAATTAGTTTGCCACATGATTATAAACATAAAAATTGATAAGCAAGAAACTCACCCAAAAGTATTAATTAGTTTGCCACATCATTACAAACATTAAAATTGATATCCGAGCAACTCACCCAAAAGTATTAATTAGTTTGCCACATCATTACAAACATAAAAATTGATATCCGAGCAACTCACCCAAAAGTATTAATTAGCTTGCCACATTATTACAAACATAAAAATTGATATCCAAGCAACTCACACAAAAGTATTAATTAGCTTGCCACATTATTACAAACATAAAAATTCATATCCCAGCAACTCACCCAAAAGTATTAATTAGTTTGCCACTTTATTACAAACATAAAAATTCATATCCCAGCAACTCACCCAAAAGTATTAATTAGTTTGCCACATTATTGTAAACATAAAAATTGATATCCAAGCAACTCACCCAAAAGTATTAATTAGCTTGCCACATTATTATAAACATAAAAATTCATATTCGAGCAACACACCCAAAAGTATTAATTAGCTTGCCACATTATTATAAACATAAAAATTCATATTCGAGCAACTCACCCAAAAGTACTAATTAGTTTGCCACATTATTATAAATATAAAAACTGATATCCAAGCAACTCATGCAAAAGTATTAATTAGTGTGCCACATGATTATAAACATAAAAATTGATAAGCAAGAAACTCACCCAAAAGTATTAATTAGTTTGCCACATTATTACAAACATAAAAATTGATATCCAAGCAACTCACCCAAAAGTATTAATTAGTTTCCCACATTATTATAAACATAAAAATTGATATCCAAGCAACTCACCCAAAAGTATTAGTTAGTTTCCCGCATTATTATAAACATAAAAATTGATATCCGAGCAACTCAACCAAAAGTATTAATTAGTTTGCCACATTATTATAAAAAATAAAAATTGATATCCGAGCAACTCACCCAAAAGTATTAATTAGTTTGCCACATTATTATAAAAAATAAAATTTGATATCCGAGCAACTCACCCAAAAGTATTAATTAGTTTGCCACATTATTATAAACATAAAAATTGATATCCGAGCACTCACCCAAAAGTATTAATTAGTTTGCCACATTATTATAAAACATAAAAATCGATATCCGAGCAACTCACCCAAAAGTATTAATTAGTTTGCCACTTTATTACAAACATAAAAATTCATATCCCAGCAACTCACCCAAAAGTATTAATTAGTTTGCCACATTATTATAAACATATAAATTCATATCCAAGCAACTCACCCAAAAGTATTAATTAGTTTGCCACTTTATTACAAACATAAAAATTCATATCCCAGCAACTCACCCAAAGTATTAATTAGTTTGCCACATTATTATAAACATAAAAATTCATATCCAAGCAACTCACCCAAAGTATTAATTAGTTTGCCACATGATTATAAACATAAAAATTGATAAGCAAGAAACTCACCCAAAAGTATTAATTAGTTTGCCACATCATTACAAACATTAAAATTGATATCCGAGCAACTCACCCAAAAGTATTAATTAGTTTGCCACATCATTACAAACATAAAAATTGATATCCGAGCAACTCACCCAAAAGTATTAATTAGCTTGCCACATTATTACAAACATAAAAATTGATATCCAAGCAACTCACACAAAAGTATTAATTAGCTTGCCACATTATTACAAACATAAAAATTCATATCCCAGCAACTCACCCAAAAGTATTAATTAGTTTGCCACTTTATTACAAACATAAAAATTCATATCCCAGCAACTCACCCAAAAGTATTAATTAGTTTGCCACATTATTATAAACATATAAATTCATATCCAAGCAACTCACCCAAAAGTATTAATTAGTTTGCCACTTTATTACAAACATAAAAATTCATATCCCAACAACTCACCCAAAGTATTAATTAGTTTGCCACATTATTATAAACATAAAAATTGATATCCGAGCAACTCACACAAAAGTATTAATTAGTTTGCCACATTATTATAAACATAAAAATTGATATCCAAGCAACTCACCCAAAAGTATTAATTAGTTTGCCACATTATTATAAATATAAAAATTGATATCCAAGCAACTCACCCAAAAGTGTTAATTAGTTTGCCACATTATTACAAAAATAAAAATTGATTTCCAAGCAACTCACCCAAAAGTATTAATTAGTTTGCCACATTATTATAAACCTAAAAATTGACATCCAAGCAACTCACCCAAAAGTATTAATTAGTTTGCCACATTATTACAAAAATAAAAATTGATATCCAAGCAACTCACCCAAAAGTATTAATTAGTTTGCCACATTATTATAAAAAATAAAAATTGATATCCGAGCAACTCACCCAAAAGTATTAATTAGTTTGCCACATTATTATAAAAAATAAAAATTGATATCCGAGCAACTCACCCAAAAGTATTAATTAGTTTGCCACATTATTATAAACATAAAAATTGATATCCGAGCAATTCACCCAAAAGTATTAATTAGTTTGCCACATTATTATAAGAAATAAAAATTGATATCCAAGCAACTCACCCAAAAGTATTAATTAGTTTGCCACATTATTATAAAAAATAAAAATTGATATCCGAGCAACTCACCCAAAAGTATTAATTAGTTTGCTACATTATTATAAAAAATAAAAATTGATATCCAAGCAACTCACCCAAAAGTATTAATTAGTTTGCTACATTATTATAAAAAATAAAAATTGATATCCGAGCAACTCACCCAAAAGTATTAATTAGTTTGCTACATTATTATAAAACATAAAAATTGATATCCAAGCAACTCACCCAAAAGTATTAATTAGTTTGCCACATTATTATAAACATAAAAATTGATATCCGAGCAACTCACACAAAAGTATTAATTAGTTTGCCACATTATTATAAATATAAAAATTGATATCCAAGCAACTCATCCAAAAGTATTAATTAGTTTGCCACATTATTATAAAAAATAAAAATTGATATCCGAGCAACTCACCCAAAAGTATTAATTAGTTTGCCACATTATTATAAAAAATAAAAATTGATATCCGAGCAACTCACCCAAAAGTATTAATTAGTTTGCCACATTATTATAAACATAAAAATTGATATCCGAGCACTCACCCAAAAGTATTAATTAGTTTGCCACATTATTACAAACATAAAAATTGATATCCCAGCAACTCACCCAAAAGTATTAATTAGTTTCCCACACTATTATAAAAAATAAAAATCGATATCCGAGCAACTCACCCAAAAGTATTAATTAGTTTGCCACATTATTATAAACATAAAAATTGATATCCGAGCAACTCACACAAAAGTATTAATTAGTTTGCCACATTATTATAAATATAAAAATTGATATCCAAGCAACTCACCCAAAAGTGTTAATTAGTTTGCCACATTATTACAAAAATAAAAATTGATATCCCAGCAACTCACCCAAAGTATTAATTAGTTTGCCACATTATTATAAACATAAAAATTCATATCCAAGCAACTCACCCAAAGTATTAATTAGTTTGCCACATGATTATAAACATAAAAATTGATAAGCAAGAAACTCACCCAAAAGTATTAATTAGTTTGCCACATCATTACAAACATTAAAATTGATATCCGAGCAACTCACCCAAAAGTATTAATTAGTTTGCCACATCATTACAAACATAAAAATTGATATCCGAGCAACTCACCCAAAAGTATTAATTAGCTTGCCACATTATTACAAACATAAAAATTGATATCCAAGCAACTCACACAAAAGTATTAATTAGCTTGCCACATTATTACAAACATAAAAATTCATATCCCAGCAACTCACCCAAAAGTATTAATTAGTTTGCCACTTTATTACAAACATAAAAATTCATATCCCAGCAACTCACCCAAAAGTATTAATTAGTTTGCCACATTATTATAAACATATAAATTCATATCCAAGCAACTCACCCAAAAGTATTAATTAGTTTGCCACTTTATTACAAACATAAAAATTCATATCCCAACAACTCACCCAAAGTATTAATTAGTTTGCCACATTATTATAAACATAAAAATTGATATCCGAGCAACTCACACAAAAGTATTAATTAGTTTGCCACATTATTATAAACATAAAAATTGATATCCAAGCAACTCACCCAAAAGTATTAATTAGTTTGCCACATTATTATAAATATAAAAATTGATATCCAAGCAACTCACCCAAAAGTGTTAATTAGTTTGCCACATTATTACAAAAATAAAAATTGATTTCCAAGCAACTCACCCAAAAGTATTAATTAGTTTGCCACATTATTATAAACCTAAAAATTGACATCCAAGCAACACACCCAAAAGTATTAATTAGTTTGCCACATTATTACAAAAATAAAAATTGATATCCAAGCAACTCACCCAAAAGTATTAATTAGTTTGCCACATTATTATAAACATAAAAATTGATATCCAAGCAACTCACCCAAAAGTATTAATTAGATTCCCACATTATTATAAACATAAAAATTGATATCCGAGCAACTCAGCCAAAAGTATTAATTAGTTTGCCACATTATTATAAAAAATAAAAATTGATATCCGAGCAACTCACCCAAAAGTATTAATTAGTTTGCCACATTATTATAAAAAATAAAAATTGATATCCGAGCAACTCACCCAAAAGTATTAATTAGTTTGCCACATTATTATAAACATAAAAATTGATATCCGAGCAATTCACCCAAAAGTATTAATTAGTTTGCCACATTATTATAAGAAATATCAATTGATATCCAAGCAACTCACCCAAAAGTATTAATTAGTTTGCCACATTATTATAAAAAATAAAAATTGATATCCGAGCAACTCACCCAAAAGTATTAATTAGTTTGCTACATTATTATAAAAAATAAAAATTGATATCCAAGCAACTCACCCAAAAGTATTAATTAGTTTGCTACATTATTATAAAAAATAAAAATTGATATCCGAGCAACTCACCCAAAAGTATTAATTAGTTTGCTACATTATTATAAAACATAAAAATTGATATCCAAGCAACTCACCCAAAAGTATTAATTAGTTTGCCACATTATTATAAACATAAAAATTGATATCCGAGCAACTCACACAAAAGTATTAATTAGTTTGCCACATTATTATAAATATAAAAATTGATATCCAAGCAACTCATCCAAAAGTATTAATTAGTTTGCCACATTATTATAAAAAATAAAAATTGATATCCGAGCAACTCACCCAAAAGTATTAATTAGTTTGCCACATTATTATAAAAAATAAAAATTGATATCCGAGCAACTCACCCAAAAGTATTAATTAGTTTGCCACATTATTATAAACATAAAAATTGATATCCGATCACTCACCCAAAAGTATTAATTAGTTTGCCACATTATTACAAACATAAAAATTGATATCCCAGCAACTCACCCAAAAGTATTAATTAGTTTCCCACACTATTATAAAAAATAAAAATCGATATCCGAGCAACTCACCCAAAAGTATTAATTAGTTTGCCACATTATTATAAACATAAAAATTGATATCCGAGCAACTCACACAAAAGTATTAATTAGTTTGCCACATTATTATAAATATAAAAATTGATATCCAAGCAACTCACCCAAAAGTGTTAATTAGTTTGCCACATTATTACAAAAATAAAAATTGATATCCAAGCAACTCACCCAAAAGTATTAATTAGTTTGCCACATTATTATAAACATAAAAATTGATATCCAAGCAACTCACCCAAAAGTATTAATTAGTTTCCCACATTATTATAAACATAAAAATTGATATCCGAGCAACTCACCCAAAAGTATTAATTAGTTTGCCACATTATTATAAAAAATAAAAATTGATATCCGAGCAACTCACCCAAAAGTATTAATTAGTTTGCCACATTATTATAAAAAATAAAAATTGATATCCGAGCAACTCACCCAAAAGTATTAATTAGTTTGCCACATTATTATAAACATAAAAATTGATATCCGAGCACTCACCCAAAAGTATTAATTAGTTTGCCACATTATTATAAAAAATAAAAATTGATATCCGAGCAACTCACCCAAAAGTATTAATTAGTTTGCCACATTATTATAAACATAAAAATTGATATCCGAGCAACTCACACAAAAGTATTAATTAGTTTGCCACATTATTATAAATATAAAAATTGATATCCAAGCAACTCACCCAAAAGTGTTAATTAGTTTGCCAGATTATTACAAACATAAAAATTGATATCCAAGCAACTCACCCAAAAGTATTAATTAGTTTGCCACATTATTATAAACATAAAAATTGATATCCGAGCAATTCACCCAAAAGTATTAATTAGTTTGCCACATTATTACAAACATAAAAATTGATATCCGAGTAATTCACCCAAAAGTATTAATTAGTTTGCCACATTATTATAAACATAAAAATTCATATCCAAGCAACTCTCCCAAAAGTATTAATTAGTTTGCCACATTATTATAAACATAAAAATTCATATCCGAGCAACTCAACCAAAAGTATTAATTAGTTTGCCACATTATTATAAACATAAAAATTGATATCCAAGCAACTCACCCAAAAGTATTAATTAGTTTGCCACATTATTATAAATATAAAAATTGATATCCAAGCAACTCATCCAAAAGTATTAATTAGTTTGCCACATGATTATAAACATAAAAATTGATAAGCAAGAAACTCACCCAAAAGTATTAATTAGTTTGCCACATTATTACAAACATAAAAATTGATATCCAAGCAACTCACCCAAAAGTATTAATTAGTTTCCCACATTATTATAAACATAAAAATTGATATCCAAGCAACTCACCCAAAAGTATTAATTAGTTTCCCACATTATTATAAACATAAAAATTGATATCCGAGCAACTCACCCAAAAGTATTAATTAGTTTGCCACATTATTATAAAAAATAAAAATTGATATCCGAGCAACTCACCCAAAAGTATTAATTAGTTTGCCACATTATTATAAACATAAAAATTGATATCCGAGCACTCACCCAAAAGTATTAATTAGTTTGCCACATTATTATAAAAAATAAAAATCGATATCCGAGCAACTCACCCAAAAGTATTAATTAGTTTGCCACATTATTATAAACATAAAAATTGATATCCGAGCAACTCACACAAAAGTATTAATTAGTTTGCCACATTATTATAAATATAAAAATTGATATCCAAGCAACTCACCCAAAAGTGTTAATTACTTTGCCACATTATTACAAAAATAAAAATTGATATCCAAGCAACTCACCCAAAAGTATTAATTAGTTTGCCACATTATTATAAACATAAAAATTGATATCCGAGCAACTCACCCAAAAGTATTAATTAGTTTGCCACATTATTATAAACATAAAAATTGATATCCGAGCAACTCACCCAAAAGTATTAATTAGTTTGCCACATTATTATAAACATAAAAATTCATATCCCAGCAACTCACCCAAAAGTATTAATTAATTTGCCACATTATTATAAACATAAAAATTCATATCCCAGCAACTCACCCAAAAGTATTAATTAGTTTGCCACATTATTATAAAAATAAAAATTCATATCCGAGCAACTCGCCCAAAAGTATTAATTACCTGGCCACATTATCATAAATATAAAAATTGATATCCAAGCAACTCACCCAAAAGTATTAATTAGCTTGCCACATTATTATAAACATAAAAATTGATATCCAAGCAACTCACCCAAAAGTATTAATTAGTTTGCCACATTATTATAAAAAATAAAAATTGATATCCGAGCAACTCACCCAAAAGTATTAATTAGTTTGCCACATTATTACAAACATAAAAATTGATATCCAAGCAACTCACCCAAAAGTATTAATTAGTTTGGCACATTATTGTAAACATAAAAATTGATATCCAAGCAACTCACCCAAAAGTATTAATTAGTTTGCCACATTAGTGTAAACATAAAAATTGATATCCAAGCAACTCACCCAAAAGTATTAATTAGCTTGCCACATTATTATAAACATAAAAATTCATATTCGAGCAGCACACCCAAAAGTATTAATTAGCTTGCCACATTATTATAAACATAAAAATTCATATTCGAGCAACTCACCCAAAAGTATTAATTAGTTTGTCACATTATTATAAATATAAAAATTGATATCCAAGCAACTCATCCAAAAGTATTAATTAGTGTGCCACATGATTATAAACATAAAAATTGATAAGCAAGAAACTCACCCAAAAGTATTAATTAGTTTGCCACATTATTACAAACATAAAAATTGATATCCAAGCAACTCACCCAAAAGTATTAATTAGTTTCCCACATTATTATAAACATATAAATTGATATCCAAGCAACTCACCCAAAAGTATTAATTAGTTTCCCACATTATTATAAACATAAAAATTGATATCCGAGCAACTCACCCAAAAGTATTAATTAGTTTGCCACATTATTATAAAAAATAAAAATTGATATCCGAGCAACTCACCCAAAAGTATTAATTAGTTTGCCACATTATTATAAAAAATAAAATTTGATATCCGAGCAACTCACCCAAAAGTATTAATTAGTTTGCCACATTATTATAAACATAAAAATTGATATCCGAGCACTCACCTAAGTATTAATTAGTTTGCCACATTATTATAAAAAATAAAAATCGATATCCGAGCTACTCACCCAAAAGTATTAATCAGTTTGCCACATTATTATAAACATAAAAATTGATATCCGAGCAACTCACACAAAAGTATTAATTAGTTTGCCACATTATTATAAATATAAAAATTGATATCCAAGCAACTCACCCAAAAGTGTTAATTAGTTTGCCACATTATTACAAAAATAAAAATTGATATCCAAGCAACTCACCCAAAAGTATTAATTAGTTTGCCACATTATTATAAACATAAAAACTGATATCCAAGCAACTCACCCAAAAGTATTAATTAGTTTCCCACATTATTATAAACATAAAAATTGATATCCGAGCAACTCACCCAAAAGTATTAATTAGTTTGCCACATTATTATAAAAAATAAAAATTGATATCCGAGCAACTCACCCAAAAGTATTAATTAGTTTGCCACATTATTATAAAAAATAAAAATTGATATCCGAGCAACTCACCCAAAAGTATTAATTAGTTTGCCACATTATTATAAACATAAAAATTGATATCCGAGCATTCACCCAAAAGTATTAATTAGTTTGCCACATTATTATAAAAAATAAAAATTGATATCCGAGCAACTCACCCAAAAGTATTCATTAGTTTGCCACATTATTATAAACATAAAAATTGATATCCGAGCAACTCACACAAAAGTATTAATTAGTTTGCCACATTATTATAAATATAAAAATTGATATCCAAGCAACTCACCCAAAAGTGTTAATTAGTTTGCCACATTATTACAAACATAAAAATTGATATCCAAGCAACTCACCCAAAAGTATTTATTAGTTTGCCACATTATTATAAACATAAAAATTGATATCCGAGCAATTCACCCAAAAGTATTAATTAGTTTGCCACATTATTATAAACATAAAAATTCATATCCAAGCAACTCTCCCAAAAGTATTAATTAGTTTGCCACATTATTATAAACATAAAAATTCATATCCGAGCAACTCAACCAAAAGTATTAATTAGTTTGCCACATTATTATAAACATAAAAATTGATATCCGAGTAATTCACCCAAAAGTATTAATTAGTTTGCCACATTATTATAAACATAAAAATTCATATCCAAGCAACTCTCCCAAAAGTATTAATTAGTTTGCCACATTATTATAAACATAAAAATTCATATCCGAGCAACTCAACCAAAAGTATTAATTAGTTTGCCACATTATTATAAACATAAAAATTGATATCCAAGCAACTCACCCAAAAGTATAATTAGTTTGCCACATTATTATAAATATAAAAATTGATATCCAAGCAACTCATCCAAAAGTATTAATTAGTTTGCCACATGATTATAAACATAAAAAATGATAAGCAAGAAACTCACCCAAAAGTATTAATTAGTTTCCCACATTATTACAAACATAAAAATTGATATCCAAGCAACTCACCCAAAAGTATTAATTAGTTTCCCACATTATTATAAACATAAAAATTGATATCCAAGCAACTCACCCAAAAGTATTAATTAGTTTCCCACATTATTATAAGCATAAAAATTGATATCCGAGCAACTCACCCAAAAGTATTAATTAGTTTGCCACATTATTATAAAAAATAAAAATTGATATTCGAGCAACTCACCCAAAAGTATTAATTAGTTTGCCACATTATTATAAACATAAAAATTGATATCCGAGCACTAACCGAAAAGTATTAATTAGTTTGCCACATTATTATAAAAAATAAAAATCGATATCCGAGCAACTCACCCAAAAGTATTAATTAGTTTGCCACATTATTATAAACATAAAAATTGATATCCGAGCAACTCACACAAAAGTATTAATTAGTTTGCCACATTATTATAAATATAAAAATTGATATCCAAGCAACTCACCCAAAAGTGTTAATTAGTTTGCCACATTATTACAAAAATAAAAATTGATATCCAAGCAACTCACCCAAAAGTATTAATTAGTTTGCCACATTATTATAAACATAAAAATTGATATCCGAGCAACTCACCCAAAAGTATTAATTAGTTTGCCACATTATTATAAACATAAAAATTGATATCCGAGCAACTCACCCAAAAGTATTAATTAGTTTGCCACATTATTATAAACATAAAAATTCATATCCCAGCAACTCACCCAAAAGTATTAATTAGTTTGCCACATTATTATAAACATAAAAATTCATATCCCAGCAACTCACCCAAAAGTATTAATTAGTTTGCCACATTATTATAAACATAAAAATTCATATCCGAGCAACTCGCCCAAAAGTATTAATTACCTGGCCACATTATTATAAATATAAAAATTGATATCCAAGCAACTCACCCAAAAGTATTAATTAGCTTGCCACATTATTATAAACATAAAAATTGATATCCAAAAAACTCACCCAAAAGTATTAATTAGTTTGCCACATTATTATAAAAAATAAAAATTGATATCCGAGCAACTCACCCAAAAGTATTAATTAGTTTGCCACATTATTACAAACATAAAAATTGATATCCAAGCAACTCACCCAAAAGTATTAATTAGTTTGGCACATTATTGTAAACATAAAAATTGATATCCAAGCAACTCACCCAAAAGTATTAATTAGTTTGCCACATTATTGTAAACATAAAAATTGATATCCAAGCAACTCACCCAAAAGTATTAATTAGCTTGCCACATTATTATAAACATAAAAATTCATATTCGAGCAACTCACCCAAAAGTATTAATTAGCTTGCCACATTATTATAAACATAAAAATTCATATTCGAGCAACTCACCCAAAAGTATTCATTAGTTTGCCACATTATTATAAATATAAAAATTGATATCCAAGCAACTCATCCAAAAGTATTAATTAGTTTGCCACATGATTATAAACATAAAAATTGATAAGCAAGAAACTCAACCAAAAGTATTAATTAGTTTGCCACATTATTACAAACATAAAAATTGATATCCAAGCAACTCACCCAAAAGTATTAATTAGTTTGCCACATTATTATAAACATAAAATTGATATCCAAGCAACTCACCCAAAAGTATTAATTAGTTTCCCACATTATTATAAACATAAAAATTGATATCCGAGCAACTCACCCAAAAGTATTAATTAGTTTGCCACATTATTATAAAAAATAAAAATTGATATCCGAGCAACTCACCCAAAAGTATTAATTAGTTTGCCACATTATTATAAAAAATAAAAATTGATATCCGAGCAACTCACCCAAAAGTATTAATTAGTTTGCCACATTATTATAAATATAAAAATTGATATCCGAGCACTCACCCAAAAGTATTAATTAGTTTGCCACATTATTATAAAAAATAAAAATCGATATGCGAGCAACTCACCCAAAAGTATTATTTAGTTTGCCACATTATTATAAACATAAAAATTGATATCCGAGCAACTCACACAAAAGTATTAATTAGTTTGCCACATTATTATAAATATAAAAATTGATATCCAAGCAACTCACCCAAAAGTGTTAATTAGTTTGCCACATTATTACAAAAATAAAAATTGATATCCAAGCAACTCACCCAAAAGTATTAATTAGTTTGCCACATTATTATAAACATAAAAACTGATATCCAAGCAACTCACCCAAAAGTATTAATTAGTTTCCCACATTATTATAAACATAAAAATTGATATCCGAGCAACTCACCCAAAAGTATTAATTAGTTTGCCACATTATTATAAAAAATAAAAATTGATATCCGAGCAACTCACCCAAAAGTATTAATTAGTTTGCCACATTATTATAAAAAATAAAAATTGATATCCGAGCAACTCACCCAAAAGTATTAATTAGTTTGCCACATTATTATAAACATAAAAATTGATATCCGAGCATTCACCCAAAAGTATTAATTAGTTTGCCACATTATTATAAAAAATAAAAATTGATATCCGAGCAACTCACCCAAAAGTATTAATTAGTTTGCCACATTATTATAAACATAAAAATTGATATCCGAGCAACTCACACAAAAGTATTAATTAGTTTGCCACATTATTATAAATATAAAAATTGATATCCAAGCAACTCACCCAAAAGTGTTAATTAGTTTGCCACATTATTACAAACATAAAAATTGATATCCAAGCAACTCACCCAAAAGTATTAATTAGTTTGCCACATTATTATAAACATAAAAATTGATATCCGAGCAATTCACCCAAAAGTATTAATTAGTTTGCCACATTATTATAAACATAAAAATTCATATCCAAGCAACTCTCCCAAAAGTATTAATTAGTTTGCCACATTATTATAAACATAAAAATTCATATCCGAGCAACTCAACCAAAAGTATTAATTAGTTTGCCACATTATTATAAAAAATAAAAATCGATATCCGAGCAACTCACCCAAAAGTATTAATTAGTTTGCCACATTATTATAAACATAAAAACTGATATCCGAGCAACTCACACAAAAGTATTAATTAGTTTCCCACATTATTATAAATATAAAAATTGATATCCAAGCAACTCACCCAAAAGTGTTAATTAGTTTGCCACATTATTACAAAAATAAAAATTGATATCCAAGCAACTCACCCAAAAGTATTAATTAGTTTGCCACATTATTATAAACATAAAAATTGATATCCGAGCAACTCACCCAAAAGTATTAATTAGTTTGCCACATTATTATAAACATAAAAATTGATATCCGAGCAACTCACCCAAAAGTATTAATTAGTTTGCCACATTATTATAAACATAAAAATTCATATCCCAGCAACTCACCCAAAAGTATTAATTAGTTTGCCACATTATTATAAACATAAAAATTCATATCCCAGCAACTCACCCAAAAGTATTAATTAGTTTGCCACATTATTATAAACATAAAAATTCATATCCGAGCAACTCGCCCAAAAGTATTAATTACCTGGCCACATTATTATAAATATAAAAATTGATATCCAAGCAACTCACCCAAAAGTATTAATTAGCTTGCCACATTATTATAAACATAAAAATTGATATCCAAAAAACTCACCCAAAAGTATTAATTAGTTTGCCACATTATTATAAAAAATAAAAATTGATATCCGAGCAACTCACCCAAAAGTATTAATTAGTTTGCCACATTATTACAAACATAAAAATTGATATCCAAGCAACTCACCCAAAAGTATTAATTAGTTTGGCACATTATTGTACACATAAAAATTGATATCCAAGCAACTCACCCAAAAGTATTAATTAGTTTGCCACATTATTGTAAACATAAAAATTGATATCCAAGCAACTCACCCAAAAGTATTAATTAGCTTGCCACATTATTATAAACATAAAAATTCATATTCGAGCAACTCACCCAAAAGTATTAATTAGCTTGCCACATTATTATAAACATAAAAATTCATATTCGAGCAACTCACCCAAAAGTATTCATTAGTTTGCCACATTATTATAAATATAAAAATTGATATCCAAGCAACTCATCCAAAAGTATTAATTAGTTTGCCACATGATTATAAACATAAAAATTGATAAGCAAGAAACTCAACCAAAAGTATTAATTAGTTTGCCACATTATTACAAACATAAAAATTGATATCCAAGCAACTCACCCAAAAGTATTAATTAGTTTGCCACATTATTATAAACATAAAATTGATATCCAAGCAACTCACCCAAAAGTATTAATTAGTTTCCCACATTATTATAAACATAAAAATTGATATCTGAGCAACTCACCCAAAAGTATTAATTAGTTTGCCACATTATTATAAAAAATAAAAATTGATATCCGAGCAACTCACCCAAAAGTATTAATTAGTTTGCCACATTATTATAAAAAATAAAAATTGATATCCGAGCAACTCACCCAAAAGTATTAATTAGTTTGCCACATTATTATAAATATAAAAATTGATATCCGAGCACTCACCCAAAAGTATTAATTAGTTTGCCACATTATTATAAAAAATAAAAATCGATATCCGAGCAACTCACCCAAAAGTATTAATTAGTTTGCCACATTATTATAAACATAAAAATTGATATCCGAGCAACTCACACAAAAGTATTAATTAGTTTGCCACATTATTATAAATATAAAAATTGATATCCAAGCAACTCACCCAAAAGTGTTAATTAGTTTGCCACATTATTACAAAAATAAAAATTGATATCCAAGCAACTCACCCAAAAGTATTAATTAGTTTGCCACATTATTATAAACATAAAAACTGATATCCAAGCAACTCACCCAAAAGTATTAATTAGTTTCCCACATTATTATAAACATAAAAATTGATATCCGAGCAACTCACCCAAAAGTATTAATTAGTTTGCCACATTATTATAAAAAATAAAAATTGATATCCGAGCAACTCACCCAAAAGTATTAATTAGTTTGCCACATTATTATAAAAAATAAAAATTGATATCCGAGCAACTCACCCAAAAGTATTAATTAGTTTGCCACATTATTATAAACATAAAAATTGATATCCGAGCATTCACCCAAAAGTATTAATTAGTTTGCCACATTATTATAAAAAATAAAAATTTATATCCGAGCAACTCACCCAAAAGTATTAATTAGTTTGCCACATTATTATAAACATAAAAATTGATATCCGAGCAACTCACACAAAAGTATTAATTAGTTTGCCACATTATTATAAATATAAAAATTGATATCCAAGCAACTCACCCAAAAGTGTTAATTAGTTTGCCACATTATTACAAACATAAAAATTGATATCCAAGCAACTCACCCAAAAGTATTAATTAGTTTGCCACATTATTATAAACATAAAAATTGATATCCGAGCAATTCACCCAAAAGTATTAATTAGTTTGCCACATTATTATAAACATAAAAATTCATATCCAAGCAACTCTCCCAAAAGTATTAATTAGTTTGCCACATTATTATAAACATAAAAATTCATATCCGAGCAACTCAACCAAAAGTATTAATTAGTTTGCCACATTATTATAAACATAAAAATTGATATCCGAGTAATTCACCCAAAAGTATTAATTAGTTTGCCACATTATTATAAACATAAAAATTCATATCCAAGCAACTCTCCCAAAAGTATTAATTAGTTTGCCACATTATTATAAACATAAAAATTCATATCCGAGCAACTCAACCAAAAGTATTAATTAGTTTGCCACATTATTATAAACATAAAAATTGATATCCAAGCAACTCACCCAAAAGTATAATTAGTTTGCCACATTATTATAAATATAAAAATTGATATCCAAGCAACTCATCCAAAAGTATTAATTAGTTTGCCACATGATTATAAACATAAAAAATGATAAGCAAGAAACTCACCCAAAAGTATTAATTAGTTTCCCACATTATTACAAACATAAAAATTGATATCCAAGCAACTCACCCAAAAGTATTAATTAGTTTCCCACATTATTATAAACATAAAAATTGATATCCAAGCAACTCACCCAAAAGTATTAATTAGTTTCCCACATTATTATAAGCATAAAAATTGATATCCGAGCAACTCACCCAAAAGTATTAATTAGTTTGCCACATTATTATAAAAAATAAAAATTGATATTCGAGCAACTCACCCAAAAGTATTAATTAGTTTGCCACATTATTATAAACATAAAAATTGATATCCGAGCACTCACCCAAAAGTATTAATTAGT
The DNA here is from genome assembly GCA_030762935.1 of Hymenopus coronatus. NCBI lineage: Eukaryota > Metazoa > Arthropoda > Insecta > Mantodea > Hymenopodidae > Hymenopus > Hymenopus coronatus. Next base: position 3,967,011 of record CM060880.1, on the reverse strand, counting down.
TTGCCAAATTATTATAAAAAATAAAAATCGATATCCGAGCAACTCACCCAAAAGTATTAATTAGCTTGCCACATTATTATAAACATAAAAATTGATATCCGAGCAACTCACACAAAAGTATTAATTAGTTTGCCACATTATTATAAATATAAAAATTGATATCCAAGCAACTCACCCAAAAGTGTTAATTAGTTTGCCACATTATTACAAAAATAAAAATTGATATTCAAGCAACTCACCCAAAAGTATTAATTAGTTTGCCACATTATTATAAACATAAAAATTGATATCCGAGCAACTCACCCAAAAGTATTAATTAGTTTGCCACATTATTATAAACATAAAAATTGATATCCGAGCAACTCACCCAAAAGTATTAATTAGTTTGCCACATTATTATAAACATAAAAATTCATATCCCAGCAACTCACCCAAAAGTATTAATTAGTTTGCCACATTATTATAAACATAAAAATTCATATCCCAGCAACTCACCCAAAAGTATTAATTAGTTTGCCACATTATTATAAACATAAAAATTCATATCCGAGCAACTCGCCCAAAAGTATTAATTACCTGGCCACATTATTATAAATATAAAAATTGATATCCAAGCAACTCACCCAAAAGTATTAATTAGCTTGCCACATTATTATAAACATAAAAATTGATATCCAAAAAACTCACCCAAAAGTATTAATTAGTTTGCCACATTATTATAAAAAATAAAAATTGATATCCGAGCAACTCACCCAAAAGTATTAATTAGTTTGCCACATTATTACAAACATAAAAATTGATATCCAAGCAACTCACCCAAAAGTATTAATTAGTTTGGCACATTATTGTAAACATAAAAATTGATATCCAAGCAACTCACCCAAAAGTATTAATTAGTTTGCCACATTATTGTAAACATAAAAATTGATATCCAAGCAACTCACCCAAAAGTATTAATTAGCTTGCCACATTATTATAAACATAAAAATTCATATTCGAGCAACTCACCCAAAAGTATTAATTAGCTTGCCACATTATTATAAACATAAAAATTCATATTCGAGCAACTCACCCAAAAGTATTCATTAGTTTGCCACATTATTATAAATATAAAAATTGATATCCAAGCAACTCATCCAAAAGTATTAATTAGTTTGCCACATGATTATAAACATAAAAATTGATAAGCAAGAAACTCAACCAAAAGTATTAATTAGTTTGCCACATTATTACAAACATAAAAATTGATATCCAAGCAACTCACCCAAAAGTATTAATTAGTTTGCCACATTATTATAAACATAAAATTGATATCCAAGCAACTCACCCAAAAGTATTAATTAGTTTCCCACATTATTATAAACATAAAAATTGATATCCGAGCAACTCACCCAAAAGTATTAATTAGTTTGCCACATTATTATAAAAAATAAAAATTGATATCCGAGCAACTCACCCAAAAGTATTAATTAGTTTGCCACATTATTATAAAAAATAAAAATTGATATCCGAGCAACTCACCCAAAAGTATTAATTAGTTTGCCACATTATTATAAATATAAAAATTGATATCCGAGCACTCACCCAAAAGTATTAATTAGTTTGCCACATTATTATAAAAAATAAAAATCGATATCCGAGCAACTCACCCAAAAGTATTAATTAGTTTGCCACATTATTATAAACATAAAAATTGATATCGGAGCAACTCACACAAAAGTATTAATTAGTTTGCCACATTATTATAAATATAAAAATTGATATCCAAGCAACTCACCCAAAAGTGTTAATTAGTTTGCCACATTATTACAAAAATAAAAATTGATATCCAAGCAACTCACCCAAAAGTATTAATTAGTTTGCCACATTATTATAAACATAAAAATTGATATCCAAGCAACTCACCCAAAAGTATTAATTAGTTTCCCACATTATTATAAACATAAAAATTGATATCCGAGCAACTCACCAAAAAGTATTAATTAGTTTGCCACATTATTATAAAAAATAAAAATTGATATCTGAGCAACTCACCCAAAAGTATTAATTAGTTTGCCACATTATTATAAAAAATAAAAATTGATATCCGAGCAACTGACCCAAAAGTATTAATTAGTTTGCCACATTATTATAAACATAAAAATTGATATCCGAGCACTCACCCAAAAGTATTAATTAGTTTGCCACATTATTATAAAAAATAAAAATTGATATCCGAGCAACTCACCCAAAAGTATTAATTAGTTTGCCACATTATTACAAACATAAAAATTGATATCCAAGCAACTCACCCAAAAGTATTAATTAGTTTGCCACATTATTATAAACATAAAAATTGATATCTGAGCAATTCACCCAAAAGTATTAATTAGTTTGCCACATTATTATAAACATAAAAATTCATATCCAAGCAACTCTCCCAAAAGTATTAATTAGTTTGCCACATTATTATAAACATAAAAATTCATATCCGAGCAACTCAACCAAAAGTACTAATTAGTTTGCCACATTATTATAAACATAAAAATTGATATCCGAGTAATTCACCCAAAAGTATTAATTAGTTTGCCACATTATTATAAACATAAAAATTCATATCCAAGAAACTCTCCCAAAAGTATTAATTAGTTTGCCACATTATTATAAACATAAAAATTCATATCCGAGCAACTCAACCAAAAGTATTAATTAGTTTGCCACATTATTATAAACATAAAAATTGATATCCAAGCAACTCACCCAAAAGTATTAAATAGTTTGCCACATTATTATAAATATAAAAATTGATATCCAAGCAACTCATCCAAAAGTATTAATTAGTTTGCCACATGATTATAAACATAAAAATTGATAAGCAAGAAACTCACCCAAAAGTATTAATTAGTTTGCCACATTATTACAAACATAAAAATTGATATCCAAGCAACTCACCCAAAAGTATTAATTAGTTTCCCACATTATTATAAACATAAAAATTGATATCCAAGCAACTCACCCAAAAGTATTAATTAGTTTCCCACATTATTATAAACATAAAAATTGATATCCGAGCAACTCACCCAAAAGTATTAATTAGTTTGCCACATTATTATAAAAAATAAAAATTGATATCCGAGCAACTCACCCAAAAGTATTAATTAGTTTGCCACATTATTATAAACATAAAAATTGATATCCGAGCACTCACCCAAAAGTATTAATTAGTTTGCCACATTATTATAAAAAATAAAAATCGATATCCGAGCAACTCACCCAAAAGTATTAATTAGTTTGCCACATTATTATAAACATAAAAATTCATATCCGAGCAACTCGCCCAAAAGTATTAATTACCTGGCCACATTATTATAAATATAAAAATTGATATCCAAGCAACTCACCCAAAAGTATTAATTAGCTTGCCACATTATTATAAACATAAAAATTGATATCCAAGCAACTCACCCAAAAGTATTAATTAGTTTGCCACATTATTATAAAAAATAAAAATTGATATCTGAGCAACTCACCCAAAAGTATTAATTAGTTTGCCACATTATTACAAACATAAAAATTGATATCCAAGCAACTCACCCAAAAGTATTAATTAGTTAGGCACATTATTGTAAACATAAAAATTGATATCCAAGCAACTCACCCAAAAGTATTAATTAGTTTGCCACATTATTGTAAACATAAAAATTGATATCCAAGCAACTCACCCAAAAGTATTAATTAGCTTGCCACATTATTATAAACATAAGAATTCATATTCGAGCAACTCACCCAAAAGTATTAATTAGCTTGCCACATTATTATAAACATAAAAATTCATATTCGAGCAACTCACCCAAAAGTATTAATTAGTTTGCCACATTATTATAAATATAAAAATTGATATCCAAGCAACTCATCCAAAAGTATTAATTAGTTTGCCACATGATTATAAACATAAAAATTGATAAGCAAGAAACTCACCCAAAAGTATTAATTAGTTTGCCACATTATTACAAACATAAAAATTGATATCCAAGCAACTGACCCAAAAGTATTAATTAGTTTCCCACATTATTATAAACATAAAAATTGATATCCAAGCAACTCACCCAAAAGTATTAATTAGTTTCCCACATTATTATAAACATAAAAATTGATATCCGAGCAACTCACCCAAAAGTATTAATTAGTTTGCCACATTATTATAAAAAATAAAAATTGATATCCGAGCAACTCACCCAAAAGTATTAATTAGTTTGCCACATTATTATAAAAAATAAAAATTGATATCCGAGCAACTCACCCAAAAGTATTAATTAGTTTGCCACATTATTATAAACATAAAAATTGATATCCGAGCACTCACCCAAAAGTATTAATTAGTTTGCCACATTATTATAAAAAATAAAAATCGATATCCGAGCAACTCACCCAAAAGTATTAATTAGTTTGCCACATTATTATAAACATAAAAATTGATATCCGAGCAACTCACACAAAAGTATTAATTAGTTTGCCACATTATTATAAATATAAAAATTGATATCCAAGCAACTCACCCAAAAGTGTTAATTAGTTTGCCACATTATTAGAAAAATAAAAATTGATATCCAAGCAACTCACCCAAAAGTATTAATTAGTTTGCCACATTATTATAAACATAAAAATTGATATCCAAGCAACTCACCCAAAAGTATTAATTAGTTTCCCACATTATTATAAACATAAAAATTGATATCCGAGCAACTCACCCAAAAGTATTAATTAGTTTGCCACATTATTATAAAAAATAAAAATTGATATCCGAGCAACTCACCCAAAAGTATTAATTAGTTTGCCACATTATTATAAAAAATAAAAATTGATATCCGAGCAACTCACCCAAAAGTATTAATTAGTTTGCCACATTATTATAAACATAAAAATTGATATCCGAGCACTCACCCAAAAGTATTAATTAGTTTGCCACATTATTATAAAAAATAAAAATTGATATCCGAGCAACTCACCCAAAAGTATTAATTAGTTTGCCACATTATTATAAACATAAAAATTGATATCCGAGCAACTCACACAAAAGTATTAATTAGTTTGCCACATTATTATAAATATAAAAATTGATATCCAAGCAACTCACCCAAAAGTGTTAATTAGTTTGCCACATTATTACAAACATAAAAATTGATATCCAAGCAACTCACCCAAAAGTATTAATTAGTTTGCCACATTATTATAAACATAAAAATTGATATCCGAGCAATTCACCCAAAAGTATTAATTAGTTTGCCACATTATTATAAACATAAAAATTCATATCCAAGCAACTGTCCCAAAAGTATTAATTAGTTTGCCACATTATTATAAACATAAAAATTCATATCCGAGCAACTCAACCAAAAGTATTAATTAGTTTGCCACATTATTATAAACATAAAAATTGATATCCGAGTAATTCACCAAAAAGTATTAATTAGTTTGCCACATTATTATAAACATAAAAATTCATATCCAAGCAACTCTCCCAAAAGTATTAATTAGTTTGCCACATTATTATAAACATAAAAATTCATATCCGAGCAACTCAACCAAAAGTATTAATTAGTTTGCCACATTATTATAAACATAAAAATAGATATCCAAGCAACTCACCCAAAAGTATTAATTAGTTTGCCACATTATTATAAATATAAAAATTGATATCCAAGCAACTCATCCAAAAGTATTAATTAGTTTGCCACATGATTATAAACATAAAAATTGATAAGCAAGAAACTCACCCAAAAGTATTAATTAGTTTGCCACATTATTACAAACATAAAAATTGATATCCAAGCAACTCACCCAAAAGTATTAATTAGTTTGCCACATTATTATAAACATAAAAATTGATATCCAAGCAACTCACCCAAAAGTATTAATTAGTTTGCCACATTATTATAAACATAAAAATTGATATCCGAGCAACTCACCCAAAAGTATTAATTAGTTTGCCACATTATTATAAAAAATAAAAATTGATATCCGAGCAACTCACCCAAAAGTATTAATTAGTTTGCCACATTATTATAAACATAAAAATTGATATCCGAGCACTCACCCAAAAGTATTAATTAGTTTGCCACATTATTATAAAAAATAAAAATCGATATCCGAGCAACTCACCCAAAAGTATTAATTAGTTTGCCACATTATTATAAACATAAAAATTGATATCCGAGCAACTCACCCAAAAGTATTAATTAGTTTGCTACATTATTATAAAAAATAAAAATTGATATCCGAGCAACTCACCCAAAAGTATTAATTAGTTTACCACATTATTATAAACATAAAAATTGATATCCGAGCACTCACCCAAAAGTATTAATTAGTTTGCCACATTATTATAAAAAATAAAAATTGATATCCGAGCAACTCACCCAAAAGTATTAATTAGTTTGCCACATTATTATAAACATAAAAATTGATATCCGAGCAACTCACAGAAAAGTATTAATTAGTTTGCCACATTATTATAAGTATAAAAATTGATATCCAAGCAACTCACCCAAAAGTGTTAATTAGTTTGCCACATTATTACAAACATAAAAATTGATATCCAAGCAACTCACCCAAAAGTATTAATTAGTTTGCCACATTATTATAAACATAAAAATTGATATCCGAGCAATTCGCCCAAAAGTATTAATTAGTTTGCCACATTATTATAAACATAAAAATTCATATCCAAGCAACTCTCCCAAAAGTATTAATTAGTTTGCCACATTATTATAAACATAAAAATTCATATCCGAGCAACTCAACCAAAAGTATTAATTAGTTTGCCACATTATTATAAACATAAAAATTGATATCCGAGTAATTCACCCAAAAGTATTAATTAGTTTGCCACATTATTATAAACATAAAAATTCATATCCAAGCAACTCTCCCAAAAGTATTAATTAGTTTGCCACATTATTATAAACATAAAAATTCATATCCGAGCAACTCAACCAAAAGTATTAATTAGTTTGCCACATTATTATAAACATAAAAATTGATATCCAAGCAACTCACCCAAAAGTATTAATTAGTTTGCCACAATATTATAAACATAAAAATTGATATCCGAGCAACTCACCCAAAAGTATTAATTAGTTTGCCACATTATTATAAACATAAAAATTGATATCCGAGCACTCACCCAAAAGTATTAATTAGTTTGCCACATTATTATAAACATAAAAATTGATATCCGAGCAACTCACCCAAAAGTATTAATTAGTTTGCCACATTATTATAAACATAAAAATTCATATCCCAGTAACTCACCCAAAAGTATTAATTAGTTTGCCACATTATTATAAACATAAAAATTCATATCCCAGCAACTCACCCAAAAGTATTAATTAGTTTGCCACATTATTATAAACATAAAAATTCATATCCGAGCAACTCGCCCAAAAGTTATAATTACCTGGCCACATTATTATAAATATAAAAATTGATATCCAAGCAACTCACCCAAAAGTATTAATTAGCTTGCCACATTATTATAAACATAAAAATTGATATCCAAGCAACTCACCCAAAAGTATTAGTTAGTTTGCCACATTATTATAAAAAATAAAAATTGATATCCGAGCAACTCACCCAAAAGTATTAATTAGTTTGCCACATTATTACAAACATAAAAATTGATATCCAAGCAACTCACCCAAAAGTATTAATTAGTTTGGCACATTATTGTAAACATAAAAATTGATATCCAAGCAACTCACCCAAAAGTATTAATTAGTTTGCCACATTATTGTAAACATAAAAATTGATATCCAAGCAACTCACCCAAAAGTATTAATTAGCTTGCCACATTATTATAAACATAAAAATTCATATTCGAGCAGCTCAACCAAAAGTATTAATTAGCTTGCCACATTATTATAAACGTAAAAATTGATATCCGAGCAACTCACCCAAAAGTATTAATTAGCTTGCCACATTATTATAAACATAAAAACTCAAATCCAAACAACTCGCTTAAAGTATTAATTAGCTTGCCACATTATTATAAACATAAAAATTCAAATCCAAACAACTCGCCCAAAGTATTAATTAGTTTGCCACATTATTACAAACATAAAAACTCAAATCCAAACAACTCGGCCAAAGTATTAATTAGCTTGCCACATTATTACAAACATAAAAACTCAAATCCAAACAACTCGCCCAAAGTATTAATTAGCTGGCCACATTATTACAAACATAAAAATTCAAATCCAAACAACTCGCCCAAAGTATTAATTAGCTTGCCACATCATTACAAACATAAAAACTCAAATCCAAGCAACTCGCTTAAAGTATTAATTAGCTTGCCACATTATTATAAACATAAAAATTCAAATCCAAACAACTCGCCCAAAGTATTAATTAGTTTGCCACATTATTACAAACATTAAAACTCAAATCCAAACAACTCTGCCAAAGTATTAATTAGCTTGCCACATTATTACAAACATAAAAACTCAAATCCAAACAACTCGCCCAAAGTATTAATTAGCTGGCCACATTATTACAAACATAAAAATTCAAATCCAAACAACTCGCCCAAAGTATTAATTAGCTTGCCACATCATTACAAACATAAAAACTCAAATCCAAGCAACTCGCCCAAAGTATTAATTAGCTGGCCACATTATCACAAACATTTGTCACTGCATGACAAAGGAAAAAAGTTGTAAAAATGCATAACCAAGTAACTCACCCTAAGGTATTCATTACATAACAATATTATTATTGGGCAGACATGGTGCCTATGACATGATACAGCAAAATGTATTTGCTGATTCTCATACTACATTAGAAACAAAACAATGTTATTGAAATGAAACAAATAAAAAATAATTAATTCAATTGAGTTTACCAACATTTCCACCACATTTAACGTATCTATATGCCAATAGTATAGTATGCATTTTTCCCTTGGTTTCATTAATGTTATTTGCCAAAAGAAATTAAGGAAACAAATTAAGTGATCATACCTTAACAATTCACCTCACTTATTCTATATTAATGTTTTTCCAATGTAGATAACGCATGCTGAAGCAAAGCAAACAACACAAAGTAGTCTTTCTGAACCATTGAGGTTTACAGATTGATACCCAAAATGTGAGCAGCCAAATTAAAACAGCCCAGACTGATGGTTTTTAGGTGTGCTTAAAAGCAACCTCATATTATAAATTTACTGCAACTTCTCATGATGAAATTCTGGCACACAGGTAGTACTGGTACCCTGGCAGTTGATAGCATCATTGACAAAAGACTGTTTAAAAACATTATTTTTGTCAAATGCATTTAGGCTACCCTGAAACAAATGACAGAAAACTGTGCAAATATATCATTCATCAGCATTTCATAATATGATTTAGATTGTTTAATGTAAGAAAAGTATTGCAAATGCAAATAATACTGTGCATTGAATGTAAATTTATACAAGCTTGTACTGAAATGCCAACTCACATTTAATTACAAGATGGCTGAGGTAAACAATAAATTGGTTATAAGAGTCTGCAATGCAGTGTATGTTATTTGGACTACTGGGTCCCGCACGATTTCTAACTTCTTTTACATGCGCCAGGTGTGTAAGTGTGGTGAGGCGGTAGAAGTGGGGGGAAAGGAATAACCCCTACACGCGCATTACGTACATATTTACTTGCCACATAAACATATTTAATGCACAGGATTTTAATCAAAATCGGTCCAGCCGTTTTTAGAAAATATAACATTTCTAAAAAGTATCAATGGGAAGGGTAGTATATTTCTAAAACCGTCGTGTATCTTTGGAAATAAAATTAAATTAAACTGAGCTTTATTAATGGACACTTTAATTGCTGTGGTTCTCAGCGTCCCATTCTATAGGAACAATCAATGTGTTCTATTCGCATGACTTTCTCTGTCTGTTGTGCAAACATATTATTATTTTATCCACATCGTGTTAAACAATATTAGCATTAGCATAAGTGGTCTTATTACTTGCAATTAGAAGGGAAGCGCTATATGAAACAATTGGCATTGTGTTCTATTTACATGACAAGGAGCAAAACAAAAGAGATGAGGCTGGTGTGGTGGAAGCGTGTCTGCCTCACATCAACAGGTCGCGAGTTCGAATCTCGCTTAGGGTTAAGTTACCCGTATAAGGGTTTTTTTTTTCTGGGTCTTCCCTTATCCTGAGAAGAAGACGAATGTCGAGCAATTTTAAGCTCCATGAACCTCAAGATCATTTGAGTTCATTCATCGTCCGGTATGACCAATCAGTTTAAAAGACGTGTTAATCCAATAAGAAAAAAAAAAAAGGAAATGAAACGAAAGACCTAGTTTTCATTCCAGGAAAGTTTTAAGAAGTTTAAAACTGAAACCAAAAAGAAGGAATATTTCGGAACGGCTAACTATACTAAAAACTATATGACAAATTGTTTGCTGCTAGTAGAACTACCAGACCCAATTCCTCTCTGTGAGACGACCATCTCTTCCTGGCGCATGCGTACTACCAGACCCAATACGTTTATTTGGTCTCATAATAATAAGTACACCGTGTAATACCAACACGTACGTTTTTATTAAACAATGTTTGTCCTATGTGACAGTCAGAATTAGGATTGTATCATATGCTTTTCTGGACACTTAATTATAACACCGTGTAACATCCATGCATACTTTTTAATATGCTTATCCTTGCGCATAATAATTAATTAACCACGAAATAGTAATTTTCCTATTAGGGCCAAAGGATAGAGTGGGGGGATTCCATCAAATACTTGGGCGTCATTCTTGATAAGGGCCCAACTTTTCGTGAACACGTGCGGGGAACGTCGGACAGGGCGAAGGGAGCGGTAGCCTCCCTTTACCCTGTGCTGGCATCCCAGATGCCGGTTCACTTAAAGTTACGCCTTTCCAAGGCGCTTATAGTCCCCCTGATGCTCTATGCCTGCGAAGTGTGGGGTATGGCAGCAGTCTCCTGGCTTCTCTGGTTACAGCGGGTGCAGAATAGAGGACTCCGGTCCATATATTCTGTATGTCGACGTTTCCCTTTGAGGCTACTACATGAAGCTTCGGCCCTCCCATATGTGGAAGATGTTATTAGGCGCCGGGCTCAAAAATTCTACGCCAGATTGGGCGAACATGAGAACGCTCTTGTCAGATCACTGGGGGAGTACTTACCCTCTGAACACCGAAAAAGGCGGTTCCGGGTTCCCCGCATGGCTTGTGGGCACCCCCGGTAACAACGGCTTTAAACCAGCCAACAGCGTAATAGCTGAACAAAGCACTCCCCCCCTCCCATAGGGACAGGTCTATCAAAATTCACCACCATATTTAAATAAATAAATAAACACCAGCGGAGCAGAGGAAAGGATGCTGCTCCTGAAAATGCAACCGCTCGAGGAGCCTACCTCCGCTACCTCCTTAACACCAACACTCGAAACCTCAAACAAAACCTTAACCAACCTCACCTCATTCCTGTGGTTAAACCCTTACCAGGGTAGGTACACAGCAACAACACTCAGGCTCACCACGAGCCTACCAGACACGCACGCACGCACGCAAACGAGCGGCAGAATCTCTCACTCGCCATGCTTGATCTCGAACAAGGCATGTAATTTAAATGATGGACAAAAAATATGACATGTTATTCTCAAAATGTTGAAGTTTCTATTCAAGATTATCGTGACTTAAGCGTTATGCACTTTCATTCATGACCGTTTCTTCCATTAAATTGGATACAATTTTTTTTATTTATATATTTTTGTATATTTTTTGTACAGTTAACGATTTCCAAGACATTCCTTGCTATAGGTTTAAAATTTAACTAATAGTTTTCTCAAACAGGTAGTCGTCATCCGTGTTTATTTTGTTTTACTCATAGCCATGCAAAGATAATCGAATTTCAAAGTCAGTCGCATAGCGACAGCTTTTGAAATATTTGACTATGGCTTTAGCCTAGTATATTCCCTTCTACCTACAAGGAAATGCGTAATAAGACTCATCTGCTACAATGTATCCGGACTAGCACAAAGTAATTAAAGAGTAGTGTTTTGTAAGAAAAGTTTGTTTGCAGGTAGAGAAAGTCATGTGAAAGTAACACATCAGAATTTGTGCTCTTTTGTTTGGTTTTTAATTTGTATGGTTACATCAGGGCCTTGACTGGTAAAACAAATGCTGGTGTCTTTCTCGCTGGACTGTAGGCTTTCTTATGGTTTTTACTTTCTCTACACGTGCTATGTGCATACGTAGTGTATAGTGAAAGTGTTGTATTCCACCCAAAAATTCGATACCGAGATTTCATCGGAAATATACGTTTTGAGGTCCCCTGAGTCGAAAAAGCATTTTTACTTTGTCTAGCCGTATGTACATAGTAGCTAGCGAAGGTATTGTATTCCACCCAAAAATTCGATACCGAGATTTCATCGGAAATATACGTTTTGAGGTCCCCTGAGTCGAAAAAGCATTTTTACTTTGTCTAGCCGTATGTACATAGTAGCTAGCGAAGGTATTGTATTCCACCCAAAAATTCGATATCTAGATTTCACCGAAAATATATGCTTTGTTGTCCCCTGAGTCGAAAAATATCGTTTTAGAAAAAGGTCCGAGTGCGCGTTTCTTAGGGGAGGAGTGACAGCATAGCTCAAAAACGAAAAGACCATAAAATACGAAACTCGGTATTTAAGTTTAGTATCTTCTAAGGATGCGACACGAAACATTTTCAAGAAAATCCCCCAACCCCAGCCATCCTTTACATGAAACATTTCGATTTTGATTAAAATATCGTGTATTAAAGATATTTACATGGCAGATAAAAAGTATATTTTGAATTTTTGGGATTAGCCTCTGAAGAGCTCTTTATTCTGTACGAGTTTTGCAGAATTTTGCACAACGGTTAAACCGTAAGAGATGGACAAAAACTTACTATAAATATGTAGATCTGGTTAAAAACATAAGTTGACCATTTTCAAGATATTCCTTGTTATTGGTTTCAGTTTTAAAATGCTATAAAAATGCGCACACATTCACTCCTACATGCATACTTCCGACTCTGGTAGGGATAGGGAATGATTCTGGTTAAAGAAAAATGCCTGCCCCAGCTGGGAATCAAACCCAGTAAACTTTGGAAGTAATTTATGGAACACAACAACTACAATAAATGGCGTTGTTGTTATTGTTGCGGGGAAGCTCTACATGAAACAATAACACAATTTCCACAAGCGCTTAAGCAACAGTTTTAGTGATGAAACAGTTTCAAATAACTTGTTATTTTTGTCCCATCACTAATACGCGGGAACGATAGTCATACGGTAGCTCCTTTAGCATAAAAACAGCAATTTATACAAAAATGCTCTACTCGTTTCCATCTATTGCAAACATATTTGGTAAAATTTGCTCCATTATTCGAACAAAACAAAAGGTTTAATTCTAAAATGGCGGTAATCGTGTGATTACACAGAGTAATTATTATTCAACACTGTCGCGCCACTAAATCATGTAATTTTTATAACAACGTCAATAAAATGCAACGCCAGTACCCAGAATAATATAAAAAATCACCCGGAATGAACAGATCTTCAGAAGCTATTCCCAGAAAATTCAAGATAGGTATAAAAGGTTTGTTTGCCATTAAAATATCTTAAACATGCGGTATTTTAATCAAAGCGTTAGAGCCATTTTTGAGTAAATCAATACATTCGAAAAATGTTCCATGTAAAGATTAGTTGGGGGGGGAGAGGGTTCATGGAAATATTCGTGTCGCATCCCTGGAGGGTACTATATAGAAATATCAAGTTTAGTTTTTAACAGACTTTTTGGACTCAGGCGCTCGCAAAACATATATTTCCGGTGACATTTTGTTGCTGAATTTTTGGGTGCAATACGAACCTTCTGTATACACTATCTACATAGTACGTGTAGAGAAAGTAAAAATTATACCTACTTTGATAGCCCTATATTGTTAACTCCCTTCATTGGAGTTGGGAAAAATGGTTGAGAGATGCGCGCGCAAGTCTCTCGCTGCTCAGTTGAAGCTGTCGGGTATCTCGCACTCGTTGTTAGTAATCTAATCCAGTAATTATATCCACTTGTTGGGAGAAGCGTCACCATTTATCTAGGAGATTATTATTAAATCTGGGTATTGTGTGGCTCCGTGCCATTCCGTCGTGTCAGTATGCTGCCTTCAGACAAAATGTTTCAGTTCAATTCCCACAGTTATTGTAGTTAACGAAGCACTGCTTCGGTTGCTTCCTCTGAATGCACGCCACTGGTTGCTCCGCCTGAATGCATGCCACTGTTGCTACCCCTGAATGCACGCCACTGGTTGCTACCCCTGAATGCCCGCCACTGGTGCTTCCCCTGATTACACGCCACTGGTTGCTCCGCCTGAATGCACGCCACTGTTGCTTCCCTTGAATGCACGCCACTGGTTGCTCCGCCTGAATGCATGCCACTGGTGCTCCGTCTGAATGCGCGCCATTGTTGCTTCCCCTGAATGCCCGCCACTGGTGCTTTCCCTGAATGTACGCCACTGGTTGCTCCGCCTGAAGCACGCCACTGGTGTTTCCCTTGAATGCACGCCACTGGTTGCTCCGCCTGAATGCATGCCACTGGTTGCTCCGTCTGAATGCGCGCCACTGGTGCTCCCCCTGAATGCACGCCATTGTTGCTTCCCCTGAATGCCCGCCACTGGTGCTTTCCCTGAATGCATGCCACTGGTTGCTCCGCCTGAAGCACGCCACTGGTGTTTCCCCTGAATGTACGCCACACTGGTGCTTTGCCTGAATGTACGCCATGGGTACTTCCCCAGAGTGCACGTCACTGTTTTTTCCCCAGTATGTACGCCACTGATGCTTCCCTTGAATGCACACAATGGTTGCTTCCCCGAAATACACGATGCACGTCACTGGTGCTTTCCCTGAATGTACGCAATTGGTAGCTTCCCATGAATGCACGCCACTGGTGCTTTCCCTGAATGCGTCACTGGTGATTTCCCTGAATGCACGTCACTGTTGCTTCCCCTGAATGTACGCCACTGGTACCTCCGCGGAATGCACGCCACTGATTGCTTCCCCTGAATACACGCCACTGGTGCATTCCCTTAATCCACGTCACTGTTGTTACACATAAATGCACGCCACTGGTTGCTTCCCTTGAATGTACGCCACTGGTACTTTCCCTGAATGTATGCCACTGGTACCTCCGCGGAATGCACGTCACTGTTGCTTCCCCTGAATGTACGCCAGTGGTACCTCCGCGGAATGCACGCCACTGATTGCTTCCCCTGAATGAATGCCACTGAGCTTTACCTTGGGTAAGATGGAAGGTGTAGTAGCATATTACCACAAATCCTTATTACGAAGCTAAGTCTTACAACGCGGTATTCAAGGGCGCAATCTAATCCATAAATAAGAAGAATACAAATGTTTTACTTTCTCTAGCACGCATGTGCAATATACATATAACCATTTCATTTTATGTTCAAAGGAGATGTAAACAAAACCACGTCACATGACTTTGTCTTCGGCTAAGAATTATTGAATAAAGCTACTTCTCGAAAAACGAGATAAATATCTGCAGAAATACATTTATATTTCCTTCTAGAGGCAACAGGAATACAGTAGGTCAAGTGAAGCCTATTCTACACTCTGTGATGACTTTCAAATTCCGTTCTCTTTTCTTGACCAGCAGAAATAGAAACGAATAACGACTTTCTATTTGAGAAAAATAGGATATGAAAATTGAAAACAATATCATGAAATTCCTGGGAAATTTTAACTAAAAAAAAATAGGCTAACATAAACTGTGTATTTTAACATCTACATTTTATGTAGTTTTTTTCTCTCTATATATCTTGGGGTTTACCAGTTATACAAAAGTCATCCAAAATGAACAGGATTTTAGAGGCTATTCCCAGAAAATTCAAGTTATGAATTTTGTCATGCAAAAAGCAAACATGCAATTTTAATCAAAATCGTTAGAGCCAATATTGAGAAAATTAACATTTTCAAAAAATGTTCCATGTAAAGTTTAATTGGGCTAGGGGGATTTTCTTAAAAATCTTTCTATCCTATCCTTGGAAGAATTGTTATTTTGTGGTTATACTGTTCATACACCCACGGACGTTTTTCTAAAAATGCTGTTTTATTCACTGAGCCTCAAAACACATACTTCGGGTGAAATGTGTACATCGAATTGTTTGTGCTATTCAATACTATGCATACATAGTAAAGAAAGAAAAAAATCTCTATAGTATATGGGGATGAGGGAATGAAAATATTTTTAAATTTTACTGGAAGTTTTTACGTAGATTAGCATTGGCTAATACCGACCTAGTTTTCGGTAGCATAGAAAGTCATTATAAACTATTACAGAATACGAGATAATTTTGGAAGCAATTTTAACCTATTTGCATACTCGCCATTTATGCTTTCAAATTGTTAATCATAATGTCATAGGTGTCATCACCTACGTACGCTATCTATAAGAGATCAAATGAATTAAATATCAGGATTACAGGAACGTATACCATTATTAAACAGGCACTGCAGTTTAAAAACAGTAAATTAAATTATACATTTATTTTAGCTGTAAAATTACTCTTAAAACTACATTTGAAGTCATATAAACGCAATATGTTTCATTTGTTTCAGGAATGGGGTGAGTATGACGTAATCGCACCAAAAGCCGATCGGAAGCGGGCTAATAGTTGCAGTATGACCTTGTGCTTCAGAGAGGTAAGTCGTTCTTAACGTAATGTATTCATTTCTGTAGACGTTGAAACGGCTTTGTTCAAATATTTGCGTTTTAAAATGCAGCAATTTACAGAGTTTTAATGTGGCATGGTTTAATAATAATAATTTTCAGGTTTTCCTCTTAAAATTAACGGAGTGCTTCAATTGTAAACCCACCAATAGTGTTTTTCATATTTCATTCCTTATTAATTTTGTTAGATACGTTATAGGTAAAAGTATTTCAATTTTCTTCTGTCTGAAAAGTGTGAGCTCAATATTTATGTTCTGCTAAGCTATATACGAGTTATGAATAGCGAATTTCTTCTGCAGTATATTTGTAATACATTTTCATTAATAGTGCGATACTCTTAACCAATAAAGCGCAGAATGTGCAACAAATTGCGTCATTTTGTCCTTTCCCGCCACAAGATAAAGGCGCGTCGTAATATATCATGTGAGGTTATACATACGTACCTATGTATGTATTCTAACTTCTTTATCAATAGTGATATTTAGAATCAATAGCGATTCTAACTACTTTAACCTTACTTTTGCATATTCGTATTTTATAAATGTTAATGTCCTGAGGATTGCATGATACAAAAACAGAACTGACCTCTACAAGTATTTAGGTAGAGAAGATATTGCACTCCACCCGAACAATTCGATACCAGGATTTCACTAGAAATGCACGTTTTAGGGGCCCTGCATCCAAAAAAGCATATTTAGAAAATATATGATGTGCTCCATTCGCACGACTTTCTCTACATCTCTGTAACACATTAATAAGTTATTTTTCTATCTAGTTCATGCTAATCTAGATAAACATTAGTGGAAACGGTCTTGTTACTTAGTTCTTTATAAGTAGGAGGGAAATAAGGGAATACACTAGACTAAACAGACAGTCAAATGTTTCAAAATGTGGTTGCTATGGGATTGAAATCAGTTTTAAGTATTTTAAAACTAAAACGGATAACAAGGAATATTTCGAAAACTGCTAACTCCACGACAGAAAAGTATGACATAAATTATGTGTTTTTAACGAGATCTACATATTTTGTGTAGTCTGTTCTGTATGTCTCTTACGGTTTACCAGTTACGCAAAACTCATCCAGAATGAAGAGGTCTTCAGAAGCTATTCCAGAAAATTAAAGATATACATTTTATTTATGTACAAAGCTTTAATATACGGGATTTTAATCAAAATCGTTAGCCATTTCTGAGAAAAACCATTTTCGTAGTTTGGGGTGGGGGGATTTTCTTGAAAATCTTAGTGTTTGATATTTAAGGCTTTTCGTTTTTAGCTTTGCTGTCCACACACAACGGACGGATCTTTTTCTAAAAATGTTCTTTTTTGGATTCGGTGATTCCCGAAACATGTATTTCCGCGAGAAAACTCTGTATTGCATTTTTGGGTGCAATGCAATACCTTCTCTATACAGTATGCACATAGTACGTGCAGAGAAAGTAAAAATCTGTAAAACACCGAATTTAGTACTTAAGTTCAGTATCCTCCAAGGATGCGACCCCCAACTACCCTTAACATGGAATTTTTTTCTGCAATTTTTATTTTCTCAAAAATGGCTAACGATTTTGATTGAAATCTCTTACATTTAAGATATTCACATGCCAAATAAAATCTATATCTTGAATATTTCTGGGAATAGTCTGTGAAGACTACTTTATCCTGTATGAATTTTACGGAATTTTGCGTAACTGCTAAACTGTAAGAGATTGACTAAAACTTACCACACACAAAATGTAGAACACGTTAAAACTCACAATTTATGTTGTATACATTTTTTTTCGTGGGGTTGATTGTTTTTGAGATATTCCTTGTTTTTGGTTTCTGCTTTGAAAAACTTATACTTTACTCATACAGGAATTTGCCAAATCCTGTCTGTACAAACAGAGGAACTTCAGTCACATAGCAGCCAGCTTTTGACTATCACTTTTACCTATTCTACTCCCTTATTTCGCTTCTACTTACAAGGAAGCAAGCAATAAAACTATTTCTGCTACATAAGCTTTTAAACAGCAATTTGTTAGTGACCTTACAGTCTTGTGAATGGAACACGTGAGATTTTGAAGACTCAGCTTGTTGTTTGCTGTCGTCTAGGGGCAGGGGGGCGTTTGACTCGCCTGCCCCGTTTAACCGTCCTCGCTAGTGAAGTATTCTTCCATTAGTGCAGTAACTTGGGAGCGCACAAACTGAAGAAATGCTTGTAACATTGTCTGTATGCACGTACATGTTGTGTAGCGTTGGTATTGTATTCCACTCAATTCGATATCGATTTCACCGAAAATACGTGTTTTAGGACCCGTGAATGAACAAAACCACCCTTGAAAAACGAAAAGAAAAAACAAATCTGTTTTCCATTCACATGTCTTTCTCTACATCCCGTAACAAACTATTGTTAAGCTTCTACTTCATGCTAATAGAGATAAACACTAGTAGAAACTGTCTTATAACCTTTGCTATGGGAAGTATTTTAAAACTGAAACGAATAACAAGGAATATCTCGAAAACGGTCAACTCCATGGAAAAGACAAACTGTGTGTTTTTACAGAGCTCTACATCTTTTCTGCCGCAAGTTTTTGATCTTTTACGGTTTATTAGTTATGCAAAATTAATAATAAAAAAAATGCATCCAGAATAAAGAGGTATTTAGAGGCTATTTCCATAAAATTAAAGATACACATTTTATGTCCTTTAAATATCTTAAATACGAGATTTTAATCAAAATCGTTTGACCCACTTTTGGGAAATAAATTTTCAGAGATTTTTCTGTGTAAAGGGTAGCTTGGGGTGAGAGGATTTACCTCAATCTCCATATCGTATCCTTGGAAGATACTAAACTGAAGTACCAAGTTTGGTATTTTACGGACTCCGCGTTCTTGAGTTTTCGTGTTCAAACACTGACCTTTTTCTAAAAATGCTTTTTGTATAGGGGACCCTAAAACCTGTATTTTCGGTGAAATCTCGCTATCTAATTTTTGGCTGGAATACAATACTTCCTCTAGCACTATGTACATAGTACATGTAGAGAAACTAAAAATACATGAAATGTCAAACTTCAAGATTTTCAAAGCACGCCTCTGTAGTGTGGTGATGGCGTGTCTACCTCATTCAAGAGGTCGAGAGTTCGAATCTCGTTTGGGTGGACTATCAGGATAAGGCTTTTTTCCTATTCTGGGAAGGCAAATGTCGGATCACTTGGCGCATTTCGTTCGTCGTCCGGTATGACCTACCAGGTTAAAGGTCGCTACAATACAGAAATAGGTTTTTTAGGTAAATATCCCTCCCCCAAACTACCTCTGCGTGGAAAATGGTTTTGAAATGACTAATATCGCACATTAAAGATATTTACATAAATCCAATGTTACATGACTTTCTCTAGCTGCTCTACAAACTTCTTACAAAAGATTCTTCTTTCTACACCATACTAATCGAGATAAACATTAGCAGAATGTTCTTATTACTTAGTTCCTTATAAGTAGAAGGGAACTAAAGGAATGTGCTATGCTAAAGTGATAGTCAAATGTTTTAAATGCTGTCGTTATGCGATTGTCATTGCAAATCGCTTCTTTGCTTGGCCAGGAGTAGAACAAAAGAAAAACGGACACTTTCTGTGTGAGAAAAGTATAAGTACTTTATAATTGAAACTAATAACAAGGAATACACACACACACACAAAACCTTTTTCTAAAAAAATTTTTTTTCGGACTTGGGGACCCCAAAACAAATACTTTTGGTGAAATCTTGACATCAAATTTTTGGATGGAATACAATACTTCTCTTTCCATTATGTACATAGTACATGCAGGCTAGAGAAAGTAAAGTTAGCATTATTAGTTTGGAATTTCAAACTTTGTCACATGTTCTCAAAGAAATTACAACAATTTGTACATATTAAAGAGAATAGCTAGGAAACTGTAGCAGTGTAGTTTGAAATAATTACTTTTAACTTTTCACTAATTTATAAAATCCCACAAACGTACATATAACTCACATAAAACTTAATTATGTGATATGTTTCAGGAAAGACAAGAGGACACGATCACAGCGTGGGACCTCAAAATGTTGAGTACTAACACAATTTGTCTAATAGAGATGGGTTTCCAATAGATTTTCTGGGAATAGCCTCTGCAGAGTGCTTTATTCTCAATGTTTTACGGAATTGTGAATAACTGCTAAACCGTAAGAGATGGACAAAAAGGTATTACACGAAAAATGTAGAGGACGTTAAAACACCCAATTTATGTTATATACATTTTTTTTCGTGGAGTACATTGTTTTGGAGACATTCCTTGTTTTTGGTTTCTGCTTTGAAAAACTTATACTTTTATAATACAGGGATTTGTCAACTGCTGTCCATACAAACAAAGGAACTTCAGTCACATAGCAATCAGCTTTTCACTATCACTTTAACCAATGGTACTCCCTTATTTCGCTTCTACTTACAAGGAAGCAGGTAATAAGACTATTTCTGCTATATTTTCTGATTAGCACGAAGTAAATAGAAGTATAAACTTTTTAAGAATAATTTGTTGCAGTCATGTAGAGAATGTGATGTGAATGGTACACATAAGATTTTTACATTTAGAATGAAATAAGATTGCGCTATCGCAGGCTGCCAAGTTAAACTCTCAAAAAGACACAGACGGATCGAGGTTTAGAGAAAGAAGAAGAAAAAATGAAACCGTTACAAGTTTGCCAACATCGAGAAAAGTAATCTTCTGAATAAAATATCTGTTCACTGAATTATAATCTTAGTAGTTTTATCTCTTTATACATATTTAAGATATTTACTTTAGTGCCACAAATATAAGCGAACGTTATTTATCCACAGATTCATTCCTGCGGTCCAAATTACAGGTTTAAAAAGTCCGCCATCAAACCTCCACGCCCATAGGAACATTGTATTCGAGACGAGATTCTGCCATCTGTTAATGTAAATGTGAACTATTACAACGTAGTGAACAACAGATGGTAGCAGCGGTGAATTTCTCCAGTTTATTTGTATAATAATCAAATACTGTAAAATAATGCAGTAAATGGTAAAGAGTTTAATTCTGCCAGTTAAGATACCTAAGATGCATATGAAATGAATAAGTTTACGTATTATTATTTCCAAATTTTGTTGATTGACAAGTAAGAGTAATGCCATGAGCAATCCAAATGTCTGTAAATTGATAATAAATAGAAGATAAGTCCAGCATTTATATGTTGTTTATTTTACGCAATTTTTGTAGTCGGATCGACCTACAATGTGAGGTTAATCCAGACGTAAATGTGTTTATTACGTATCTCATAAGTCAACTCGACTCTAATGTGGAGACGGGCGAAGTATTGCGTTCGTCACACTTCATGCGCCATGCGCTCTCATATATTTTCCTTCATCCTATATACTTACATATTAGAGTTGGGTCGAGCGATTCATTTACAGTAACCGAATCATACGATTCGTTCACGATACATGAATCATCACCATGTCGTCTTGTGTTCATGTTTAGCTATCTCGTTTGTACACGGGGATGGTAGTTATATGCCAGCTCTTATAGCATAAAAACAAATTTATATAAAACGCTGTACTCTTTTGCAAACATTTTGTGTAATGTCTTCCATTAAACGAAAAAAGAAAAACCACATACGAGTTAGTTTAAATCTAAAATTGACAACTAGCTTCGATTGCATGGCGCCTGGCGGTATTTGTGTAATGTTAATAAGCAGAGTAATTATTAATCACTGCCGCGGTTGCACGCTAGTAAGTCGTATCACTTTTATAAATGCATCATTAGAAGACAACGCTAGTACCCAGAATAATTATTATTTTCTTCCGAGGTAATTCTAATATTAGAAGTAAGATGTTTCTATACCTGCATTTAGTGTAGGTTATTGTGTATAAATCGGTGCCGTTAAATCATAATTTAAACGTAGATATTAATTTATTTAATCCTGGAATTCTAAAAGTTCTGTTTTTCCCTCCGTTAACAACTTGCTACCTGCAATGATTGACACGGTTCATGCGAATCTTTTTGAACGATGATTTATGCAAAGATTGCTACGATTCCGGCAATTCTTTCCTTGTAGTCGTTCATACGAACGATTCGTTCATGAATCGCTCCATGTCTATTGCCGACATATTGAGTAGCACCAAATACGCAGGGCATCGTGAAAATCACAAAGCGCCAAGTGCA
Source organism: Hymenopus coronatus (assembly GCA_030762935.1). Lineage (NCBI taxonomy): Eukaryota > Metazoa > Arthropoda > Insecta > Mantodea > Hymenopodidae > Hymenopus > Hymenopus coronatus. The sequence goes on along the minus strand of CM060880.1, from coordinate 3,944,086 downwards.
ACCACTCAGTAGGCTCACTAAGGAGGAAATTACGGAAGTAAAGCATTGTTAAAGCAGAATTTAACATTGAAACAATCTAGGCAATTGAAAATAAAGTTATACTGCCCTAAAAAAGTAACAAAACAATATTGTTTGGCACTTAAAGCTAAAGAAGTATGTATGTGAAGAAATTGCAACGTGACGTCATCGCTTCACGATACGCATGTTTAACGAAAGTACCTTATCCAATGTTATGTAACTCATTATTATGTATAAAATAGCCAAGAATTGTGTTTGGGAAAGTATATTAAGTATATACAACTTAAATAAACATATAATATAGAAGAAGAAGAAGAAAAGAGAACGAGATACCGGATTTAAGCATGTAAGAAAGAATAAGAAGAAAGCTTAACAAATAACTAATTTAGAGAAGTTAGATATGTGTACGAACATTACTATGTAAATTATTAAAATGTATTAATTTTAATTACCAGGAGCATATAATATTGTAAATATGTATTTCACGAAAAGTCGTCCCCATGATGATGTGCACATTACAATACTGAAAACAATTATCTTCAACTTTAGGTTAGAAGTGAACATTTTAAAAAGTTCCAGTCTCTCAATAGTGAAGACGCTAAGAGTTCGTCTCAGAAATCGAGATCAACATTACAATAATGTATTGTATATTAACTATCATCCAGTAAGTACATACACAGTTTTCTGTAAAAGAAACCAGTGCGTTGTTACAACAGTCTCTACAAATAAAAGGTCCTAGTATCCAAGCAAGTGGATTGAGTTTCTTATACTCACCGATTATATAGCTAGCAATCACGTGATGTGTAATGCGACCGAGCTGTGCAATGAAATATAAACAACTGAGAATAAACTTGAAACTGCCTCAACAATTGAGTTCGGCGCTAAAAAGTTTCGCCAACTTTAAGCGTGACCAACGTTACAGATCCAGCGGCAAATTTAAACCTATAAACAATTACTACTCCGAGGGTCCAGGACGAGAGTTGCCGAGACTACAAGCTACAAGGACGGACCGCCGCAAATTTGGCTTTTTCCTGACTGTTGATATGCTAGGGCAGCTCTTGGCGCTATAACCTCGTTTCTTCTTTACTGGTGCTGCTGGTAATGAAAACACATCTCTATGTTTACCCTCTTTGCAATTATGGAGGTTTTTGAAGCACTGAAACTGTTTGCGAAGGTGTGAGAGCTTCTTTGGGAATTACATTTTTCCTGAATGGGTTCGGGCGGAATCAGGCCTGTGGTGTGTGTCTCAGGGCTGCTGAGTTTAAATTTGCCCTTGTAGTATAGACTATTTTCACGCTTGCTGTTGGCGAAACTGGAATGACCTATTTGCGCCAGACTCGATTGTTGGGCATTTGCAACTTTATTATCGGCAGTGAAGCTGTACGCTTTACTTTCCGCGAATTGACCACATTTCCCATTAATATGTTTGCTAGCTTCTGTCGGTGAGTAAAAGGACCTTAATCTCCTTGCTTGGATGGTAGGATTTAATACAGTAGAGAATTAATTTAAGAGATTTCTTGTTAGCTTTAAACTTTTATTTCCTAAACCGTTGAACCAATGTAGTGAATTAAGGCACGCTACTTAAACTGAACTCTTTTAGAGAAAACGGTGCCAAATATTTAGTTTGCAATAAATCTTTTGCTGAAAATCAATAAAATACAATATTTCACACTAAATACCTGCATTAGAGATATCGATTTACGAGATTACCTCTTAGCGTCTTCTATCTTGTAGAAAGCGTCCGGAATCTTTCACATATATACAAAAGTTGAAGATCGTTGTTTTCTAACATTGTAATCTGTCCGTCACCATGCGGACGACACATTTCGTGAAATACGTATTTACAATGCATTTTTATACACTCATAATAATTAAAAGTAATACATTTGTATAATTGACATGAAAATGTTGTTATAAATAGCTGACATATCTAAATCAATTGTTTGTTTAACTCTGTTCTTATGCTTTGTTACCGGTATAAACAATTTACAGCATCCGGTATCTCGTTCGTCTTTATTCTTCTTCTTCTTCTTCTCTTCGAGGTTTAGAGAAAGATGAAGAAAAAAAGAAACCGTTACAAGTCTGCCAACATCGAGAAAAGTAATCTTCTCAATAAAATATCTGTTCACTGAATTATAATCTGGTAGCTTTATCTCTTTATACATATTTAAGATATTTACTTTAGTGTGACAAATATAAGCGAAAGTTATTTATCCACAGATTCATTGCTGCGGTCCGCCATCAAACCTCCCCGCCCATAGGAAAGCTCTGAATGAGACTCTGCCATCTACAAATGTAAATGCGAACTATTTCAACATAGTCAACAACAGATGGTAGCAGCGGTGAATTTGTCCATTCTATTTGTATAATAATCAAATACTGTAAAATAATGCAGAAAATGGTAAAGAGTTTAATTCTGCCACTTAGATAAATTAAGATATATTAAAATGCGTAAGTATGCGTATTATTATTTCTAAATTTTGTTGATTGTCAAGTAAGAGTAATGCCGACAGGAATCCTAATGTCTGTAAAAAAATAATAAATAAAAGATAAGTCTAATGAAATGAGTCGGAGACCCAATTCAGCTAATATGGAATTTTTATAATCGGATCGACCTACAATGTGAGGTTAATCCATACGTTAATCTATGCGGTAACATTCACATTATAAATCTCGGAAATAAACTCGAATTTAATGTTTAGTCGAGCGAATTACTTAGTTCGTTTACACGTATGTGCTATACGCTCTCATTTAAAATTCCTTCATCAAATATACTTTAATACCAAATGTTTGGAGATTTCATTATTGTTTGTCGATAAAAATAATCCTCAAAAGTTACGGTTAATATAATATTAATACGGAATATCTTTTTTTTATTTTTTTTTATTTTTTTTTTTTTAATTTAGGTCGCAAAACTACAAGGTCTTATAGCGACCACATTAAAAATCTTATTTACAGTTTTACATCCATTACACAATGAAGATTTTGAACATTATAAGTAAATGATTAAGTACGGAATATCTTTGCCGGATTCTGTTCAAGCAATATTTGGAATCATTGATTTTAAGATCCTGGAAATACGAACCTGGTTTGGTCATATCGGACGATGAATGAAATTGATGCTCAAATGATCTCGGGGTCCATGGAGCTTAAAGTTACTCGACATTCGTCTTCTCAGGATAAGGGAAAACCCCGAAAAAAACCTTATCCGGGTAACTCACCCTAAGCGAGATTCGAACTCACGACCTTTTGAACGTGAGGCAGACACGCTACCCAGGCGGGCACCAACTGTTGGTTCACAAAACAGCCTTTCTCAGAAATGAAGCATTTCGTATTTGTGTAACGTAGAAAAACGTGTTTGTATTAGTATTGCGAAATTAGCATGCTGGTTTCTGACTCCCAAGGTCTCGGGTTTAATCCCGACGGAGGCGGTGGATTATTTTCGAGCTCATAAATCTAGTGCTAGTGTATCCAGTAAAAGAACGTCAAGAGGCCTCTGAGCAAAATTAAGCATCTTTCACGCCCGTATAAAATGGAACGCTGAGAACCGCAGCAGTTAAAAAGTCCATAAATAAAACTCTTTGTAATAATTAGCGTGTTTCAACTGTCTGTTGTCACTATGAGGTATATTCCTGGTAGATATGTCACTTTTGATCGGCGGATGTTACTACAAGCATCTGGATAACGCCGCGCAGTTAGACCACTCGGCTCTCACCAAGGCGGCCCGGGCAACCACATGTAACATTTGTGGTGGACAAAGCGGCGCATTGACGGGTTTTCCCCGCCACCATTCCATGTATCATCGGTAGAGTCCGGATTTTTATGTGAATACATATTTTAGCGAGAAGTAAAAATGTTGGCGAATTAAGTCATTTTGGACTCCATTACAAATTTTTATATTACATTTTTTTAAATATTTAGCACATTTTTACATATTTTATTGATGTTACATAAAACGTACATATTTTCTGGGTTTCGTTACAATTTTATTAGTTTTTAAAAAAATATTGTAGTCACATTATAAAGTACTGTTTTCACAAGTTTTGCTAAAAGCAACGAAAATCAATCTGCGAAATTAAATTAAGAATGTGATAATAACCGTTCTGATTGTTGTCCGTTTATATGAAAGCAGGTGCCGCTCGACAATGTTTCTTGTAGCGCTTTGGGCGTTTACAAGGACTGGAGAAATTGATTGTTACCATCTTGTTTTATAACAGCTGCGACAACCATCAAAACATAGCGAGGTGATAATACTGCAGTTAGTTTCTTGCAAGTCTTAGTCAAATGGCACCAGTTGCGTCCTCGCTATCCTGCAAGTTGAATTCTTGGCTGAAATTAGATAGCACCTTTACAACCAAAGGCAAAATAATAGTCTGTTCCATGAAATCTCAATTGGAACAACATATCAAGAATGCAACAAGCACCTACAGTCTTCTAGAAAGCAAGTTCTGTTGACACAAATGCAACAGGAACCGTCCGGAAATGATGCCGTGCAATGGTTGCAGCCAATATTCCATGGCATAAACTTCAAATTGCTCCCTTGTAGAAAAATATTGCAAGAAGGTTATTCCTGTACTCTTAGGGAAAAGTATCCTGAAGTGTGTTATGAAGAAGCAGTTGCTCAAAGTTGGTTTGGTTTCCGCCGATGAAACTACACATGACATGGGTCGGTACACAGCATACTAGACTCCGAAAGTCCAGCAAAACCATTTCTAATCTGTTGCAAGGTGTTAGGACAAACAAATCAAGATTCGTAAGTGATGTGATGAGTATTCTGTGGCCAGAGGGTGCGTGCGTGTGCGTGATTAAAGCCGCTACTGCCTAAATGCTTGCTATCCAAATGTACTTCTCTTGGCCCATGCTTCGCAACGTGTTGCTGAAGAAGTAACACGTCTGTTTCCCTGTGTAAATAAATTGATATCGGCAACAAACATCTTCGTGAAAGCACCGCACAGAATTGAGTGCTATAACAATCATGTCCCTTTGCCTGGAGTACGTGGTTACAACTGGGAACATTCTGAAGCAGTCCAGTTGTTCTCTTCAGAAGTAGCTGTTTCCATACGTGCTCTACGCTTGTGTCCGTGTCTGAAGCGCTAAATGGTGACAGTGTCGAGTTACCAAAACATTTCTTCCTTCGTGTGACGTGGAGAGAAGCTTCTCTGCTTATCCGACAGGAGGCAAACAATATCCCCTGAAAATGTGGAAAAGTAAACGGTTATTCGCTGAAAGAACCAAAGACTCCAAATGAAAATGCCTGGTATGTCAAGAGATAGAAAACTGAAAATGCATCCTGATTATAAAACTTGATTATTTTGAATTGCTTGCTTCACTCGTGGATAAAGTGCTTCAGTATTTCAACATTGCTTCACTGTCAATAATTTCAGTAAAATAATTATGTGAAATGAGTAATTTTAATAAATATAATCCAAAACACATATTTCTTATTTCGTAATTACCTACTTGAAAATAAATGTATATAAATTCTGCATAAAACAAAACATTTTCCCTATAATTAATATTTAAAGTTTAACTTATTGTAATTAATTTACGTACTTACAGACCCACCAAATTACAAAATTCTGTATAAGTTGCACCTTGCATTTAGATTTGAGGTGGTAATGTTAGCATTTAGAATATTACATAATTTTACATGCCACATGTAGTAAAGGCGTGCGCTAAACAATATAAATAAAACGACGTCTATATTTCCAAAAACATTTATTTAATAAGCTTTTACAATATTTGAATATCGTTTTAGCCGACTGTATTCCCTTATTTCCCTTCTACTTACTAATATTTATCTCGATTAGCATGAAGTAATTAAAGAACAGGTAGCGAAAGTCAAGTGAAAGGAACACACCAGAATTTGTTTGTTGTTTTTCTTTTTTATAGCCCCCTTTAACTTGCATGGTTATATGGTGGCTTTGACTTGAAAAACAACTGCTAGTGTTTTTTTCGCTAGAGTGTAGGATCTCTGTTTTTTTACTTGCTCTACACGTACTGTGTACATAATGTATAGAGAAGGTATTGTAATGCACCCAAAAATTCGACACCGAGATTTCATAGGAAATACATGTTTTGGGTCCCCCTGAATCCAAAAAAAAAAAAATCATTTATGGAAAAAGCTTCGTGTCTGTGTGTGTGTGTCTGTCTGTGGACAGCATAGCTAAAAACGAAAAGACCATTAAGTACCAAACTTAATCTTCATCTTCAAGGATGCGTCACGAGGAGTTTTCATGAAAATCCCCCCCACCCCCAACTACCCTTTACATTGAACTTTTTTTGAAAATTTTGATTTTTTAAAAAATGTTTCTAACGATTTCCATTAAAATACTGTATATTAAAGGTATTTACACCAAATGAAATTTATATCTTGAGTTTTCTGGAAATAGCCTCTGAAGTATTCTGTAGGAATTTTTGTATAAGTGCTATACCGTAAGAGATAGACAAAAACTTACTGCACAAACAAATTTCAGATCATGATAAAATGCACAATTTATGTCATTTACATGTCTATCGTTTTAGAGATATTCCTTGTTTTTGGTTTCAGCTCTAAAAAACCCACACTTTTCTCATATGGGGATTTGGAAACTACTGTTCATACAAACAAAGGAACTTCAGTCACATAGCAACCAGCTTTTGACTATCACTTTAACCGATGGTACTCCCTTATTTCACTTGTACTTACAAGAAAGCAGCAATAAGACTATTTCTGCTATTTTTTTCTTGATTAGCATGAAGTAAATAATAGCATAAGCTTTTTAACAATAATGTGTTGCAGAGATGTAGTGAAAGTCATGTGAATGGAACACATCAGATTTTTAAAAATGTAAAGGTTAGACCGTTTTTACACACGTCTCTTCTTCTCAATCTTCTATTTGGTTATTTATGGTTGGCCACATTTGAAAACTTTGTAGCTGCTTTTTTGGTTCCATATTTATTTAAATATATTATAGCCACATAATGTAGAGGCTTTTTACATTTAGAATGAAATAAGATTGCGCAATCTCAGGCTGCCAATTTAAACTCTCAAAATAAAAAAAACAGATGCATCGAGGTGTTAGAGAAAGAAGAAGAAGAAGGAAAAAAAAAAGAAAGAAAGTTACATCTCTGCCAACATCGAGAAAAGTTATCTTTTCAATAAAATATCTGTTCACTGTATTATAATCTTAGTACTTTTATCTCTTTATACATATATTATGTTTACTTTGTTGTCACAAATACAATCAAAAGTTATTTATCCACGGATTCATTGGTGCGGTCCAAATTAGAGAATCTTCAAAATGTCCGCCATCAAAATTCTCTAAGGAAAATAATGTTCTAATATGGAGACTCTGCCATCTACAGAAGTGAATGTGAACTATTTCAACGTGGTCAGCAACAGATGGTAGCACATGTGTATTTATCCAGTGTGGTTGTATAATAATCAAATACGGTGTAAAAATCCAAAAAAGCGTAAAGAGTTTCATTGTCCCGCTTTATTTATGGAAGATGCATGGAAAATGACTATATATAGGTATTATAATATCTCGGTTTTGTTCATTTGCTCGTAAATATAATGATAGGGGAGTACTAAAGCCTGTAAAGGAGTAATAAAAAGCAGTTAACATTGTGAGCTAGGTAACCTCTAGTAACAATATTTGCGTTATATTTGTAGTTGGACTGAAGGTTGATAGTGGTTCACTGGCAAAAAGTCGAGCAATTAAGTTAGATTGTGTCATATTCTGCTCGTATACTGATCATTAATCGCGTTTGACTTATGCACGGGAATGATACTTTGAGGGCACCTGACTCGGAAACATGGGTTATTCGTGTAAATACACATTCATTCTTCAAATAAATAGAATAAAATTGATCAGAAATATGGTATAGTAACTGTCGATAAAAACAATCTTCAAAGGTTGCGATCGATGTAATATTAATACGGAATAAATTTGCCAGATTCTGTTCAAACAATATTTGGTATCATAGCTTTTACGGTTCTGGAAATACGAACACTTCATAAAACAGCCTTTCTCAGAAATTTAGTATTTCGTGTTTGTATTAGTATTACGAAATTAGCATGCTGGTCTCTGATTCTCAAGATCACGGGTTTAAATTTGACGGTGGCCGGTGGATTAATTTCAGGCTCAAAAATCTAGTACGTGTATCAAGAGGCCTCTGAGCAAAATTAAGCCCATATAAAATGGGACGCAGCAGTTAAAGAGTCCATAAATAGAACTCTTTGTAATGTATGTATTTATTTCTCTGCAAGTGGGTATCACCCGGTGGCAGAGTTATATATGTATACAAGATATATAAACAACTGCCAATTTATGGCTTTGTAAGCTAGATATAATAGTTATTTACACAAATATGAAAACATTAATTTTTCTCTCAATTCAGATTAATTAATTTGATAATTAGAATCACCAACCAATTTATAGCCCGAGAAAAGTTATTTTCAATTAACATTTGTATTTACAATATAAAATCACAAGCATTTCATTTAAGGAATATTTACAAAAATTATCCAACACTAAAATCAAGATTTTTCCTAAATTTCTTCAGAGACAGGGGACAACCCCAAAGGCTGCTCCAGGCAATTCATTCCAGTCTTTTATGGTTCTATTTACAAAGGAGAACTTTCCCACGTCAGTTCTGTATCTTCTACCCTTAATTTTGAACGGATGATCGTTTCGTGCATAGTAAATTGGGTTTTCCAGTTTGTCAGTAACGTCCTCCCATGCGTTTAAGCCAGCGTATGCTTTAAACAAAGCGCACAACCTCTGTTTCTCACGCCTAACTTTCAACGGCTCCCATTTTATTTCCTCAGCGTTTGGAGGCCCAAAATATTTACCCCTTTTTATGAATGTTATAGCCCTTTTCTGGATCTTTTCTAACGAATCAATTTGATTTACTCTATACGGGTCCCAACAAGTTACTCCAAATTCCATGACCGGCCGCACTAAGGACTTGTACGCGATTTCCCTGGACTTTGCACTCCCCTTTTTTAAAATCCTCATTAAGAAGTGCAGTGTTTTCCACACTTTCTTAGATACAGAATTTACCTGCTGCTCGTCCCATCCAGCGTTACTCGCCAAGTAAACTCCCAAGTATTTGCAGCTGTCCATCTGTGGAATTTTTTCCCCACCCATGTGATAGTTTTGCAGAATTTTTTCCCTAGATCTATTAAATGCAATTGACTTACTTTTTCCAGCGTTAATTTTCATTTTATTTGCAGCAGCCCAATCACTAATTTCATTTAAATCACCCTGAAGAGCAGACTCATCTTCAACATTCCTAATGTTATTGTAAATAATACAATCGTCTGCAAACAACCTTATCTGGCATTTTATATTGACAATTATGTCGTTTACAAAAATAAGAAAAAGTAACGGCCCCAGTACTGAGCCTTGGGGTACGCCCGAGCTTACCATACCCCTCTCAGATAGCTCCTTGCCTACTTTTACCCTTTGCGATCTTCCTTCCAAAAATTGTTTAACCCATAGAACTACGCGTTTATCAATTCCTGTAGCAGTTAGCTTCTGGATAAGTAAATTGTATGATACAACATCAAAAGCTTTGGAAAAATCTATCACCACTGCATCTGTTCTTCCCCCTGCATCCACCTCCTCTGCTAAATCTTGAAATAATGACGTTATCTGGCTTTCACACGAGTATCCCGGTCTAAACCCAAGTTGCACCTTATTGAACCACTTTTTGTTTTCTAATTCCTCCCGTATATATTCCACAATTAAATGTTCCATCAATTTGCACACTACTGAAGTTAGGCTGACTGGTCGATAATTATTTAGTTCTGTTTTATTTCCCCCTTTATGAATTGGAACTACAATCGCAGTTTTCCAGTCTTCCGGTAAGGCACAGTTATTTATTGACATATTAAATAAAAGCATTAGGTACGGAATCATGGATTCCCCTCCAATTTTTAGTATTTCGGTCGGTATATTATCAGGCCCCCTCAACTTTCGATTTTGCAATATTCTGATCCTTCTGCGCAATTTGGATGCAATTATTTGAAAAACGGATTTTCCACTATCCTCAATTTCCAATTTATAATTATAATCCGTTTTGTTAAGAACAGACACAAAATGTGAATTTAATGCGTTCGCTTTTTCCTTATCGTTCAATATGGCAATTCCATTTTCCTTGAGTTCTGGTATGCCTAGTTTATTTCCCCTGCGTCTACTTACATAATTGTAAAAAGATTTCCAACTATTATTGGTCCCGCTAAGAATTTGTTCTAAGAACCGCTCCTGAGCTTGCAACGTTTCGTCTTTCAATTGTTTAGCTAATTCTTTACATCTGTTAAAATGCCAATCTGACTTCTTCCGTTTATGAAACGCGCTCCTACACTTTCGTTTAAGTATTCTGATGGATCTTGTATAATATTCTGGATCAATATTTTGTTTGATAACTTTGTATGGAACGTATTTCTTTATTGATTCCGAAATAAGTATTTTGAAACTATCCCATGCTGCATCTACATTTGTTGCAGATTTTACAAACAGGCAAAATTGCTTTTTGAGAAAAGTCTGAATTCCATCTACGTCTGCTCTGCAGAAGTTAAAACTAATAATTTCCTCTCCTTCAAACCGGTTTCGCACCTTCCAGTTTATGTCTAATTGTACACAGCTGTCGTCACTTATACCTGGCAACACCTCACATGCGCTAAACAATGACTCAGGTCTGCATAGAAACACGTCCAGTACAGCCGATTTCCGGGTATCTGTTTTGACTAGCTGCGCAAACCCATGATCCCAAACCAGAAGGTTAACAACACATTGAGCTTCGCCTCCTAATAACTGCCCATTCCAGTTAACATTTGGCAAATTTAGATCTCCTGCTAAAATAACATTTTTTCCCGTTTCCGAAGAAATTTTTTCCACTAGTTTATGAAGAGTTTTAAAGTTAGTTTCGCCAGGTGGTCTGTAACACGCTATTAATGTAATGTTATTTGCTTCGTTTTCGTGATCGATAATTTCAATGGCCATCATTTCTACGTCTTCTTCCACCCACAATATCTTACTGCTTAACTCTCACTTGGTACAAATAAAAATTCCCCCTCCCGTTCCTTCCCTGTCCCTCCTAAACACCCTGTAATCTGATCTAAATATCTCCGCGTCATTAATATCAACACTGAGCCATGACTCCGTACCTATAATCACACTTGGGTTACTTATTTCCATTAAATTCTAATGTTTTGCTTATGATGCTACGGCAATTTACCTGTAACAGCCTTAAGGAGTGTGCCCCTACCTGAGAATCGTCGCTTCCCCGAAGCCGTTGTCAGTGCTGCCCGGTGCCACCGCTCCACTCGGATACCCTCGCGAACAATGCTGCCAGCTTTGAAGTTCCTCTTCTGTTTAGGTGAACAACCCTCCCAGTCGTCAATCCATGAATTTGAGTCCACAAACTGCACATCCAGTCGTTCAGCCACCCACGAAAACGCGTCGTTTACCTGCATAATAATTAGCGAGTTTCAACTGTCTGTCGTCACTCTTAGGTATATTCCTGGTAGATATGTCACTTTTGATCGGCGGATGTTATTACAATCATCTGGATAACGCCGCGCAGTTAGACCACTCGCCTCTCACCAAGGCAGCCCGGGTTCGATCCCAGGCAACCACATGTAACATTTGTGGTGGACAAAGCGGCGCAGGGACGGGTTTTCCCGCATTCCATTGGTACTGCACCTTCATTCCTTGTGTGATCAGTGTCATCGCCTGCGGTGCCATATCTAGTAAATGCGGGCCTTAAACTGAATAATTAAAAGGACCTATTTAAACATGTCATTTGTGATAACTGCACACTCTTTAGTTAATATTTTAAGACAACATATTTCATAAATAGATCTTTTGGACATAACAAATAACAAGTACATTTTGAATCTTTTTGGGAATAGCCTTTGAAGACTACTTTATTCTTGATGAATTTTACGGAATTTTGTATAACTACTAAACCGTAAGAGATAGACAGACTTACTTAACAGAAAATGTAGAGCTCGTTAAAAGTGACAATTTATGTTAGGTATGTTTTATCGTGGGGTGGAAAGTTTTTCTGATATTTTTTTTTTTTAATTAGATTCAGCTTGTACTTTTCCCATTCGTGAATTTGTCAACTCCTGTTCATAACAATGATTTGTTGCAGTAATGTAGGGACTTCACATGACTTTCTCTACAGCTCTGCAACAAATTATTGTTAAAAAGCTTATGCTTCTATTTACTTTATGCTAATCAAGAAAAAATCAGCAGAAATAGTCTTATTACTTGCCTCGTAAGTAGAAGCGAAATAAGGGAGTACCATAGGTTAAAGTGATAGTCAAAAGCTGGTTGCTATGTGACTGAAGTTCCTATTTTCGAAGGACAGGAATTGTTAAATTCCAGTATGAGAAAAGTATACGTTTTTTAAAGCAGAAGCCGAAAACAAGGAGTATCTAAAAAACGATCAACTGCACGAAAAAAATGTATGTAAGATAAATTTTCTGTTTTAAGATGCTCTACATTTTTTGTGTAGTAAGTTTTTGTCCATCTCTTACGCTTTAGCAGTTATGCAAAATTCCGTAAAATTCATCCAGAATACAGTAGTCTTCAGAGGCTATTCCCAGAAAATTCAAGATATACAATTTATTTCACAGATAAACTTCTTCAATATACGAAATTTTAATCAAAATCGTTGGAGCCATTTAGGAGAAAATCAAAATTTTCGAAAAAAGTTCAATGCAAAGGGTAGTTTAGAGGGGGAGATTTTTCTTTAAATCTTCGTGTCGCATCCCTGGATGACACTAAACTTAAATTCCAACTTTGCTATTTTACCGACCTTTGGTTTTTAGCTATCGTGCTCACAGACACACGAACACACACCCGGACCTTTTTTCTGAAAATGCCTTTTTGGGATACAGGGGATCCTAAAACATGTATTTCTGGTGAAATCTCGGTATCGAATTTTTGGGTGGAGTGCAATGCCTTCTCTATACACTATGTATATAGTACGTATAGAGAAAGTATAAACTTATGGGTTAGACCGTTTTTGCATACATACCTTTTCTTCTCAAGCATCTGTTTGGTTATTTATGGTAGGCCACATTTGAAAACTTTGTAGCTCCTTTTTTGGTTCCATATTTATTTAAATAGATAATAGCTACATAATTTGCAAATAATGTAGAAGCATTTTACTTTCTCTATACGCATTATATACATAGTGTGTGGAGAAGGAAGTGCACTCCACCCAAAAATTCTATACCGAGATTTCACCGGAAATGTATGTTTTAGGGCCCCCTTTATCTGCAAAACGCCTTTTCAGAAAAAGGTCCTTGTGTGTGTGTGTGTGTGTGTGTGTGTGTGTGTGTTCCTGTCCGAGTGGCTATGAACACGATAACTCAAAAACGAAAAGTAGATAAAATACCAGTATTGGTATTTAAGTTTAGCATCTTCCAGGGATGCGACACGAAAAGTTTGACAAAAATGCCCCCACCCCAAACTACCCTTTACATGGAACATTTTTCGAAAATTTTGATTTTCTCAAAAATAGCTCTAACTATTTTGATTAAAATTTTGTACATTAAAGATATTTACCTGAAGAATAAAATGCATATCTTGAATTTTCTGGGAATAGCCTCTGCAGAGTGCTTTATTCTGAATGAATTGTACGGAATTTTGAATAACTGCTAAACCGTAAGAGATGGACAAGAACTTATTACACAAAAAATGTATAGCACGTTCAAACACCCAATTTATGTAACATACATTTCTTTTCGTGGAGTTCATTGTTTTGGAGACATTCCTTGTTTTTTGGTTTCTGCTTTGAAAAACTTATACTTTTCTCATACAGGAATTTGTCAACTGTTGTCCATACAAACAAAAGGAACTTATAGCAACCAGCTTTTGACTATCACTTTAACCTATGGTACTCCCTTATTTCGGTTCTACTTACAAGGAAGCAAGTAATAAGACTATTTCTGCTATGTTTTCTGATTAGCACGAAGTAAATAGAAGTATAAACTTTTTAAGAATAATTTGTTGCAGTCATGTAGACAATGTGATGTGAATGGTACACATAAGATTTTTATATTTAGAATGAAATAAGATTGCGCAATCGCAGGCCGCCAAGTTAAACTCCCAAAAAGACAGATGGATCGAGGTATAGAGAAAGAAGAAGAAAAAAAGAAACCGTTACAAGTCTGCCAACATCGAGAAAAGTAATCTTCTCAATAAAATATCTGTTCACTGAATTATAATCTTGGTAGCTTTATCTCTTTATACATATTTAAGATATTTACTTTAGTGTGACAAATATAAGCGAAAGTTATTTATCCACAGATTCATTGCTGCGGTCCAAATTACAGGTTCAAAAAGCCCGCCATCAAACCTCCCCGCCCATAGGAAAGTTCTGAATGAGACTCTGCCATCTACAAATATAAAGGTGAACTATTTCAACGTAATCAGCAACAGATGGTAGCAGGGGTAAATTTATCCAGTTTATTTGTATATTAATCAAATACTGTAAAATAATTCAGAAAATGGTAAAGAGTTTATTTGTGGCATTTAGAATAATCAAGTTACATATAAAAAGCCTAAGTTTACATATTATTATTTCTAAATTTTGTCGATTGTCAAGTAAGAGCAATGCCATATGGAATCCTAAAGTCTGTAATTAAATAATAAATAGAAGATAAGTCCTAACGCACGCAAGTAGTAGAAAATATTTTCAATATTTCTCATATGTGAATTTTTGTAGTCGGATCGACCTACCAAGTTAGGATAATCCAGACGTTAAAGCAACATTCGAAGCAATTCTCAGATGTCTCACTCTTCGTGTGTTTAGCAAATAAGTCCGGCATGTCAAGGAGGAGGAACTGAGTAAAATTTGAGAGCTATTGTTCTAGGCGGAGTCTGTAACCTCCGTTCCCTCGCGTATTCAACGCAGGAATTATCTACCGAAGTTTTTTCGAAGTCCCATCTCACGCACCAATGAATTGTTACCGAACATTTCCAAATAGCTGATTTAATATTTCTGTATGAGAAATTGAAAAGTGCGATAAATCATTCATTGTGCCCGAGATGCAACTTAGAAAGAAGTTCGGTAACTAATTCCTGAAAAGAAATTAATCAGCAAGAAGAAATTCACGTTTAACTTATCTTTTTTCTGCTGTATACAACAAATTAGATTTTTTTTTTTATATAATCAGATGAGAACACAGTATTTATATGAAATTGGGATTGTGCAGAAATATAAATGTTTCATCCTTTCATTGAGTAGAATTAAAAGCCTGTTTGATATATAGCACATCACATTGAATTAATGCATTCTGTAAGTGGAGGAAAACTGGAAGGTATGCCAACAAGGTTATATGTAATGCAATTTTTTTGTACATAGCAAGTTAGTAATAATAATATTGAAAAAGTCCATTAAAAACTAGTGTAAAAACAGCATAGCTGCACACATAAAAATTCTAAATGAAGATAGGATAACAACTATGTACAAAAAAAAATAGCACTGCCTGTTTCAAGAAGAAAACAAAAGTGTTATGTTAATGCAGCAGCTCCATTACAATGTATACACATAAACGTTTTTTGCATAAGATTACAGAAGTTCCTCAGAGAGGGACCTCAAATTTGAAACTCTCTCCTGTAGTATTAACGTTTTAGCAGCACCTTAAACATTTGTACATGAGACATTGTCAGCAACTAGTGGCATAACTTTTATCAATCATACTATTTTGCATTCTTGTAATAACTTTGGTTAAAATGTGTATCTTTCACAAATACAGAAAAAGCAAATTATTACAATTAGAATAACATATACTGCACAATGAAAATAAGAAAGTAGATAAATGCAGCATTTGTTTAAAATCTACTTGTCTTTACAACACGAGGAATACTAGACTCTTCAGTTTCTGAGACCAAATATCCTGCATGGCAATCAACACTGTCAAACAAAACATGCAGCTTTAGAAACAAAATTTCTGTATGACAAATTTGGTATTCTGTCTGTCAAGTGAAGCATCCTTTTGAGTACATATCCCAATTTATTTTGGTAACAGTTTAAGCAATGCTGCTTCAGCTCTTTGCTTAGCATATATTTCTCAGGCTGCAGGACTCGACAGAGTGTATGCCATATAAGCAACTGAGGGAACGATTACATCTCAAAGTGAGAACACTGCACATTACATTTATGCCAAGAGAGAGGGCTTGCAATTGCTACAGAGGTATTTACACATGAAGAAGGTAAAAAAAAAAAAAAAAAAAAGTTACATAACATGTGTCACTGACTGATAAAGCAAACTTTGTAAAAAATCATTTCCAAGCAACTCCCCCCAAGGTACTATTTAGCTAGCCAGGTTGTTACAAACATTTCTCACTGACTGATAAAGCAAATCTTGCAAGAATTCATATCCGAGCAACTCACCCAAAAGTATTAATTAGTTTCCCACATCATTATAAACATAAAAATTCATATCCAAGCAACTCACCCAAAAGTATTAATTAATTTGCCACATCATTACAAACATAAAAATTCATATCCGAGCAACTCACCCAAAAGTATTAATTAGTTTGCCACATCATTACAAACATAAAAATTCATATCCAAGCAACTCACCCAAAAGTATTAATTAGTTTGCCACATTATTATAAACATAAAAATTGATATCCAAGCAACTCACCCAAAAGTATTAATTAGTTTGCCACATCATTACAAACATAAAAATTCATATCCAAGCAACTCACCCAAAAGTATTAATTAGTTTGCCACGTTATTATAAACATAAAAACTGAAATCCCAGCAACTCACCCAAAAGTATTAATTAGTTTGCCACATTATTATAAACATAAAAATTGATATCCAAGCAACTCACCCAAAAGTATTAATTAGTTTGCCACATTATTATAAACATAAAAATTGATATCCAAGCAACTCGCCCAAAAGTATTAATTAGTTTGCCACATTATTACAAACATAAAAATTGATATCCAAGCAACTCACCCAAAAGTATTAATTAGTTTGCCACATTATTATAAAAAATAAAAATTGATATCCGAGCAACTCACCCAAAAGTATTAATTAGTTTGCCACATTATTATAAACATAAAAATTCATATCCAAGCAACTCACCCAAAAGTATTAATTAGTTTGCCACATTATTATAAAAAATAAAAATTGATATCCCAGCAACTCACCCAAAAGTATTAATTAGTTTGCCACATTATTATAAAAAATAAAAATTGATATCCGAGCAACTCACCCAAAAGTATTAATTAGTTTGCCTCACTATTATAAAAAATAAAAAATGATATCCGAGCAACTCACCCAAAAGTATTAATTAGTTTGCCACACTATTATAAAAAATAAAAATTGATATCCGAGCAACTCACCCAAAAGTATTAATTAGTTTGCCACACTATTATAAAAAATAAAAATTTATATCCGAGCAACTCACCCAAAAGTTTTAATTAGTTTGCCACATTATTATAAAAAATAAAAATTGATATCCGAGCAACTCACCCAAAAGTATTAATTAGTTTGCCACATTATTATAAAAAATAAAAATTGATATCCGAGCAACTCACCCAAAAGTATTAATTAGTTTGCCACATTATTATAAAAAATAAAAATTGATATCCGAGCAACTCACCCAAAAGTATTAATTAGTTTGCCACACTATTATAAAAAATAAAAATTGATATCCGAGCAACTCACCCAAAAGTATTAATTAGTTTGCCACATTATTATAAAAAATAAAAATTGATTACCGAGCAACTCACCCAAATGTATTAATTAGTTTGCCACATTATTATAAAAAATAAAAATTGATATCCGAGCAACTCACCCAAAAGTATTAATTAGTTTGCCACATTATTATAAAAAATAAAAATTTATATCCGAGCAACTCACCCAAAAGTATTAATTAGTTTGCCACACTATTATAAAAAATAAAAATTGATATCCGAGCAACTCACCCAAAAGTATTAATTAGTTTGCTACATTATTATAAAAAATAAAAATTGATATCCGAGCAACTCACCCAAAAGTATTAATTAGTTTGCTACATTATTATAAAAAATAAAAATTGATATCCAAGCAACTCACCCAAAAGTATTAATTAGTTTGCCACATTATTATAAACATAAAAATTGATATCCGAGCAACTCGCCCAAAAGTATTAATTAGTTTGCCACATTATTATAAACATAAAAATTGATATCCGAGCAACTCGCCCAAAAGTATTAATTAGTTTGCCACATTATTATAAACATAAAAATTGATATCCAAGCAACTCACCCAAAAGTATTAATTAGTTTGCCACATTATTATAAACATAAAAATTGATATCCGAGCTACTCACCCAAAAGTATTAATTAGTTTGCCACATTATTATAAACATAAAAATTGATATCCAAGCAACTCACCCAAAAGTATTAATTAGTTTGCCACATTATTACAAACATAAAAATTCATATCCAAGCAACTCACCCAAAAGTATTAATTTGTTTGCCAAATAAAATCTATATCTTGAATATTTCTGGGAATAGTCTGTGAAGACTACTTTATTCTGTATGAATTTTACGGAATTTTGCATAACTGCTAAACTGTAAGAGATTGACTAAAACTTACCACACACAAAATGTAGAACACGTTAAAACTCTCAATTTATGTTGTATACATTTTTTTTCGTGGGGTTGATTGTTTTTGAGATATTCCTTGTTTTTGGTTTCTGCCTTGAAAAACTTATACTTTACTCATACAGGAATTTGCCAACTCCTGTCTGTACAAACAGAGGAACTTCAGTCACATAGCAGCCAGCTTTTGACTATCACTTTTACCTATTCTACTCCCTTATTTCGCTTCTACTTACAAGGAAGCAAGCAATAAAACTATTTCTGCTACATAAGCTTTTAAACAGCAATTTGTTAGTGACCTTACAGTCTTGTGAATGGAACACGTGAGATTTTGAAGACTCAGCTTGTTGTTTGCTGTCGTCTAGGGGGAGGGGGGCGTTTGACTCGCTTGCCCCGTTTAACCGTCCTCGCTAGTGAAGTATTCTTCCATTAGTGCAGTAACTTGGGAGCGCACAAACTGAAGAAATGCTTGTAACATTGTCTGTATGCACGTACATGTTGTGTAGCGTTGGTATTGTATTCCACTCAATTCGATATCGATTTCACCGAAAATACGTGTTTTAGGACCCGTGAATGAACAAAACCACCCTTGAAAAACGAAAAGAAAAAACAAATCTGTTTTCCATTCACATGTCTTTCTCTACATCCCGTAACAAACTATTGTTAAGCTTCTACTTCATGCAAATAGAGATAAACACTAGTAGAAACTGTCTTATTACCTTTGCTATGGGAAGTATTTTAAAACTGAAACCAATAACAAGGAATATCTCGAAAACGGTCAACTCCATGGAAAAGACAAACTGTGTGTTTATACAGAGCTCTACATCTTTTCTGCCGCAAGTTTTTGATCTTTTACGGTTTATTAGTTATGCAAAATTAATAATAAAAAAAATGCATCCAGAATAAAGAGGTATTTAGAGGCTATTTCCATAAAATTAAAGATACACATTTTATGTCCTTTAAATATCTTAAATACGAGATTTTAATCAAAATCGTTTGACCCACTTTTGGGAAATAAATTTTCAGAAATTTTTCTGTGTAAAGGGTAGCTTGGGGTGAGAGGATTTACCTCAATCTTCATATCGTATCCTTGGAAGATACTAAACTGAAGTACCAAGTTTGGTATTTTACGGACTCCGCGTTCTTGAGTTTTCGTGTTCAAACACGGACCTTTTTCTAAAAATGCTTTTTGTATAGGGGACCCTAAAACCTGTATTTTCGGTGAAAGCTCGCTATTGAATTTTTGAATGGAATACAATACTTCCTCTAGCACTATGTACATAGTACATGTAGAGAAACTAAAAATACATGAAATGTCAAACTTCAAGATTTTCAAAGCACGCCTCTGTAGTGTGGTGATGGCGTGTCTACCTCATTCAAGAGGTCGAGAGTTCGAATCTCGTTTGGGTGGACTATCAGGATAAGGCTTTTTCCTATTCTGGGAAGGCAAATGTCGGATCACTTGGCGCATTTCGTTCGTCGCCCGGTATGACCCACCAGGTTAAAGGTCGCTACAATACAGAAATAGATTTTTTAGGTAAATGTCCCTCCCCCAAACTACCTCTGCGTGGAAAATGGTTTTGAAATGACTAATATCGCACATTAAAGGTATTTACATAAATCCAATGTTACATGACTTTCTCTAGCTGTTCTACAAACTTCTTACAAAACATTCTTCTTTCTACACAATGCTAATCGAGATAAACATTAGCAGAATGTTCTTATTACTTAGTTCCTTATAAGTAGAAGGGAACTAAAGGAATGTGCTATGCTAAAGTGATAGTCAAATGTTTTAAATGCTGTCGTTATGCGATTGTCATTGCAAATCGCTTCTTTGCTTGGCCAGGAGTAGAACAAAAGAAAAACGGACACTTTCTGTCTGAGAAAAGTATAAGTACTTTATAATTGAAACTAATAACAAGAAATACACACACACACAAAACCTTTTTCTAAAAATGTTCTTTTTTCGGACTTGGGGACCCCAAAACAAATACTTTTGGTGAAATCTTGACATCAAATTTTTGGATGGAATACAATACTTCTCTTTCCACTATGTACATAGAACATGCAGGCTAGAGAAAGTAAAGTTAGCATTATTAGTTTGGAATTTCAAACTTTGTCACATGTTCTCAAAGAAATTACAACAATTTGTACATATTAAAGAGAATAGCTAGGAAACTGTAGCAGTGTAGTTTGAAATAATTACTTTTAACTTTTCACTAATTTATAAAATCCCACAAATGTACATATAACTCACATAAAACTTAATTATGTGATATGTTTCAGGAAAGACAAGAGGACACGATCACAGCGTGGGACCTCAAAATGTTGAGTACTAACACAATTTGTCTAATAGAGATGGGTTTCCAATAGATTTTCTGGGAATAGCTTCTGCAGAGTGCTTTATTCTCAATGAATTTTACGGAATTGTGAATAACTGCTAAACCGTAAGAGATGGACGAAAAGGTATTACACGAAAAATGTAGAGGACGTTAAAACACCCAATTTATGACATATACATTTTTTTCGTGGAGTACATTGTTTTGGAGACATTCCTTGTTTTTGGTTTCTGCTTTGAAAAACTTATACTTTTATAATACAGGGATTTGTCAACTGCTGTCCATACAAACAAAGGAACTTCAGTCACATAGCAACCAGCTTTTCACTATCACTTTAACCTATGGTACTCCCTTATTTCGCTTCTACTTACAAGGAAGCAGGTAATAAGACTATTTCTGCTATATTTTCTGATTAGCACGAAGTAAATAGAAGTATAACCTTTTTAAGAATAATTTGTTGCAGTCATGTAGAGAATGTGATGTGAATGGTACACATAAGATTTTTACATTTAGAATGAAATAAGATTGCGCTATCGCAGGCTGCCAAGTTAAACTCTCAAAAAGACACAGACGGATCGAGGTTTAGAGAAAGAAGAAGAAAAAATGAAACCGTTACAAGTTTGCCAACATCGAGAAAAGTAATCTTCTCAATAAAATATCTTTTCACTGAATTATAATCTTAGTAGTTTTATCTCTTTATACATATTTAAAATATTTACTTTAGTGCCACAAATATAAGCGAAAGTTATTTATCTGCAGATTCATTGCTGCGGTCCAAATTACAGGTTTAAAAAGTCCGCCATCAAACCTCCACGCCCATAGGAACATTGTATTCGAGACGAGATTCTGCCATCTGTTAATGTAAATGTGAACTATTACAACGTAGTGAACAACAGATGGTAGCAGCGGTGAATTTCTCCAGTTTATTTGTATAATAATCAAATACTGTAAAATAATGCAGTAAATGGTAAAGAGTTTAATTCTGCCAGTTAAGATGCCTAAGATGCATATAAAATGAATAAGTTTACGTATTATTATTTCCAAATTTTGTTGATTGACAAGTAAGAGTAATGCCAGGAGCAATCCAAATGTCTGTAAATTCATAATAAATAGAAGATAAGTCCAGCATTGTTATGTTGTTTATTTTCGCAATTTTTGTAGTCGGATCGACCTACAATGTGAGGTTAATCCAGACGTAAATGTGTTTATTACGTATCTCATAAGTCAACTCGACTCTAATGTGGAGTCGGGCGAAGTATTGCGTTCGTCACACTTCATGCATTATGGGCTCTCATATATTTTCCTTCATCCTATATACTTACATATAGAGTTGGGTCGAGCGATTCATTTACAGTAACCGAATCATACGATTCGTTCACGATACATGAAGCATCACCATGTCGTCTTGTGTTCATGTTTAGCTATCTCGTTTTTACACGGGGATGGAAGTTATATGGCAGCTCTTATAGCATAAAAACAAATTTATATAAAACGCTGTACTCTTTTGCCAACATTTGGTGTAATGTCTTCCATTAAACGAAAAAAGAAAAACCACATACGAGTTAGTTTAAATCTAAAATTGACAACTAGCTTCGATTGCATGGCGCCTGGCGGTATTTGTGTAATGTTAATAAGCAGAGTAATTATTATTCATCACTGCCGCGGTTGCACGCTAGTAAGTCGTATCACTTTTATAAATGCATCATTATAAGACAACGCTAGTACCCAGAATAATTATTATTTTCTTCCGAGGTAATTTTAATATTAGAAGTAAGATGTTTCTATACCTGCATTTAGTGTAGGTTATTGTGTACAAATCGGTGCCGTTAAATCATAATTTAAACGTAGATATTAATTTATTTAATCCTGGAATTCTAAAAGTTCTGTTTTTCCCTCCGTTAACAACTTGCTACCTGCTATGATTGACACGGTTCATGCGAATCTTTTTGAACGATGATTTATGCAAATATTGCTACGATTCCGGCGATTCTTTCCTTGTAGTCGTTCATACGAACGATTCGTTCATGAATCGCTCCATGTCTATTGCCGACATATTGAGTAGCACCAAATACGCAGGGCATCGTGAAAATCACAAAGCGCCAAGTGCAACCACTCAGTAGGCTCACTAAGGAGGAAATTACGGAAGTAAAGCATTGTTAAAGCAGAATTTAACATTGAAACAATCTAGGCAATTGAAAATAAAGTTATACTGCCCTAAAAAAGTAACAAAACAATATCGTTTGGCACTTAAAGCTAAAGAAGTATGTATGTGAAGAAATTGCAACGTGACGTCATCGCTTCACGATACGCATGTTTAACGAAAGTACCTTATCCAATGTTATGTAACTCATTATTATGTATAAAATAGCCAAGAATTGTGTTTAGGAAAGTATATTAAGTATATACAACTTAAATAAACATATAATATAAAAGATGAAGGAGAACAAAAGAGAACGAGATACCGGATTTAAGCATGTAAGAAAGAATAAGAAGAAAGCTTAACAAATAACTAATTTAGAGAAGTTAGATATGTGTACGAACATTACTATGTAAAATATTAAAATGTATTAATTTTAATTACCAGGAGCATATAAAAATGTATATTGTAAATATGTATTTCACGAAAAGTCGTCCCCATGATGATGTGCACATTACAATACTGAAAACTTTAAGTTAGAAGTGAACATTTTAAAAAGTTCCAGTCTCTCAATAGTGAAGACGCTAAGAGTTCGTCTCAGAAATCGAGATCAACATTACAATAATGTATTGTATAATAACTATCATACACAGTTTTCTGTAAAAGAAACCAGTGCGTTGTTACAACAGTCTCTACAAATAAAAGGTCCTAGTATCCAAGCAAAGGGATTGAGTTTCTTATACTCGCCGATTATATAGCTAGCAATCACGTGATGTGTAATGCGACCGAGCTGTGCAATGAAATATAAACAACTGAGAATAAACTTGAAACTGCCTCAACAATTGAGTTCGGCGCTAAACAGTTTCGCCAACTTTAAGCGTGACCAACGTTACAGATCCAGCGGCAAATTTAAACCTATAAACAATTACTACTCCGAAGGTCCAGGACGAGAGTTGCCGAGACTACAAGCTACAAGGACGGACCGCCGCAAATTTGGCTTTTTCCTGACTGTTGATATGCTAGGGCAGCTCTTGGCGCTATAACCTCGTTTCTTCTTTACTGGTGCTGCTGGTAATGAAAACACATCTCTATGTTAACCCTCTTTGCAATTATGGAGGTTTTTGAAGCACTGAATTACATTTTTGCTGAATGGGTTCGGGCGGAATCAGGCCTGTGGTGTGCGTCTCAGGGCTGCTGAGTTTAAATTTGCCCTTGTAGTATAGACTATTTTCACGCTTGCTGTTGGCGAAACTGGAATGACCTATTTGCGCCAGACTCGATTGTTGGGCATTTGCAACTTTATTATCGGCAGTGAAGTTGTACGATTTACTTTCCGCGAATTGACCACATTTCCCATTAATATGTTTGCTAGCTTCTGTCGGTGAGTAAAAGGAGCTTAATCTCCTTGCTTGGATGGTAGGATTTAATACAGTAGAGAATTAATTTAAGAGATTTCTTGTTAGCTTTAAACTTTTATTTCGTAAACCGTTGAACCAATGTAGTGAATTAAGGCACGCTACTTAAACTGACCTCTTTTAGAGAAAACGGTGCCAAATATTTAGTTTGCAATAAATCTTTTGCTGAAAATCAATAAAATACAATATTTCACACTAAATACCTGCATTAGAGATATCGATTTACGAGGTTACCTCTTAGCGTCTTCTATCTTGTAGAAAGCGTCCCGGAACCTTGCACATATATACAAAAGTTGAAGATCGTTGTTTTCTAACATTGTAATCTGTCCGTCAACATGGGGACGACACATTTCGTGAAATACATATTTACAATGCATTTTTATACACTCATAATAATTAAAAGTAATACATTTGTATAGTTGACATGAAAATGTTGTTATAAATAGCTGACATATCTAAATCAATTGTTTGTTTAACTCTGTTATGCTTTGTTACCGGTATAAACAATTTACAGCATCCGGTATCTCGTTCGTCTTTATTCTTCTTCTTCTCTCATATTACTACTTTAGTTATGTTTTACTATTGATATGCTTTTCTAAACATAAATTCTTAGCTATACATTATAATGTGTTATATTCGTTAAAAACCGGTCCACGTTATTTTCGTAAAAGCACGCCATTTTAGGCGATATTCGTGCGTATCGTGAGGCGATGACGTCACGCTGCCATTTCTAAACATACAATTCTTTGTTTTATGTTGCAAAACAGTATGTTTTATTATTTTAGGGCAGTATTGTTTCATTTTCTCTTGAGTTGATTTATTTAACATTAAATCCTGCGTCAGGGCAGATTCGTGCCTTTTTGAAACCATTTTGTATTTTTTCTCTGCAGAAACTCTGGATATACGCAGCAAGAGAACTTGCTTGGCTTTAGCTGAAGCTATCACTTCAAGGTTGATGTTGATCCAGCTAAAAACCGTGTTATGTATTTCTCATGTGATCTTATTTTCTTCCACAATACACACGACCAGGCACATTCTTTGTGCCTAGTTTCTCCAGAAGAGAACATTTTACCAAAAATGCCTCCAATGATTTTGATTAAAATATCGTATATTAAACATATTTACATGACAAATAAAATGTATACCTTTTTTGAATTTTCTGGGAATAGCTTCTGAAGACTCGTTTATTCTGGGTGAATTTTGCATATCAGATAAACTGCAAAAGATACACAAAAATTTACAACAGAAAAAATTATATATCTCCTTAAAGCACACAATTAATGACATACATTTTTTTCGTGGAGTTGACCGTTTTCGATGTATTCCTTGTTATTAGTTTCAATTTTAAGCTATTCAATCTGTTTTCATAAGGGAACTTGGCAACTGCTGGCCACGCAAAGAAACGGATTTCAGTCCCATAGCAACGACACTTTTTAAAACATTTGACTGTCGGTTTAGCCTAGTGTATTCCCTTCTACTTAAAGGAACTAAGTGATAAGACCGTTCTGATAATCTTTATCATGAAGTACGTAGAGGAATAAGCTTTTTAACAATAATTTGTTACAGAGAGGAAGAGAAGGTCATGTGAATGGAACACATCACATTTTTTTAGAAAAAGGTCCACGTGTGTGCCTTCTGTGGACAGAATAGCTCAAAAAGGAAAAGGCAGTTAAATACCAAAGTTGGTATATACTTCATATCTTCCAAGGATGCAACACGAAGATTTCCTAGAAAACCCCATAACCCGTCTACCCTTTACGTGCAATAATTATCAAAATATTTGATTTTCTGAAAAACGACTCTTATAAAATTCGACTAAAATACGTATATTAAAGATATTTACATAACAAATTACATGTACATTTTGAATCTTTTTGGGAATAGCCTTTGAAGACTACTTTATTCTGGATGAATTTTACGGAATTTTACATAACTGCTAAACCGTAAGAGATAGACAAAAACTTACGTAACAGAAAATGCAGAGCTCATTATAACAGACAATTTAGGTTATATACTTTTTTTCGTGCGGTGGAAAGTTTTTCTGATATTTCTTTTATTGGATTCAGCTTATACTTTTCTCATTCGTGAATTTGTCAGCTCCTGTTCATGACAATAATTTGTTGCAGGGATGTGGAGACTTCACATGACTTTCTCTACATCTCTGAAACAAATTATTGTTAAAAAGCTTATGCTTCTATTTACTTCATGCTAATCGAGAAAAATTAGCAGAAATAGTCTTATTACTTGCTTCTTTGTAAGTAGAAGCGAAATAAGGGAGTACCATAGGTTAAAGTGACAGTCAAAAGCTGGTTGCTATGTGACTGAAGTTCCTTTGTTTGTATGGACAGGAATTGTTAAATTCCAGTATAGGAAAAGTATACGTTTTTTAAAGCTGAAGCCAAAAACAAGCAGTACTTGAAAAATGATCAACTGCACAAAAAAAATGTATATAAGATAAATTTTCTGTTTTAAGATGCTCTACATATTTTGTGTAGTAAGTTTTTGTCCATCTCTTACGCTTTAGCTATTATGCAAAATTCCGTAAAATTCATCCAGACTAGTCTTCAGTGGCTATTCCCAGAAAATTCAAAATATAAATTTTCTTTCACAGATAAACATCTTTAATATACGAAATGTTAATCAAAATCGTTAGAGCCATTTAGCATAAAATCAAAATTTTCGAAAAAAGTTCAATGTAAAGGGTAGTTTGGGGTGGGAAGATTTTTCTTCAAATCTTCACTTTGGTATTTAAGTTTAGTATCTTCCAGGGATCCGACACGAAAATTTTGAGAAAAATCCCCCCCACCTCCAGCTACCCTTTACATGTAACATTTTTCCAAAATTTTGATTTTCTCAAAAATGGCTAACGATATTGATTAAAATTTCGTATGTTAAAGATATTTACTTGACAAATAAAATATATAACTTAAATTTTCTGGAAATAAACTCTGAAAAGTACTTTATTCTGGATAAATTTTACGGAATTTTGAATAGCTGCTAAACCGTAAAAGATGGACAAGGAATTACTCCACCAAAAACGTAGAGCAGCACACAATTTATGTTATATAATTTTTTTTTTCGTGGAGTTCATCGTTTTGGAGACATTCCTTGTTTTTTGGTTTCTGCTTTGAAAACTTTATACATTTCTCATACAGGAATTTGTCATCCTCTTTCCATACAAACAAAGGAACTTCAGTGACATAGCAAACTGATTTTGACTATCACTTTAACCTATGGTACTCCCTTATTTCGCTTCTACTTACAAGGAAGCAAGTAATAAGACTATTTCTGCTATTTTTTCTGATTAGCACGAAGGAAATAGAAGTATAAGCTTTTTAAGAATAATTTGTTTAAGACATGTAGAGAAAGTCATGTGAATGGTGCACATAAGATTTTTATATTTAGAATGAAATAAGATTGCGCGATCTCAGGCTGCCCAGTTAAACTCTCAAAAAGACACAGACGGATCGAGGTGTTAGAGAAAGAAGAAGAAGAAAAAAAGAAACCGTTACAAGTCTGCCAACATCGAGAAAAGTAATCTTCTCAATAAAATATCTGTTCACTGAATTATAATCTTGGTAGCTTTATCTCTTTATACATATTTAAGATATTTACTTTAGTGTGACAAATATAAGCGAAAGTTTTTTATCCACGGATTCATTGCTGCGGTCCAAATTACAAGTTCAAAAAGTCCGCCATCAAACCTCCCCGCCCATAGGAAAGTTCTGAATGAGACTCTGCTATCTACAAATATAAATGCGAACTATTTCAATGTAGTCAACAACAGATGGTAGCAGCGGTGAATTTATCCATTCTATTTGTATAATAATCAAATACTGTAAAATAATGCAGAAAATGGTAAACAGTTTAATTCTGCCACTTAGATAAATTAAGACACACATAAAATGCGTAAGTATGCATATTATTATTTCTAAATTTTGTTGATTGTCAAGTAAGAGTAATGCCGACAGGAATCCTAATGTCTATAAAAAAATAATAAATAAAAGATAAGTCTAGTGAAATGAGTCGGAGACCCAATTCAGCTAATGTGGAATTTTTATAATCGGATCGACCTACAAAGTGAGGTTAATCCATACGTTAATCTATGCGGTAACATTGCACATTATGAATCTCAGAAATAAACTCGAATTTAATGTTTAGTCGAGCGAATTACTTAGTTCGTTTACACGTATGTGCTATGCGCTCTCATTTAAAATTCCTTCATCAAATATACTTTAATACCAAATATTTGGAGATTTCATTATTGTTTGTCGATAAAAATAATCATCAAAAGTTACGGTTAATATAATATTAATACGGAATATCTTTTTTTTTATTATTATTATTATTTTTTTTTTTTTTTGTTCAATTTAGGTCGCAGAACTACAAGGTCTTATAGCGACCACATTAAAAATCTTATTTACAGTTTTACATCCATTACACAATGAAGATTTTGAACATTATAAGTAAATGATGTAAGTACGGAATATCTTTGCCGGATTCTGTTCAAGCAATATTTGGAATCATTGATTTTAAGATCCTGGAAATACGAACCTGGTTTGGTCATATCGGACGATGAATGAAATTGATGCTCAAATGATCTCGGGGTCCATGGAGCTTAACGTTACTCGACATTCGTCTTCTCAGGATAAGGGAAAACCCCGAAAAAAAACTTATCCGGGTAACTCGCCCTAAGCGAGATTCGAACTCACGACCTTTTGAACGTGAGGCAGACTCGCTACCCAGGCAGTCACCAACTGTTGGTTCACAAAACAGCCTTTCTCAGAAATGAAGCATTTCGTATTTGTGTAACTTAGAAAAACGTGTTTGTATTAGTATTGCGAAATTAGCATGCTGGTTTCTGACTCCCAAGGTCTCGGGTTTAATCCCGACGGAGGCGGTGGATTATTTTCGAGCTCATAAATCTAGTGCTAGTGTATCCAGTAAAAGAACGTCAAGAGGCCTCTGAGCAAAATTAAGCATCTTTCACGCCCATATAAAGTGGGACGCTGAGAACCGCAGCAGTTAAAAAGTCCATAAATAAAACTCTTTGTAATAATTAGCGTGTTTCAACTGTCTGTTGTCACTATGAGGTATAGTCCTGGTAGATATGTCACTTTTGATCGGCGGATGTTACTACAAGCATCTGGATAACGCCCCGCAGTTAGACCACTCGCCTCTCACCAAGGCGGCCCGGGCAACTACATGTAACATTTGTGGTGGACAAAGCGGCGCAGGGACGGGTTTTCCCCGCCACCATTCCATGTATCATCGGTAGAGTCCGGATTTTTATGTGAATACATTTTTTAAATCCTGCATAATATTTCAGCGAGAAGTAAAAATGTTGGCGAATTAAGTCATTTTGGACTCCGTTACAAATTTTTATATTACATTTTTTTAAATATTTAGCACATTTTTACATATTTTATTGATGTTACATAAAACGTACATATTTTCTGGGTTTCGTTACAATTTTATTAGTTTTTAAAAAAATATTGTAGTCACATTATAAAGTACTGTTTTCACAAGTTTTGCCAAAAGCAACGAAAATCAATCTGCGAAATAGAATGCAAATTAAATTAAGAATGTGATAATAACCGTTCTGATTGTTGTCCGTTTATATGAAAGCAGGTGCCGCTCGACAATGTTTCTTGTAGCGCTTTGGGCGTTTACAAGGACTGGAGAAATTGATTGTTACCATCTTGTTTTATAACAGCTGCGACAACCATCAAAACATAGCGAGGTGATAATACTGCAGTTAGTTTCTTGCAAGTCTTAGTCAAATGGCACCAGTTGCGTCCTCGCTATCCTGCAAGTTGAATTCATGGCTGAAATTAGATAGCGCCTTTACAACCAAAGGCAAAATAATAGGCTGTTCCATGAAATCTCAATTGGAACAACATATCAAGAGTGCAACGAGCACCTACAGTCTTCTAGAAAGCAAGTTCTGTTGATACAAAGGCAACAGGAACCGTCCGGAAATGATGCCGTGCAATGGTTGCAGCCAATATTCCATGGCATAAACTTCAAATTGCTCCCTTCTAGAAAAATATTGCAAGAAGGTTATTCCTGTACTCTTAGGGAAAAGTATCCTGAAGTGTGTTATGAAGAAGCTGTTGCTCAAAGTTGGTTTGGTTTCCGCCGATGAAACTACACATGACATGGGTCGGTACGCAGCAAACTAGACTCCGAAAGTCCAGCAAAACCATTTCTAATCTGTTGCAAGGTGTTAGGACAAACAAATCAAGATTCGTAAGTGATGTGATGAGAATTCTGTGGCCAGAGGGTGCGTGCGTGTGCGTGATTAAAGCCGCTACTGCCTAAATGCTTGCTATCCAAATGTACTTCTCTTGGCCCATGCTTCGCAACGTGTTGCTGAAGAAGTAACACGTCTGTTTCCCTGTGTAAATAAATTGATATCGGCAACAAACATCTCCGTGAAAGCACCGCACAGAATTGAGTGCTATAACAATCATGTCCCTTTGCCTGGAGTACGTGGTTACAACTGGGAACATTCTGAAGCAGTCCAGTCAGTGGTGAACTTGTTCTCTTCAGAAGTAGCTGTTTCCATACGTGCTCTACGCTGGTGTCCGTGTCTGAAGCGCTAAATGGTGACAGTGTCGAGTTACCAAAACATTTCTCTGCAAATCACATTCGTGATTCTGCTTATCCGACAGGAGGCAAACAATATCCCCTGAAAATGTGGAAAAGTAAACGGTTATTCGCTGAAAGAACCAAAGACTCCAAATGAAAATGCCTGGTATGTCAAGAGATAGAAAACTGAAAATGCATCCTGATTATAAAACTTAATTATTTTGAATTGCTTGTTTCACTCGTGGATAAAGTGCTTCAGTATTTCAACATTGCTTCACTGTCAATAATTTCAGTAAAATAATTGTGAAATGAGTAATTTTAATAAATATAATCCAAAAGACATATTTCTTATTTCGTAATTACCTACTTGAAAATAAATGTATATAAATTCTGCATAAAACAAAACATTTTCCCTATAATTAATATTTAAAGTTTAACTTATTGTAATTAATTTACGTACTTACAGACCCACCAAATTACAAAATTCTGTATAAGTTGCACCTTGCATTTAGATTTGAGGTGGTAATGTTAGCATTTAGAATATTACATAATTTTACATGCCACATGTAGTAAAGGCGTGCGCTAAACAATATAAATAAAACGACGTCTATATTTCCAAAAACATTTATTTAATAAGCTTTTACAATATTTGAATATCGTTTTAGCCGACTGTATTCCCTTATTTCCCTTCTACTTACTAATATTTATCTCGATTAGCATGAAGTAATTAAAGAACAGGTAGC
This sequence comes from Hymenopus coronatus, assembly GCA_030762935.1. Lineage (NCBI taxonomy): Eukaryota > Metazoa > Arthropoda > Insecta > Mantodea > Hymenopodidae > Hymenopus > Hymenopus coronatus. The sequence continues at coordinate 3,912,223 of CM060880.1, read as the reverse complement.
GAAAGTCAAGTGAAAGGAACACACCAGAATTTGTTTGTTTGTTTTTCTTTTTTATAGCCCCCTTTAACTTGCATGGTTATATGGTGGCTTTGACCTAAAAAACAACTGCTAGTGTTTTTGTCGCTAGAGTGTAGGATCTCTGTTTTTTTACTTGCTCTACACGTAGAATGTACATAATGTATAGAGAAGGTATTGTAATGCACCCAAAAATTCGACACCGAGATTTCACAGGAAATACATGTTTTGGATCCCCCTGAATCCAAAAAAAAAAATCATTTATGGAAAAAGCTTCGTGTCTGTGTGTGTGTGTGTGTGTGTGTGTGTGTGTGTGTCTGTCTGTCTGTCTGTCTGTGGACAACATGGCTAAAAACGAAAAGACCATTAAGTACCAAAATTGGTACTTAAGTTTGGTATCTTTCAAGGATGCGTCACGAGGAGTTTTCATGAAAATGCCCCCACCCCCAACTACCCTTTACATTGAACTTTTTTGGAAAATTATGATTTTTTAAAAAATGTTTCTAATGATTTCCATTAAAATACTGTATATTAAAGGTATTTACACCAAATGAAATTTATATCTTGAGTTTTCTGGAAATAGCCTCTGAAGTATTCTGTAGGAATTTTTGTATAAGTGCTATACCGTAAGAGATAGACAAAAACTTACTGCACAAACAAATTTCAGATCATGATAAAATGCACAATTTATGTCATTTTCATGTTTTATCGTGGAGTCTATCGTTTTAGAGATATTCCTTGTTTTTGGTTTCAGCTTTAAAAAACTTACACTTTTCTCATACGGGAATTTGGAAACTACTGTCCATACAAACAAAGGAACTTCAGTCACAAAGCAACCAGCTTTTGACTATCACTTTAACCGATGGTACTCCCTTATTTCATTTGTACTTACAAGAAAGCAGCAATAAGACTATTTCTGCTATTTTTTTCTTGATTAGCATGAAGTAAATAATAGCATAAGCTTTTTAACAATAATTTGTTGCAGAGATGTAGTGAAAGTCATGTGAATGGAACACATCAGATTTTTAAAAATGTAAAGGTTAGACCGTTTTTACACATGTCTCTTCTTCTCAGGCTTCTATTTGGTTATTTATGGTTGGCCACATTTGAAAACTTTGTAGCTGCTTTTTTGACTCCATATTTATTTAAATATATTATAGCCACATAATGTAGAGGCTTTTTACATTTAGAATGAAATAAGATTGCGCAATCTCAGGCTGCCAATTTAAACTCTCAAAAATAAACAAAACAGATGGATCGAGGTGTAAGAGAAAGAAGAAGAAGAAGAAGAAGAAGAAGGAGAAGGAGAAGGAGAAGGAGAAGGAGAAGGAGAAGGAGAAGGAGAAGGAGAAGGAGAAGGAGAAGGAGAAGGAGGAGAAGGAGGAGAAGGAGGAGAAGGAGGAGAAGGAGGAGAAGGAGGAGAAGGAGGAGAAGGAGGAGAAGGAGGAGAAGGAGGAGAAGGAGGAGAAGGAGGAGAAGGAGGAGAAGGAGGAGAAGGAGGAGAAGGAGGAGAAGGAGGAGAAGGAGGAGAAGGAGGAGAAGGAGGAGAAGGAGGAGAAGGAGGAGAAGGAGGAGAAGGAGGAGAAGGAGGAGAAGGAGGAGAAGGAGGAGAAGGAGGAGAAGGAGAAGGAGAAGGAGAAGGAGAAGGAGAAGGAGAAGGAGAAGGAGAAGGAGAAGGAGAAGGAGAAGGAGAAGGAGAAGGAGAAGGAGAAGGAGAAGAAAGAAAAATTTACATCTCTGCCAACATCAAGAAAAGTAATCTTTTCAATAAAATATCTGTTCACTGAATTATAATCTTAGTAGTTTTATCTCTTTATACATATATTAAGATGTTTACTTTGTTGTCACAAATACAATCAAAAGTTATTTATCCACGGATTCATTGGTGCGGTCCAAATTAGAGAATCTTCAAAATGTCCGCCATCAAAATTCTCTAAGGAAAATAATGTTCTAATATGGAGACTCTGCCATCTACAGAAGTAAATGTGAACTATTTCAACGTGGTCAGCAACAGATGGTAGCACATGTGTATTTATTCAGTGTGGTTGTATAATAATCAAATACGGTGTTAAAATCCAAAAAAGCGTTTCATTGTCCCGCTTTATTTATGTAAGATGCATGGAAAATGACTATATATAGGTATTATAATATCTCGGTTTTGTTCATTTACTCGTAAATATAATGATAGGGGAGTACTAAAGCCTGTAAACGAGTAATAAAAAGCAGTTAACAATGTGAGCTAGGTAATCACTAGATACATTATTTTCGTTATTTTTGTAGTTACAGTGCAGGTTGATAGTGGTTCACTGGCATCAAGTCGAGCAAATCAAGGTAGATTGTGTCATATACTGCTCGTACACTAATCATTAATCGCGTCTGACTTATATACGGGAATGACACTTTTAGGGCAGCTGACTTGGAAACGTGGGTTATTCGTTTACACTCACATTCATTCTTCAAATAAATAGAGTAAAAGTGATCAGAAACATGGTATAGTAACTGTCGATATAAACAATCTTCAAAGGTTGCGATCGATGTAATATTAATACGGAATATCTTTGCCAGATTCTGTTCAAGCAATATTTGGTATCATAGTTTTTAAGGTTCTGGAAATACGAGCACTTCATAAAACAGCCTTTCTCAGAAATTTAGTATTTCGTGTTTGTGTAACGTAGAAAAACGTGTTTGTATTACGAAATTAGCATGCTGGTCTCTGATTCTCAAGATCGCGGGTTTAAATTTGACGGTGGCCGGTGGATTAATTTCAGGCTCAAAAATCTAGTACGTGTATCAAGAGCAAAATTAAGCCCATATAAAATGGGACGCAGCAGTTAAAGAGTCCATAAATAGAACTCTTTGTAATGTATTTCTCTGCAAGTGGGTATCACCCGGTGGCAGAGTTATATATGTATACAAGATATATAAACAACTGCCAATTTATGGCTTTGTAAGCTAGATATAATAGTTATTTACACAAATATGAAAACATTAATTTTTCTCTCAATTCAGATTAATTAATTTGATAATTAGAATCACCAACCAATTTATAGCCCGAGAAAAGTTATTTTCAATTAACATTTGTATTTACAATATAAAATCACAAGCATTTCATTTAAGGAATATTTACAAAAATTATCCAACACTAAAATCAAGATTTTTCCTAAATTTCTTCAGAGACAGGGGACAATCCCGAAAGGCTGCTCCAGGCAATTCATTCCAGTCTTTTATGGTTCTATTTACAAAGGAGAACTTTCCCACGTCAGTTCTGTATCTTCTACCCTTAATTTTGAACGGATGATCGTTTCGTGCATAGTAAGTTGGGTTTTCCAGTTTGTCAGTAACGTCCTCCCATGCGTTTAAGCCAGCGTAAGCTTTAAATAAAGCGCACAACCTCTGTTTCTCACGCCTAACTTTCAACGGCTCCCATTTTATTTCCTCAGCGTTTGGAGGCCCAAAATATTTACCCCTTTTTATGAATGTTATAGCCCTTTTCTGGATCTTTTCTAACGAATCAATTTGATTTACTCTATACGGGTACCAACAAGTTACTCCATATTGCATGACCGGCCGCACTAAGGACTTGTACGCGATTTCCCTGGACTTTGCACTCCCCATTTTTAAAATCCTCATTAAGAAGTGCAGTGTTTTCCACGCTTTCTTAGATACAGAATTTACCTGCTCGTCCCATCCAGCGTTACTCGCCAAGTAAACTCCCAAGTATTTGCAGCTGTCCATCTGTGGAATTTTTTCCCCACCCATGTGATAGTTTTGCAGAATTTTTTCCCTAGATCTATTAAATGCAATTGACTTACTTTTTCCAGCGTTAATTTTCATTTTATTTGCAGCAGCCCAATCACTAATTTCGTTTAAATCACCCTGAAGAGCAGACTCATCTTCAACATTCCTAATGTTATTGTAAATAATACAACCGTCTGCAAACAACCTTATCTGGCATTTTATATTGACAATTATGTCGTTTACAAAAATAAGAAAAAGTAACGGCCCCAGTACTCAGCCTTGGGGTACGCCCGAGCTTACCATACCCCTCTCAGATAGCTCCTTGCCTACTTTTACCCTTTGCGATCTTCCTTCCAAAAATTGTTTAACCCATAGAACTACGCGTTTATCAATTCCTGTAGCAGTTAGCTTCTGGATAAGTAAATTGTATGATACAACATCAAAAGCTTTGGAAAAATCTATCACCACAGCATCTGTTCTTCCCCCTGCATCCACCTCCTCTGCTAAATCTTGAAATAATGACGTTATCTGGCTTTCACACGAGTATCCCGGTCTAAACCCAAGTTGCACCTTATTGAACCACTTTTTGTTTTCTAATTCCTCCCGTATATATTCCACAACTAAATGTTCCATCAATTTGCACACTACTGAAGTTAGGCTGACTGGTCGATAATTATTTAGTTCTGTTTTATTTCCCCCTTTATGAATTGGAACTACAATCGCGGTTTTCCAGTCCTCCGGTAAGGCACAGTTATTTATTGACATATTAAATGAAAGCATTAGGTACGGAATCATGGATTCCCCTCCAATTTTTAGTATTTCGGTCGGTATATTATCAGGCCCCCTCGACTTTCGATTTTGCTATATTCTAATCCTTCTGCGCAATTTGGATGCAATTATTTGAAAAACGGATTTTCCACTATCCTCAATTTCCAATTTATAATTGTAATCCGTTTTGTCAAAAACAGACACAAAATGTGAATTTAATGCGTTCGCTTTTTCCTTATCGTTCAATATGGCAATTCCATTTTCCTTGAGTTCTGGTATGCCAAGTTTATGTCCCCTGCGTCTACTTACATAATTGTAAAAAGATTTCCAACTATTATTGGTCCCGCTAAGAATTTGTTCTAAGAACCGCTCCTGGGCTTGCAACGTTTCGTCTTTCAATTGTTTAGCTAATTCTTTACATCTGTTAAAATGCCAATCTGACTTCTTCCGTTTATGAAACGCGCGCCTAGACTTTCGTTTAAGTATTCTGATGGATCTTGTATAATATTCTGGATCAATATTTTGTTTGATAACTTTGTATGGAACGTATTTCTTTATTGATTCCGAAATAAGTATTTTGAAACTATCCCATGCTGCATCTACATTTGTTGCAGATTTTACAAACAGGCAAAATTGCTTTTTGAGAAAAGTCTGAATTCCATCTACGTCTGCTCTGCAGAAGTTAAAACTAATAATTTCCTCTCCTTCAAACCGGTTTCGCACCTTCCAGTTTATGTCTAATTGTACACAGCTGTCGTCACTTATACCTGGCAAGACCTCACATGCGCTAAACAATGACTCAGGTCTGCATAGAAACACGTCCAGTACAGCCGATTTCCGGGTATCTGTTTTGACTAGCTGCGCAAACCCATGATCCCAAACCAGAAGGTTAACAACACATTGAGCTTCGCCTCCTAATAACTGCCCATTCCAGTTAACATTTGGCAAATTTAGATCTCCTGCTAAAATAACATTTTTTCCCGTTTCCGAAGAAATTTTTTCCACTAGTTTATGAAGAGTTTTAAAGTTAGTTTCGCCAGGTGGTCTGTAACACGCTATTAATGTAATGTTATTTGCTTCGTTTTCGTGATCGATAATTTCAATGGCCATCATTTCTACGTCTTCTTCCACCCACAATATCTTACTGCTTAACTCTCACTTGGTGCAAATAAAAATTCCCCCTCCCGTTCCTTCCCTGTCCCTCCTAAACACCCTGTAATCTGATCTAAATATCTCCGCGTCATTAATATCAACACTGAGCCATGACTCTGTACCTATAATCACACTTGGGTTACTTATTTCCATTAAATTCCAAAATTCTAATGTTTTGCTTATGTTTGATTGTAATAACATCGGCGGATGTTATTACAATCATCTGGATAACGCCGCGCAGTTAGACCACTCGCCTCTCACCAAGGCAGCCCGGGTTCGATCCCAGGCAACCACATGTAACATTTGTGGTGGACAAAGCGGCGCAGGGACGGGTTTTCCCGCATTCCATTGGTACTGAACCTTCATTCCTTGTGTGATCTGTGTCATCGCCTGCGGTGCCATATGTAGTAAATGCGGGCCTTAAACTGCATAATTAAAAGGACCTATTTAAACATGTCATTTGTGATAACTGCACACTCTTTAGTTAATATTTTAAGACAACATATTTCATAAATAGATCTTTTGGACATAACAAATAACAAGTACATTTTGAATCTTTTTGGTAATAGCCTTTGAAGACTACTTTATTCTTGATGAATTTTACGGAATTTTGTATAACTACTAAACCGTAAGAGATAGACAAAGACTTACTTAACAGAAAATGTAGAGCTCGTTACAAGTGACAATTTATTTTATGTATGTTTAATCGTGGGGTGGAAAGTTTTTCTGATATATTTTTTTTTTTTAATTAGATTCAGCTTGTACTTTCCCCATTCGTGAATTTGTCAACTCCTGTTCATAACAATGATTTGTTGCAGTAATGTAGGGACTTCACATGACTTTCTCTACAGCTCTGCAACAAATTATTGTTAAAAAGCTTATGCTTCTATTTACTTTATGCTAATCAAGAAAAAATCAGCAGAAATAGTCTTATTACTTGCTTCCTTGTGGGTAGAAGCGAAATAAGGGAGTACCATAGGTTAAAGTGATAGTCAAAAGCTGGTTGCTATGTGACTGAAGTTCCTATTTTTGAATGGACAGGAATTGTTAAATTCCAGTATGAGAAAAGTATACGTTTTTTAAAGCAAAAGCCGAAAACAAGGAGTATCTCAAAAACGATCAACTGCACGAAAAAAATGTATGTAAGATAAATTTTCTGTTTTAAGATGCTCTACATTTTTTGTGTAGTAAGTTTTTGTCCATCTCTTACGCTTTAGCAATTATGCAAAATTCCGTAAAATTCATCCAGAATACAGTAGTCTTCAGAGGCTATTCCCAGAAAATTCAAGATATACATTTTATTTCACAGATAAACTTCTTTAATATACGAAATTTTAATCAAAATCGTTAGAGCCATTTAGGAGAAAATCAAAATTTTTGAAAAAAGTTCAATGTTTTTACATTTAGAATGAAATAAGATTGCGCAATCGCAGGCCGCCAAGTTAAACTCCCAAAAAGACACAGATGGATCGAGGTATAGAGAAAGAAGAAGAAGAAAAAAAGAAACCATTACAAGTCTGCCAACATCGAGAAAAGTAATCTTCTGAATAAAATATCTGTTCACTGAATTATAATCTTAGTAGCTTTATCTCTTTATACATATTTAAGATATTTACTTTAGTGTGACAAATATAAGCGAAAGTTATTTATCCACAGATTCATTGCTGCGGTCCAAATTACAGGTTCAAAAATTCCGCCATCAAACCTCCCCGCCAATAGGAAAGTTCTGAATGAGACTCTGCCATCTACAAATATAAATGTGAACTATCTCAACGTAGTTAGCAACAGATGGTAGCAGTGGTGAATATATCCAGTTTATTTGTATAATAATCAAATACTGTAAAATAATGCAGAAAATGGTAAAGACTTTATTTATGCCATTTAAGATAATTTAGTTACATATAAAAAGCCTACGCTTACATATTATTATTTCTAAATTTTGTCGATTGTCAAGTAAGAGCAATGCTATATGGAATCCTAAAGTCTGTAAAGAAATAATAAATACAAGTTAAGTCCATACGCACGCATTCAGCATTCTTTATATATGAATTTTTGTAGTTGGATCGACCTACCAAGTGAGGTTAATCCAGACGTTAAAGCAACATTCCATCCAATTCTAAGATCTCTCACTCTTCGTGTGTTTAGGAGATAAGTCCGGCATGTCAAGGAGGAGGAACTGAGTAAAATTTGAGAGCTATTATTCTAGTCGGAGTCTGTAACCTCCGTTCCCTCGCGTATTCAACGCAGGAATTATCTACCGTAGTTTTTTCGAAGTCCCATCTCACGAACCAATGAATTGTTAGCGAACATTTCCAAATAGCTGATTTAATATTTCTGTATGAGAAATTGAAAACTGCGATAAATCATTCATTGTGCCCGAGATGCAACTTAGAAAGAAGTTCGGTAACTAATTCCTGAAAAGAAAATAATCAGCAAGAAGAAATTCACGTTTAACTTATCTTTTTTCTGCTGTATACAACAAATTAGATTTTTTTTATATAATCAGATGAGAAGCACAGTATTTATATGAAATTGGGGTTGTGCAGAAATATAAATGTTTCATCCTTTCATTGAGTAGAATTAAAAGCCTGTTTGATATATAGCACATCACATTGAATTAATGCATTCTGTAAGTGGAGGAAAACTGGAAGGTATGCCAACAAGGTTATATGTAATGCAATTTTTTTGTACATAGCAAGTTAGTATTAATATTGAAAAAGTCCATTAAAAACTAGTGTAAAAACAGCATAGCTGCACACATAAAAATTCTAAATGAAGATAGGATAACAACTATGTACAAAAAAAAATAGCACTGCCTGTTTCAAGAAGAAAACAAAAGTGTTATGTTAATGCAACAGCTCCATTACAATGTATACACATAAACGTTTTTTGCATAAGATTACAGAAGTTCCCCAGAGAGGGACCTCAAATTTGAAACTCTCTCCTGTAGTATTAACGTTTTAGCAGCACCTTAAACATTTGTACAAGAGACATTGTCAGCAACTAGTGGCATAACTTTTATCAATCATACTATTTTGCATTCTTGTAATAACTTTGGTTAAAATGTGTATCTTTCACAAATACAGAAAAAGCAAATTATTACAATTAGAATAACATATACTGCACAATGAAAATAAGAAAGTAGATAAATGCAGCATTTGTTTAAAATCTACTTGTCTTTACAACACGAGGAATACTAGACTCTTCAGTTTCTGAGACCAAATATCCTGCATGGCAATCAACACTGACAAACAAAACATGCAGTTTTAGAAACAAAATTTCTGTATGACAAATTTGGTATTCTGTCTGTCAAGTGAAGCATCTTTTTGAGTACATATCCCAATTTATTTTGGTAACTGTTTAAGCAATGCACTATTTTCTGTTTCAGCTAAGTTGGCATTACTGCTCTTTGCATAGCAAAAGCTGCAGGACTCAACAGAGTTGTTGCCATATAAGCAACTGAGGGAATGATTACTCTCTCAAAGTGAAAACACTGCACATTACATTTATGCCAAGAGAGAGGGCTTGCAATTGCTACAGAGGTATTTACACATGAAGAAGGTAAAAAAAAAAAAAAATTACATAACATGTGTCACTGACTGATAAAGCAAACTTTGTAAAAAATCATTTCCAAGCAACTCCCCCCAAGGTACTATTTAGCTAGCCAGGTTGTTACAAACATTTCTCACTGACTGATAAAGCAAATCTTGCAAGAATTCATATCCGAGCAACTCACCCAAAAGTATTAATTAGTTTGCCACATCATTACAAACATAAAAATTCCAATCCAAACAACTCGCCCAAAGTATTAATTAGTTTGCCACATCATTACAAACATAACAATTCATATCCGAGCAACTCACCCAAAAGTATTAATTAGTTTGCCACATTGTTATAAACATAAGAATTGATATCCATGCAACTCACGCAAAAGTATTAATTAGTTTGCCACATTATTATAAACATAAAAATTGATATCCCAGCAACTCACCCAAAAGTATTAATTAGTTTGCCACATTATTATAAACATTAAAATTCATATCCAAGCAACTCACACAAAAGTATTAATTAGTTTGCCACATTATTATAAACATTAAAATTCATATCCAAGCAACTCACACAAAAGTATTAATTAGTTTGCCACATTATTATAAACATTAAAATTCATATCCAAGCAACTCACCCAAAAGTATTAATTAGTTTGCCACATTATTACAAACATTAAAATTCATATCCAAGCAACTCACCCAAAAGTATTAATTAGTTTGCCACATTATTACAAACATTAAAATTCATATCCAAGCAACTCACACAAAAGTATTAATTAGTTTGCCACATCATTACAAACATTAAAATTCATATCCAAGCAACTCACCCAAAAGTATTAATTAGTTTGCCACATCATTACAAACATTAAAATTCATATCCGAACAGCTTACCCAAAGAATTAATTAGTTTGCCACATCATTACAAACATTAAAATTCATATCCGAGCAACTCGCCCAAAAGTATTAATTAGCTTGCCACATTATTATAAACATAAAAACTCAAATCCCAGCAACTCACCCAAAAGTATTAAATAGCTTGCCACATTATTATAAACATAAAAACTCAAATCCCAGCAACTCACCCAAAAGTATTAAATAGCTTGCCACATTATTATAAACATAAAAACTCAAATCCAAGCAACTCGCCCAAAGTATTAATTAGCTGGCCACATTATTATAAACATAAAAACTCAAATCCCAGCAACTCACCCAAAAGTATTAAATAGCTTGCCACATTATTATAAACATAAAAACTCAAATCCAAGCAACTCGCCCAAAGTATTAATTAGCTGGCCACATTATTATAAACATAAAAATTGATATCCGAGCAACTCACCCAAAAGTATTAATTAGCTGGCCACATCATTACAAACATAAAAATTCAAATCCAAACAACTCGAACAAAGTATTAATTAGCTGGCCACATTATCACAAACATTTGTCACTGCATGACAAAGGAAAAAAGTTGTAAAAATGCATCACCAAGTAACTCACCCTAAGGTATTCATTACATAACAATATTATTATTGGGCAGACATGGTGCCTATGACATGATACAGCTAAATTTATTTGCTGATTCTCATACTACATTAGAAACAAAACAATGTTATTGAAATGAAACAAATAAAAAATAATTAATTCAAGTGAGTTTACCAACATTTCCACCACATTTAACGTATCTATATGCCAATAGTATAGAATGCATTTTTCCCTGGGTTTCATTAATGTTATTTGCCAAAAGAAATTAAGGAAACAAATTAAGTGATCATACCTTAACAATTCACCTCACTTATTCTATATTAATGTTTTTCCAATGTAGATAACGCATGCTGAAGCAAAGCAAACAACACAAAGTAGTCTTTCTGAACCATTGAGGTTTACAGATTGATACCCAAAATGTGAGCAGCCAAATTAAAACAGCCCAGACTGATGGTTTTTAGGTGTGCTTAAAAGCAACCTCATATTATAAATTTACTGCAACTTCTCATGATGAAATTCTGGCACACAGGTAGTACTGGTATCATGGAAGTTGATAGCATCATTGACAAAAGACTGTTTAAAAACATTATTTTTGTCAAATGCATTTAGGCTACCCTGAAACAAATGACAGAAAACTGTGCAAATATATCATTCATCAGCATTTCATAATATGATTTAGATTGTTTAATGTAAGAAAAGTATTGCAAATGCAAATAATACTGTGCATTGAATGTAAATTTATACAAGCTTGTACTGAAATGCCAACTCACATTTAATTACAAGATGGCTGAGGTAAACAATAAATTAGTTATAAGAGTCTGCAATGCAGTGTAAGTTATTTGGACTACTGGGTCCCGCACGATTTCTAACTTCTTTTACATGCGCCAGCCGTCTAAGTGTGGCGAGGTGGTAGAAGTGGGGGGGGGGAAGGAATAACCCCTACACGCGCATTACGTACATATTTACTTGCCACATAAACATATTTAATGCACGGGATTTTAATCAAAATCGGTCCAGCCGTTTTTAGAAAATATAACATTTCTAAAAAGTATCAATGGGAAGGGTAGTATATTTCTAAAATCGTCGTGTATCTTTGGAAATAAAATTAAATTAAACTGAGCTTTATTAATGGACACTTTAATTGCTGTGGTTCTCAGCGTCCCATTCTATAGGAACAATCAATGTGTTCTATTCGCATGACTTTCTCTGTCTGTTGTGCAAACATATTGTTATTTTATCCACATCGTGTTAAACAATATTAGCATTAGCAGAAGTGGTCTTATTACTTGCAATTAGAAGGGAAGCGCTATATGAAACAATTGGCATTGTGTTCTATTTACATGACAAGGAGCAAAACAAAAGAGATGAGGCTGGTGTGGTGGAAGCGTGTCTGCCTCACATCAACAGGTCGCGAGTTCGAATCTCGCTTAGGGTTAAGTTACCCGTATAAGTTTTTTTTTTTTCTGGGTCTTCCCTTATCCTGAGGAGAAGACGAATGTCGAGCAATTTTAAGCTCCATGAACCTCAAGATCATTTGAGTTCATTCATCGTCCGGTATGACCAATCAGTTTAAAAGACGTGTTAATCCAATAAGAAAAAAAAAAAAGGAAATGAAACGAAAGACCTAGTTTTCATTCCAGGAAAGTTTTAAGAAGTTTAAAACTGAAACCAAAAAGAAGGAATATTTCGGAACGGCTAACTATACTAAAAACTATATGACAAATTGTTTGCTGCTAGTAGAACTACCAGACCCAATTCCTCTCTGTGAGACGACCATATCTTCCTGGCGCATGCGTACTACCAGACCCAATACGTTTATTTGGTCACATAATAATAAGTACACCGTGTAATACCAACACGTACGTTTTTATTAAACAATGTTTGTCCTATGTGACAGTCAGAATTAGGATTGTATCATATGCTTTTCTGGACACTTAATTATAACACCGTGTAACATCCATGCATACTTTTTAATATGCTTATCCTTGCGCATAATAATTAATTAACCACGAAATAGTAATTTTCCTATTAGGGCCAAAGGATAGAGTGGGGGAATTCCATCAAATACTTGGGCGTCATTCTTGATAAGGGCCCAACTTTTCGTGAACACGTGCGGGGAACGTCGGACAGGGCGAAGGGGGCGGTAGCCTCCCTTTACCCTGTGCTGGCCTCCCAGATGCCGGTTCACTTAAAGTTACGCCTTTTCAAGGCGCTTATAGTCCCCCTGATGCTCTATGCCTGCGAAGTGTGGGGTATGGCAGCAGACTCCTGGCTTCTCTGGTTACAGCGGGTGCAGAATAGAGGACTCCGGTCCATGTATTCTGTATGTCGACGTTTCCCTTTGAGGCTATTACATGAAGCTTCGGCCCTCCCATATGTGGAAGATGTTATTAGGCGCCGGGCTAAAAAATTCTACGCCAGATTGGGCGAACATGAGAACGCTCTTGTCAGATCACTGGGGGAGTACTTACCCTCTGAACGCCGAAAAAGGCGGTTCCGGGTTCCCCGCATGGCTTGTGGGCACCCCCGGTAACAACGGCTTTAAACCAGCCAACAGCGTAATAGCTGAACAAAGCACTCCCCCTCCCATAGGAACAGGTCTATCAAAATTCACCACCATATTTAAATAAATAAATAAACATCAGCGGAGCAGAAGAAAGGATGCTGCTCCTGAAAATGCAACTGCTCGAGGAGCCTACCAGCGCTACCTCCGCTCCCTCCTTAACACCAACACTCGAAACCTCAAACAAAACTTTAACCATCACCTCACTCCTGTGGTTAAACGCTTACCAGGGTAGGTACACAGCAACAACACTCAGGCTCACCACGAGCCTACCAGACACGCACGCACGCACGCAAACGAGCGGCAGAATCTCTCACTCGCCATGCTTGATCTCGAACAAGGCATGTAATTTAAATGATGGACAAAAAATATGACATGTTATTCTCAAAATGTTGAAGTTTCTATTCAAGATTATCGTGACTTAAGCGTTATGCACTTTCATTCATGACCGTTTCTTCCATTAAATTGGATACAATTTTTTTTATTTATATATTTTTGTATATTTTTTGTACAGTTAACGATTTCCAAGACATTCCTTGCTATAGGTTTAAAATTTAACTAATAGTTTTCTCAAACAGGTAGTCGTCATCCGTGTTTATTTTGTTTTACTCATAGCCATGCAAAGATAATCGAATTTCAAAGTCAGTCGCATAGCGACAGCTTTTGAAATATTTGACTATGGCTTTAGCCTAGTATATTCCCTTCTACCTACAAGGAAATGCGTAATAAGACACATCTGCTAAAATGTATCCGCACTAGCACGAAGTAATTAAAGAGTAGTGTTTTGTAAGAAAAGTTTGTTTGCAGGTAGAGAAAGTCATGTGAAAGTAACACATCAGAATTTGTGCTCTTTTGTTTGGTGTATGGTTACATCAGGGCCTTGACTGGTAAAACAAATGCTGGTGTCTTTCTCGCTGGACTGTAGGCTTTCTTATGGTTTTTACTTTCTCTACACGTGCTATGTGCATACGTAGTGTATAGTGAAAGTGTTGTATTCCACCCAAAAATTCGATACCGAGATTTCATCGGAAATATACGTTTTGAGGTCCCCTGAGTCCAAAAAGCATTTTTACTTTGTCTAGCCGTATGTACATAGTAGCTAGCGAAGGTATTGTATTCCACCCAAAAATTCGATATCGAGATTTCATCGGAAATATACGTTTTGAGGTCCCCTGAGTCCAAAAAGCATTTTTACTTTGTCTAGCCGTATGTACATAGTAGCTAGCGAAGGTATTGTATTCCACCCAAATATTCGATATCGAGATTTCACCGAAAATATATGCTTTGCTGTCCCCTGAGTCGAAAAATATCATTTTAGAAAAAGGTCCGAGCGCGCGTTTCTTAGGGGGGGAGTGACAGCATAGCTCAAAAACGAAAAGACCATAAAATACGAAACTCGGTATTTAAGTTTAGTATCTTCTAAGGATGCGACACGAGACATTTTCAAGAAAATCCCCCAACCCCAGCCATCCTTTACATGAAACATTTCGATTTTGATTAAAATATCGTGTATTAAAGATATTTACATGGCAGATAAAAAGTATATTTTGAATTTTTGGGATTAGCCTCTGAAGAGCTCTTTATTCTGTACGAGTTTTGCAGAATTTTGCACAACGGTTAAACCGTAAGAGATGGACAAAAACTTACTATAAATATGTAGATCTGGTTAAAAACATAGGTTGACCATTTTCAAGATATTCCTTGTTATTGGTTTCAGTTTTAAAATACCTAACTTTTCTCAAGCTGGACCATTCAAAGCGAACCGCGTCATTCGTTCACATAAGGACCAGATATTAAATGTTTTTATTATTACGTTAGCCTAGCGTATTCCCTTCTTCTTACATGGAAGCGAGCAATAGGACCATTTCTGCTAATGTTTTCCTCGATTACCATAGTGTAAAAGATGAATAATCTTCTGAAAGAATAGTTTTGTGTATGGAACAGCTAGAGAAAATCATGAGAATGGAACACTTTCAGTTTTAAAATGCTATAAAAATGCGCACACATTCACTCCCACATGCATACTTCCGACTCTGTTAGGGATAGGGAATGATTCTGGTTAAAGAAAAATGCCTGCCCCAGCTGGGAATCAAACCCAGAATGCAATCGTTTCTAATATTGTTCATTCGTTGCCCTAACCGATCGCACATTCCGTTATAACACGAAATAAAATTAAAATATCATGATCGCGTATATGTATGGGAATCGTTGGTTAGCTTTGGAATGATAAGAAGTTCATAGCTTTACTTGATAGCATATTCTGGCCAGGTGATTATCACCCCTCTCCCCTACACGATCCAAGCGCTAGAATGACCTTTAAGTAAAAGCACCAATCAGATACTAGCGCCCATGAAACAGTAATTTCCTGCTTTAAACTGTTTTACAACATTGATCAGCTGCAGCCATTTTGAGTAGCGGCAAATACTATTAATTTTAACACAGGCTATCAATAAAATCACAATGCGCCGCTCACTCGGTACACTAAACAGGAAGTGAAGCATTGTTTGTTTTGTACATTCGAATTTCGCGATTATATGAGACCGCGCGCTACAAGGTACAGAGGCGCACCTTGCGGTGAACTTTGGAAGTAATTTATGGAACACAACAACTACAATAAATGGCGTTGTTGTTATTGTTGCGGGGAAGCGCTACATGAAACAATAACACAATTTCCACAAGCGTTTAAGCAACAGTTTTAGTGATGAAACAGTTTCAAATAACTTGTGTTATTTTTGTCCCATCACTAATACGCGGGAACGATAGTCATATGGTAACTCCTTTAGCATAAAAACAGCAATTTATACAAAAATGCTCTACCCGTTTCCATTTATTGCAAACATATTGGGTAAAATTTGCTCCATTATTCGAACAAAACAAAAGGTTTAATTCTAAAATTCATCTGCATGGCGGTAATCGTGTGATTACACAGAGTAAGTATTATTCAACACTGTCGCGCCACTAAATCATGTAATTTTTATAACAACGTCAATAAAATGCAACGCCAGTACCCAGAATAATATAAAAAATCACCCGGAATGAACAGATCTTCAGAAGCTATTCCCAGAAAATTCAAGATAGGTATACGTTTCGTTTGCCATTAAAATATCTTAAACATGCGGTATTTTAATCAAAGCGTTAGAGCCATTTTTGAGTAAATCAATACATTCGAAAAATGTTCCATGTAAAGATTAGTTGGGGGGGAGAGGGTTCATGGAAATATTCGTGTCGCATCCCTGGAGGATACTATATAGAAATACCAAGTTTAGTTTTTAACAGACTTTTTGGACTCAGGCGCTCGCAAAACATATATTTCCGGTGAAATTTTGTTGCTGAATTTTTGGGTGCAATACGAACTTCTGTATACACTATCTACATAGTACGTGTAGAGAAAGTAAAAATTATACCTACTTTGATAGCGCTATACTGTTAACTCCCTCCATTGGGGTTGGGAAAATGGTTGAGAGATGCGCGCGCAAGTCTCTCGCTGCTCAGTTGAAGCTGTCGGGTATCTCGCACTCGTTAGTAATCTAATCCAGTAATTATATCCACTTGTTTGGGAGAAGCGTCACCATTTATCTAGGAGATTATTATTAAATCTGAGTATTGTGTGGCTCCGTGCCATTCCGTCGTGTCAGTATGCTGCCTTCAGACAAAATGTTTCAGTTCAATTCCCACAGTTATTGTAGTTAACGAAGCACTGCTTCGGTTGCTTCCTCTGAATGCACGCCACTGGTTGCTCCGCCTGAATGCATGCCACTGTTGCTACCCCTGAATGCACGCCACTGGTTGCTACCCCTGAATGCCCACCAGTGGTGCTTCCCCTGATTACACGCCACTGGTTGCTCCGCATGAATGCACGCCACTGTTGCTTCCCTTGAATGCACGCCACTGGTTGCTCCGCCTGAATGCATGCCACTGGTTGCTCCGCCTGAATGCACGCCACTGTTGCTTCCTCTGAATGCACGCCACTGGTTGCTCCGCCTGAATGCCCGCCACTGGTGCTCCCCCTGAATGCACGCCATTGTTGCTTCCCCTGAATGCCCGCCACTGGTGCTTTCCCTGAATGCATGCCACTGGTTGCTCCGCCTGAAGCACGCCACTTGTGTTTCCCCTGAATGTACGCCACACTGGTGCTTTGCCTGAATGTACGCCACTGGTGCTTTGCCTGAATGTACGCCACTGGTGCTTTCCCTGAATGCGTCACTGTTGCTTCCCCTGAATGCACGTCACTGTTGCTTCCCCTGAATGTACGCCACTGGTACCTCCGCGGAATGCACGCCACTGATTGCTTCCCCTGAATACACGCCACTGGTGCTTTCCCTTAATGCACGTCACTGTTGTTACACCTAAATGCACGCCACTGGTTGCTTCCCTTGAATGTACGCCACTGGTACCTCCGCGGAATGCACGTCACTGTTGCTTCCCCTGAATGTACGCCAGTGGTACCTCCGCGGAATGCACGCCACTGATTGCTTCCCCTGAATGAATGCCACTGAGCTTTACCTTGGGTAAGATGGAAGGTGTAGTAGCATATTACCACAAATCCTTATTACGAAGCTAAGTCTTACACCGCGGTATTCAAGGGCGCAATCTAATCCATAAATAAGAAGAATACAAATGTTTTACTTTCTCTAGCACGCACGTGCAATATACATATAACCATTTCATTTTATGTTCAAAGGAGATGTAAACAAAACCACGTCACATGACTTTGTCTTCGGCTAAGAATTATTGAATAAAGCTACTTCTCGAAAAACGAGATAAATATCTGCAGAAATACATTTATATTTCCTTCTAGAGGCAACAGGAATACAGTAGGTCAAGTGAAGCCTATTCTACACTCTGTGATGACTTATAAATTTCCTTCTCTTTTCTTGACCAGCAGAAATAGAAACGAATAACGACTTTCTATTTGAGAAAAATAGGATATGAAAATTGAAAACAATATCATGAAATTCCTGGGAAATTTTAACTAAAAAAAAATAGGCTAACATAAACTGTGTATTTTAACATCTACATTTTATGTAGTTTTTTTCTCTCTATATATCTTGGGGTTTACCAGTTATACAAAAGTCATCCAAAATGAACAGGATTTTAGAGGCTATTCCCAGAAAATTCAAGTTATGAATTTTGTCATGCAAAAAGCAAACATGCAATTTTAATCAAAATCGTTAGAGCCAATATTGAGAAAATTAACATTTTCAAAAAATGTTCCATGTAAAGTTTAATTGGGCTAGGGGGATTTTCTTAAAAATCTTTCTATCCTATCCTTGGAAGAATTGTTATTTTGTGGTTATACTGTTCATACACCCACGGACGTTTTTCTAAAAATGCTGTTTTATTCACTGAGCCTCAAAACACATACTTCGGGTGAAATGTGTACATCGAATTGTTTGTGCTATTCAATACTATGCATACATAGTAAAGAAAGAAAAAAATCTCTATAGTATATGGGGATGAGGGAATGAAAATATTTTTAAATTTTACTGGAAGTTTTTACGTAGATTAGCATTGGCTAATACCGACCTAGTTTTCGGTAGCATAGAAAGTCATTATAAACTATTACAGAATACGAGATAATTTTGGAAGCAATTTTAACCTATTTGCATACTCGCCATTTATGCTTTCAAATTGTTAATCATAATGTCATAGGTGTCATCACCTACGTACGCTATCTATAAGAGATCAAATGAATTAAATATCAGGATTACAGGAACGTATACCATTATTAAACAGGCACTGCAGTTTAAAAACAGTAAATTAAATTATACATTTATTTTAGCTGTAAAATTACTCTTAAAACTACATTTGAAGTCATATAAACGCAATATGTTTCATTTGTTTCAGGAATGGGGTGAGTATGACGTAATCGCACCAAAAGCCGATCGGAAGCGGGCTAATAGTTGCAGTATGACCTTGTGCTTCAGAGAGGTAAGTCGTTCTTAACGTAATGTATTCATTTCTGTAGACGTTGAAACGGCTTTGTTCAAATATTTGCGTTTTAAAATGCAGCAATTTACAGAGTTTTAATGTGGCATGGTTTAATAATAATAATTTTCAGGTTTTCCTCTTAAAATTAACGGAGTGCTTCAATTGTAAACCCACCAATAGTGTTTTTCATATTTCATTCCTTATTAATTTTGTTAGATACGTTATAGGTAAAAGTATTTCAATTTTCTTCTGTCTGAAAAGTGTGAGCTCAATATTTGTTCTGCTAAGCTATATACGAGTTATGAATAGCGAATTTCTTCTGCAGTATATTTGTAAACATTTTCATTAATAGTGCGATACTCTTAACCAATAAAGCGCAGAATGTGCAACAAATTGCGTCATTTTGTCCTTTCCCGCCACTAGATAAAGGCGCGTCGTAATATATCATGTGAGGTTATACATACGTACCTATGTATGTATTCTAACTACTTTATCAATAGTGATATTTAGAATCAATAGCGATTCTAACTACTTTAACCTTACTTTTGCATATTCGTATTTTATAAATGTTAATGTCCTGAGGATTGCATGATACAAAAACAGAACTGACCTCTACAAGTATTTAGGTAGAGAAGATATTGCACTCCACCCGAACAATTCGATACCAGGATTTCACTAGAAATGCACGTTTTAGGGGCCCTGCATCCAAAAAAGCATATTTAGAAAATATATGATGTGCTCCATTCGCACGACTTTCTCTACATCTCTGTAACACATTAATAAGTTATTTTTCTATCTAGTTCATGCTAATCTAGATAAACATTAGTGGAAACGGTCTTGTTACTTAGTTCTTTATAAGTAGGAGGGAAATAAGGGAATACACTAGACTAAACAGACAGTCAAATGTTTCAAAATGTGGTTGCTATGGGATTGAAATCAGTTTTAAGTATTTTAAAACTAAAACGGATAACAAGGAATATTTCGAAAACTGCTAACTCCACGACAGAAAAGTATGACATAAATTATGTGTTTTTAACGAGATCTACATATTTTGTGTAGTCTGTTTTGTATATCTCTTACGGTTTACCAGTTACGCAAAACTCATCCAGAATGAAGAGGTCTTCAGAAGCTATTCCAGAAAATTAAAGATATACATTTTATTTATGTACAAAGCTTTAATATACGGGATTTTAATCAAAATCGTTAGTCATTTCTGAGAAAAACTATTTTCGTAGTTTGGGGTGGGGGGATTTTCTTGAAAATCTTAAGTGTTTGATATTTAAGGCTTTTCGTTTTTAGCTTTGCTGTCCACACACAACGGACGGATCTTTTTCTAAAAATGTTCTTTTTTGGATTCGGTGATTCCCGAAACATGTATTTCCGCGAGAAAACTCTGTATTGCATTTTTGGGTGCAATGCAATACCTTCTCTATACAGTATGCACATAGTACGTGCAGAGAAAGTAAAAATCTGTAAAACACCGAATTTAGTACTTAAGTTCAGTATCCTCCAAGGATGCGACCCCCAACTACCCTTAACATGGAATTTTTTTCTGCAATTTTTATTTTCTCAAAAATGGCTAACGATTTTGATTGAAATCTCTTACATTTAAGATATTCACATGCCAAATAAAATCTATATCTTGAATATTTCTGGGAATAGTCTGTGAAGACTACTTTATCCTGTATGAATTTTACGGAATTTTGCATAACTGCTAAACTGTAAGAGATGGACTAAAACTTACCACACACAAAATGTAGAACACGTTAAAACTCACAATTTATGTTGTATACATTTTTTTTCGTGGGGTTGATTGTTTTTGAGATATTCCTTGTTTTTGGTTTCTGCTTTGAAAAACTTATACTTTACTCATACAGGAATTTGCCAAATCCTGTCTGTACAAACAAAGGAACTTCAGTCACATAGCAGCCAGCTTTTGACTATCACTTTTACCTATTCTACTCCCTTATTTCGCTTCTACTTACAAGGAAGCAAGCAATAAAACTATTTCTGCTACATAAGCTTTTAAACAGCAATTTGTTAGTGACCTTACAGTCTTGTGAATGGAACACGTGAGATTTTGAAGACTCAGCTTGTTGTTTGCTGTCGTCTAGGGGCAGGGGGGCGTTTGACTCGCCTGCCCCGTTTAACCGTCCTCGCTAGTGAAGTATTCTTCCATTAGTGCAGTAACTTGGGAGCGCACAAACTGAAGAAATGCTTGTAACATTGTCTGTATGCACGTACATGTTGTGTAGCGTTGGTATTGTATTCCACTCAATTCGATATCGATTTCACCGAAAATACGTGTTTTAGGACCCGTGAATGAACAAAACCACCCTTGAAAAACGAAAAGAAAAAACAAATCTGTTTTCCATTCACATGTCTTTCTCTACATCCCGTAACAAACTATTGTTAAGCTTCTACTTCATGCAAATAGAGATAAACACTAGTAGAAACTGTCTTATTACCTTTGCTATGGGAAGTATTTTAAAACTGAAACCAATAACAAGGAATATCTCGAAAACGGTCAACTCCATGGAAAAGACAAACTGTGTGTTTATACAGAGCTCTACATCTTTTCTGCCGCAAGTTTTTGATCTTTTACGGTTTATTAGTTATGCAAAATTAATAATAAAAAAAATGCATCCAGAATAAAGAGGTATTTAGAGGCTATTTCCATAAAATTAAAGATACACATTTTATGTCCTTTAAATATCTTAAATACGAGATTTTAATCAAAATCGTTTGACCCACTTTTGGGAAATAAATTTTCAGAGATTTTTCTGTGTAAAGGGTAGCTTGGGGTGAGAGGATTTACCTCAATCTTCATATCGTATCCTTGGAAGATACTAAACTGAAGTACCAAGTTTGGTATTTTACGGACTCCGCGTTCTTGAGTTTTCGTGTTCAAACACGGACCTTTTTCTAAAAATGCTTTTTGTATAGGGGACCCTAAAACCTGTATTTTCGGTGAAATCTCGCTATCGAATTTTTGGCTGGAATACAATACTTCCTCTAGCACTATGTACATAGTACATGTAGAGAAACTAAAAATACATGAAATGTCAAACTTCAAGATTTTCAAAGCACGCCTCTGTAGTGTGGTGGTAGCGTGTCTACCTCATTCAAGAGGTCGAGAGTTCGAATCTCGTTTGGGTGGACTATCAGGATAAGGCTTTTTCCTATTCTGGGAAGGCAAATGTTGGATCACTTGGCGCATTTCGTTCGTCGTCCGGTATGACCTACCAGGTTAAAGGTCGCTACAATACAGAAATAGGTTTTTTAGGTAAATGTCCCTCCCCCAAACTACCTCTGCGTGGAAAATGGTTTTGAAATGACTAATATCGCACATTAAAGATATTTACATAAATCCAATGTTTCATGACTTTCTCTAGCTGCTCTACAAACTTCTTACAAAAGATTCTTCTTTCTACACAATGCTAATCGAGATAAACATTAGCAGAATGTTCTTATTACTTAGTTCCTTATAAGTAGAAGGCAATTAAAGGAATGTGCTATGCTAAAGTGATATTCAAATGTTTTAAATGCTGTCGTTATGCGATTGTCATTGCAAATCGCTTCTTTGCTTGGCCAGGAGTAGAACAAAAGAAAAACGGACACTTTCTGTCTGAGAAAAGTATAAGTACTTTATAATTGAAACTAATAACAAGGAATACACACACACACACAAAACCTTTTTCTAATTTTTTTTCGGACTTGGGGACCCCAAAACAAATACTTTTGGTGAAATCTTGACATCAAATTTTTGGATGGAATACAATACTTCTCTTTCCATTATGTACATAGTACATGCAGGCTAGAGAAAGTAAAGTTAGCATTATTAGTTTGGAATTTCAAACTTTGTCACATGTTCTCAAAGAAATTACAACAATTTGTACATATTAAAGAGAATAGCTAGGAAACTGTAGCAGTGTAGTTTGAAATAATTACTTTTAACTTTTCACTAATTTATAAAATCCCACAAACGTACATATAACTCACATAAAACTTAATTATGTGATATGTTTCAGGAAAGACAAGAGGACACGATCACAGCGTGGGACCTCAAAATGTTGAGTACTAACACAATTTGTCTAATAGAGATGGGTTTCCAATAGATTTTCTGGGAATAGCCTCTGCAGAGTGCTTTATTGTCAATGTTTTACGGAATTGTGAATAACTGCTAAACCGTAAGAGATGGACAAAAAGGTATTACACGAAAAATGTAGAGGACGTTAAAACACCCAATTTATGTTATATACATTTTTTTTCGTGGAGTACATTGTTTTGGAGACATTCCTTGTTTTTTGTTTCTGCTTTGAAAAACTTATACTTTTATAATACAGGGATTTGTCAACTGCTGTCCATACAAACAAAGGAACTTCAGTCACATAGCAATCAGCTTTTCACTATCACTTTAACCAATGGTACTCCCTTATTTCGCTTCTACTTACAAGGAAGCAGGTAATAAGACTATTTATGCTATATTTTCTGATTAGCACGAAGTAAATAGAAGTATAAACTTTTTAAGAATAATTTGTTGCAGTCATGTAGAGAATGTGATGTGAATGGTACACATAAGATTTTTACATTTAGAATGAAATAAGATTGCGCTATCGCAGGCTGCCAAGTTAAACTCTCAAAAAGACACAGACGGATCGAGGTTTAGAGAAAGAAGAAGAAAAAATGAAACCGTTACAAGTTTGCCAACATCGAGAAAAGTAATCTTCTGAATAAAATATCTGTTCACTGAATTATAATCTTAGTAGTTTTATCTCTTTATACATATTTAAGATATTTACTTTAGTGCCACAAATATAAGCGAACGTTATTTATCCTCAGATTCATTCCTGCGGTCCAAATTACAGGTTTAAAAAGTCCGCCATCAAACCTCCACGCCCATAGGAACATTGTATTCGAGACGAGATTCTGCCATCTGTTAATGTAAATGTGAACTATTACAACGTAGTGAACAACAGATGGTAGCAGCGGTGAATTTCTCCAGTTTATTTGTATAATAATCAAATACTGTAAAATAATGCAGTAAATGGTAAAGAGTTTAATTCTGCCAGTTAAGATACTTAAGATGCATATAAAATGAATAAGTTTACGTATTATTATTTCCAAATTTTGTTGATTGACAAGTAAGAGTAATGCCAAGAGCAATCCAAATGTCTGTAAATTCATAATAAATAGAAGATAAGTCCAGCACTTATATGTTGTTAAAATTCGCAATTTTTGTAGTCGGATCGACCTACAATGTGAGGTTAATCCAGACGTAAATGTGTTTTTATTACGTATCTCATAAGTCAACTCGACTCTAATGTGGAGTCGGGCGAAGTATTACGTTCGTCACACTTCATGCATTATGGGCTCTCATATATATTCCTTCATCCTATATACTTACTATTTGAGTTGGGTCGAGCGATTCATTTACAGTAACCGAATCATACGATTCGTTCACGATACATGAAGCATCACCATGTCGTCTTGTGTCCATGTTTAGCTATCTCGTTTGTACACGGGGATGGTAGTTATATGCCAGCTCTTATAGCATAAAAACAAATTTATATATAACGCTGTACTCTTTTGCAAACATTTGGTGTAATGTCTTCCATTAAACGAAAAAAGAAAAACCACATACGAGTTAGTTTAAATCTAAAATTGACAACTAGCTTCGATTGCATGGCGCCTGGCGGTATTTGTGTAATGTTAATAAGCAGAGTAATTATTATTCATCACTGCCGCGGTTGCACGCTAGTAAGTCGTATCACTTTTATAAATGCATCATTATAAGACGACGCTAGTACCCAGAATAATTATTATTTTCTTCCGAGGTAATTCTAATATTAGAAGTAAGATGTTTCTATACCTGCATTTAGTGTAGGTTATTGTGTATAAATCGATGCCGTTAAATCATAATTTAAACGTAGATATTAATTTATTTAATCCTGGAATTCTAAAAGTTCTGTTTTTCCCTCCGTTAACAACTTGGTATATCTACAACATACAATGTATTAGATATTTAATAATGTTCAGTAAAATAATTACCGGACGTTAATCCTTTCCTTAGATGTGGTGCCGTAGTTTCAATGGAAATGTTTACTGCGCTTTCGATTATACGCTATTTTAATAAAAATTAACCATCATCGTTAACTCCGTTTCGTCAGAACTCAACAATAATCTATTTAATGGCAGTGGTTTTCTGTTTTCGCTAACCAGAGCCAGACAGATGATAGAACATCAGAATCCATGGTGATTTTCAGTACTCATTCGGCACGGCAATCATGGAATGTCGGCCGCACTCGGCACGGCAAAGTATCTCACTTGGCTAAACGCAGTAACCTTATGCACAGTTCGTTCATGATTATTCTGGAGTTTTCTGAATTTTACAATAAAATTACTCTATGCAATTCCACTTTAGTTGTGTTATATGAGATATATATTGCAAAGTATATACATTTGTTGTTATTATTATTATTATTATTATTATTATTATTATTATTATTATTATTATTATTATTATTATTATTATCATCATTTAACACCTGTTAATAAGATCATGTTAGAACACAGAGTATTGTATCGATTTCCTTTCGTCAAATTCCAGGAATCTCTTATAGATACTTATTTAGATTGTGTTCCTCTTTACTTTCTCTAGCATATAATCGTACACATTAGAGAATGTATTGCAACCCACCTAGAAATTGGAAATGGAGATTTCACCGGGAGCATCTTTTGAAGCCCCGTTAATTAAAATGAAAAATGTGTGTGCGTGCGCGCGCGGGCGCCTCTAAACAGCATAATTAACAAATGGAAAGTCAATTAAATAGCAAACTTGGCATTTGAATTCTCTTATTTTCCAAAGAGGCGTCATGAATTGCAAGAAAATCACTCGGCAACAAATTATTGTTAAAAAGCTTATGCTTCTATTTACTTGATACCAATCTGATTGTACCATTCACATGACTTTCTCTACATCTCTGCAACAAATTATTGTTAAAAAGCTTATGCTTCTATTTACTTGATACCAATCTGATTGTACCATTCACATGACTTTCTCTACATCTCTGCAACAAATTATTGCTAAAAAGCTTATGCTTCTATTTACTTGATACCAATCTGATTGTACCATTCACATGACTTTCTCTACATCTCTGCAACAAATTATTGCTAAAAAGCTTATGCCTCTATTTACTTGATACCTATCTGATGTGTTCCATTCACATGACTTTCTCTACATGACTGCAACAAATTATTGCTAAAAAGCTTATGCTTCTATTTACTTCATACCTATCTGATGTGTTCCATTCACATGACTTTCTCTACATCTCTGCAACAAATTATTGCTAAAAAGCTTATGCCTCTATTTACTTGATACCTATCTGATGTGTTCCATTCACATGACTTTCTCTACATCTCTGCAACAAATTATTGCTAAAAAGCTTATGCCTCTATTTACTTGATACCTATCTGATGTGTTCCATTCACATGACTTTCTCTACATCTCTGCAACAAAGTATTGCTAAAAAGCTTATGCTTCTATTTACTTCATACCTATCTGATGTGTTCCATTCACATGACTTTCTCTACATCTCGGCAACAAATTATTGTTAAAAAGCTTATGCTTCTATTTACTTCATACCAATCGCGAAAATATCAGCAGCAATGGTCCCATTACCTGCTTCCTTGCAAATAGGAGCGAAATAAAGGAGTGCCATAGCATTTCGCGCGCAACACAACATAATCTTTGAGTTTGTATTACGTAATTAGCATGCTAGTTTCTGGGTCCCAAGGTCGCGGGTTCAAACCCAGTAGCATGACTTGTTTCGGAGGGGAAGTAAAGAAAATGTACGGCACATAAAAGAGGCCTCTGAGCATCTTTCACGCCCAGGACGCAGCGTCCATACATTAAACTGTTTGTAACAATTAGCAAATGACTGTCGTCACTCGTAGTCCTGGAAAGTCACTTTTGATTGGTGGATGTTATTTAATAATTACAATCATCTGGACAACGACATATTTAGGGCCGCGAGGGTTAGACCACCCGCCTCTCACCAAGTTTCGATCCCAGACAACCCATGTAACACTTGCGGTGGACAAAGCGGCGCAGGGACGGGTTTTCCCGCATTCCATTGGTCCTTGTGTGACCAGTGTCATCGCCTGCGGTGCCATATGTAGTAAATGTGGGCCTTAAACTGAATAATTAAAAGGACCTATTTAAACATCCCTGGAAGACACTAAACTTAAATTCCAACTTTGGTATTTTACCGACTTTTGGTTTTTAGCTATCGTGCTCACAGACACACGAACACACACCCGGACCTTTTTCTGAAAATGCCTTTTTGGGATACATGGGATCCTAAAACATGTATTTCCGGTGAAATCTCGGTATCGAATTTTTGGGTGGAGTGCAATACTTTCTCTGTACACTATGTATATAGTACGTACAGAGAAATTAAAAATTATGGGTTAGACCGTTTTTGCATACATACCTTTTCTTCTCAAGCATCTATTTGGTTATTTATGGTTGGCTGCGTTTGAAAACTTTGTAGCTCCTTTTTTGGCTCCATAGTTATTTAAATAGATAATAGCTAAATAATTTGCAAATAATGTAGAAGCTTTTTACTTTCTCTATACGCACTATATACATAGTGTATAGAGAAGGTATTGCAGTCCACCGAAAAATTCGATACCGAGATTTCACCGGAAATTTATGTTTTAGGGCCCCCTTTATCTGCAAAACGCATTTTTGGAAAAAGGTCCGTGTGTGTGTGTGTCCGTGTGTCTATGAACACGATAGCTCAAAAACGAAAAGTAGATAAAATACCAGTATTGGTATTTAAGTTTAGCATCTTCCAGGGATGCGACACGAAAATTTTGAGAAAAATTCCCCCACCCCAAACTATCCTTTACATAGAACATTTTTCGAACATTTTGATTTTCTCAAAAATGGCTCTAACGATTTTGATTAAAATTTTCTATATCAAAGATACTTACCTGAAGAATAAAATGTATATCTTGAATTTTCTGGGAATAGCCTCTGCAGAGTGCTTTATTCTCAATGAATTTTACGGAATTGTGAATAACTGCTAAACCGTAAGAGATGGACATAAACTTATCACACAAAGAATGCATGGCACGTTAAAACGCAGAATTTATATTATACACATTTTTTACGTGGAGTTGATCGCTTTTGAGATATTCCTGGTTTTTGGTTTTAGCTTTAAAAAACTTATACTTTTCTCACACAAGAATTTGTCAACTGCTGTCCACACAAACAAAGGAACTTCAGTGACATAGCAACCAGCTGTTGACTGTCACTTTAACCTATGCTACTCCCTTATTTGCCTTCTACTTACAAGGAAGCGAGTAATAAGACACAGTTTTCTCCATTAGCATGAAGTAAATAGAAGAATAAGCTTTTTAACATAATTTGTTGCAGAGATGTAGAGAAAGTCTTGTGAATAGAACACATCAGGTTTTAACTTCTACTGTTCTCAGCGTTCCATTTTATATGGGTGTGAAAGTTTATGTCCATCTCTTACGGTTTAGCTGCTATGCAAAATTCATCCGGAATAAAGTAGTCTTCATAGGCTATTCCGAGAAAATTCAATTTGTTGCAGAGATGTAGTGGAAGTCATGTGAACAGATCAGATTGTTAAAAAAAATAAAGGTTAGACCGTTTATAGACACGTCTTTTGTTCTCAGGCTTCTATTTGGTTATTTATGGTTGGCCACATTTGAAAACTTTGTAGCTGCTTTTTTGGTTCCATATTTATTTAAATATATTATAGCCACATAATTTGTACATAATGTAGAATATTTTTACATTTAGAATGAAATAAGATTGCGCAATCTCAGGCTTCCAATTTAAACTCTCAAAAAGACACTGGTGGATTGTGGTGCTAGAAGAAGACGAAGAAGACGAAGACGAAGACGAAGACGAAGAAGAAGAAGAAAGAAACCGTTATAAGTTTGCCAACATCGAGAAAAGTAATCTTCTCAATAAAATATCTGTTCACTGTATTATAATCTTAGTACTTTTATCTCTTTATACATATATTAAGATGTTTACTTTGTTGTCACAAATACAATCAAAAGTTATTTATCCACGGATTCATTGCTGCGGTCCAAATTAGAGAATCTTCAAAATGTCCGCCATCAAAATTCTCTAAGGAAAATAATGTTCTAATATGGAGACTCTGCCATCTACAGAAGTGAATGTGAACTATTTCAACGTGGTCAGCAACAGATGGTAGCACATGTGTATTTATCCAGTGTGGTTGTATAATAATCAAATACGGTGTAAAAATCCAAAAAAGCGTAAAGAGTTTCATTGTTCCACTTTATTTATGAAAGATGCATGGAAAATGACTATATATAGGTATTATAATATCTCGGTTTTGTTCATTTACTCGTAAATATAATGATAGGGGAGTACTAAAGCCTGTAAACGAGTAATAAAAAGCAGTTAACAATGTAATCTACTCAGATGTTAGTTATGTTTACATTATTTTTTGTAGTTGGATCGACCTACTTTGTGAGGTTAATCCAGACGTAACGCTAAAAGTGGCGGAATGATGTGTAAGGAATGAACGTGAAACATTGGAATCAAGTCGAGTAATTTATGTTAGAATGTGATTTGTTGTGTGCGCACACTAATCATTAATTGCGACTGACTTATACACGGAAATGATAGTTTTAGCAGCTGATTTGGAAACATGAGTTAATGCTTACATTCACATTGAATCTTCAATTAGAATATAATTGATTAGAAATATGGCATAGTAACTTCATTATTAACTTTCGATAAAAATTATCTTTTAAAGTTGCGAATGATACAATATTAATACCGAATATCTTTCCCAAATTCTGTTCAAGCAATATTTGGAATCATAGCTTTTAAACACTTCACAAAACAGCCTTTCTCAGAAATTAAGCATTTCGTGTTTGTGTAACGTAGAAAAACGTGTTTGTATTAGTATTACGAAATTAGCATGCTGGTCTCTGATTCTCAAGATCGCGGGTTTAAACTTGACGGAGGCCGGTGGATTATTTTCGGCCTCAAAAATCTAGTACGTGTTACAAGAGGCCTCTGAGCAAAATTAAGCATCTTTCACGCCCATATAAAATGGGACGCTGAGAATCATAGATAACTATAAACGAATAGATGGTTAACTCAATGCTAAAAAATTGGACTCGCATTCCACTTCCGGCGATCGATACGACTCCAAGTGTTCTCACACGGCAGGGCACAGAAACTTAATCGACTACGGTAGCTCAATCACCAAAGTAGCGTCCTGCCCCGCTTACTCTCCAAACCATCCACTCCAGGATTTCGGCCAGTTTTCTCGAGTCTACAGCCAGATCAGAAATCTTTCGAGCGGTTCTAGCTTTTTCTCAAGAAATCTATGTACCGCTTTAAAGCTTCTGATCTGGCTGCAGCCTCGAGAAAAACTTTACATGCCGCTTTTATTTCATTGCTTACTTGAGAATTCTTGGTTTGTTTGCCGGTTGTATTTTGCTTAATTTAATCGTCCTGGGGTATTTTATGGACAATGCTCAGAAATCTGTGGTGCTAACTACTTGAATCTACTTCTGCTAATGACTTCATCAACTGAATTTCTAGTTTGACAGAACTATACAATATTATTCTAAAGCTATGCAAGACAAAAACCAAGGAAAAATTACACAAATTTAGGAATTGGCTGTCTCCAAGGTCGAGTGGTCAGCGAGCTGGCTCCTCGCCCAGAAGTCCCAGGTTTGATTCCCGGCTGAGGCGGGAAATTTTTCTTTAACCGGAATCATTCCGTATCCCCAGATTCTGAAAGTATGTGTGTGTTTTTTGTTAAGAAAATAAAATTTTTAAAAAATCCATCGTTAATGAACTTACAATCAACGAGTTGTTTCATAAGTTAAAACGCCCAATATCACCATAGACGTTAAATGGGGCTACACAAAGAAAAGAACTTTAGGAATTACAGATATCATGCAAAATATAACAAGAAAGGAATATAAATTACCTGCTCACATCACAAATAACATCAAACGAACAGTTTAAAAGCAAAATAAAATGAATATAGGCACTTGTGGTATACATCTTTATATTAATAAAATACATTTGAATAATGACTATTATGAATTATACACTATCATTTTATCATTGCATTGGGACATTTAAAGTGTCTGTAAATTTAATTCAGAAAAGCTTTGTTTACGTAGGGTGCTTATCAATTCCTAGCTTCAATATAAAATTATCACATTAACTGCTGAAATGGTGTGAAATTTTAATCAATCATTAGCAACTTTTGCTAAATACAAAGTAAAACCACTGTAAATTTATAAGCCATAAATTGGTATTTATTTTACTAGAATATTTGCAATAATATAGCTACAATTAAATTATATTTATTAACACATTAATAGGCATGTTACGTGCAAATACATGAATTGTGAACTGAAATACTAATATTCAGGGCATATTGTATTACTTCTTCTGTAGCATTGGAGTGTGAAGCACTAGAAAAAAGCTAACTTATCTTTGAAATGTGTAAGCATTCCTCAGAAGGGTATGCACTGAACTAAAGCTAAGGAGCCACACAAAACATATTTTAGGCTGAGATGATTAGTGTGTTAAAATAACAAAGAGAAAGTCACAAGCAAAGTTAAAAAGAGCATGAAGTACCACACTCCATACAAGTAATACGGAGTAGTGTGAGAAGGAAATGAATGAAGGTAGAAAATAAACATTTATGAAAATGCTACATACTATGAAGTACTAGTTATTCTGAACTATTAGTTTTTCTGCAGAAAAAATTAAACATTAGTCAATAACTTTTCCTGATTTTATTAAACATTAAGTCAATATTTGGTGCTGAAACCAAAATTGCAAATGTATTCAATGTAATATTTCCAACTCTATAAGTTTTACATAATTGCCTTCATCAAATAATGAACTACATTAAATCCACTGATGTTTCTCTCATACACACATGGTAGTAACCAGGAAAGGGTTTTAGGATTGAAGCATCCTTTCAAATAAAAAGGTAGTAGATAATATATAACTAAAATAATGGCGATTTCCTTATTGTAATTCCAATTATTGCAATAGAATTTGTGAATATAAAACATATTTCATGTTTATTTAGTTCAAATTTAGCATTCGACTTTAAACAGTTTAGAAAAATTAATCCCAACACAAAACTCGCATCAGGTTTGCTGTTCCATTGATTGTTATTGTAATAACAGAGAAAATTAGTTGATATACAGAAACTGGGGGGTTACATTTGGATTTTTGTGCATAAGATTTATTCTTTACGCCAAATCATTTAAAATTCTAAAACCTTACGCTGTTTTAGGCAGTGTGTAATATGTAACTATTTAAATAAAAATTATTGTATGTCCTTATTGGTTTATAGAGTAAAGTGGAGTTCTTTCTGTAAAAAAAAAATCTAAATTTTTAGATAAAACATTTTTTAATGAAATACTTATCTGTATAATTAAAATGGCATACTTTCAAATTGTTTAAAAGTAATTTATCTGATATTATGATAGCTACACATACAATTGATTGTTGGCACTCTGATTGCTAGATCCCCAGAAGTATCTGTATCTAATATTATAGCAAATTTGAAACCTATGTATAAGAACACTGTCTTAGTCTCCAAACCACAGAACATAGCTTCTGAGATGTCTTACTTAATGCACAAATGTACCTTGAGCTTATTTTCATAATAATATTTGAAAATGTTCACATTGAAGTACTTCTGCATGTTCATGTAAGGATAAAGACTGAATTAATTTCAATTGTCATTACTGTAGTATAGTACTACTTATAACAACCTCTAGCCACTCCTAAGACCATACTAATCTTCACTTGTGTCTTCTAACATAGCAGTTCACCATGTGGTACTTTCTGGAACCTCATAGCCAGTTATATATCTGAAACAAGGATAATAACAACAGCTGTTGTTGGCATTGTCCGGTGTAAACACTCACAAGCAGACTGCTAGAAAGACTTTAGGAAATTTGTGAGAAATTCAATTTTACAATGTGAAAACAAGAATAATCCTAGAGCTAACCGAGCTTTGATGGAAGCAGTGGAAGTTACTAAAATCAAATTACACTAAAATCGGTTTATTTTTATTTTTAAGAAAATCTCCTCATCCCCAACTACCCTTTACATGGAACTTTTCTCGACAGTTTTGATTTTCTCAAGAATGGCTACACGACTTTGGTTAAAATATTATATATTAAAGATATTTACACGACAAACAAAATGTATATCTTGAATTTTCTGGGAATAGCCTCTGAAGGCTACTGTATTCTGGATGAATTTAACGGAATTTTGCATAATTGCTAAAGCGTAAGAGATGGACAAAAACTTACTACACAAAAAATGTAGAGCATCTTAAAACAGAAACTTTATTTTATATACATTTTTTTTTGTGCAGTTCTTCGTTTTTGACATACTGCTTGTTTTTGGCTTCAGTTTTAAAAAAACTTATATTTTTCTCATACTGGAATTTAACAATTCCTGTCCATACAAAAAAAGGAACTTCAGTCACATAACAACCAGCTTTTGACTATCACTTTAACCTATGGTACTCCCTTATTTCGCTTCTACTTGCAAAGAAGCAAGTAATAAGACTATTTCTGCTAATTTTATCTTGATTAACATGAAATAAATAGAAGCATAAGCTTTTTAACAATAATTTGTTGCAGAGATGTAGAGAAAGTCATGTGAAGTCTCCACATCCCTGCAACAAATTATTGTCATGAACAGGAGCTGACAAATTCACGAATGAGAAAAGTATAAGCTGAATCTAATAAAAGAAATATCAGAAAAACTTTCCACCGCACGAAAAAAAGTGTATAACACAAATTGTCTGTTATAATGAGCTCTGCATTTTCTGTTACGTAAGTTTTTGTCTATCTCTTACGGTTTAGCAGTTATGTAAAATTCCGTAAAATTCATCCAGAATAAAATAGCCCTCAAAGGCTATTCCCAAAAAGATTCAAAATGTACATGTAATTTGTTATGTAAATATCTTTAATATACGTATTTTAGTCGAATTTTATTAGAGCCGTTTTTCAGAAAATCACATATTTTGATAATTATTGCACGTAAAGGGTAGACGGGTTAGGGGGTTTTCTAGGAAATCTTAGTGTTGCATCCTTGGAAGATATGAAGTATATACCAACTTTGGTATTTAACTGCCTTTTCCTTTTTGAGCTGTTCTGTCCACAGAAGGCACACACGTGGACCTTTTTCTAAAAAATGTGATGTGTTCCATTCACATGACCTTCTCTTCCTCTCACGAACACACACCCGGACCTTTTTCTGAAAATGCCTTTTTGGGATACAGGGGATCCTAAAATATGTATTTCCGGTGAAATCTCGGAATCGAATTTTTGGATGGAGTGCAATACTTTCTCTATACACTATGTATATAGTACTTACAGAGAAAGTAAAAATTATGGGTTAGACCGTTTTTGCATACATAACTTTTCTTCTCAAGCATCTGTTTGGTTATTTATGGTTGGCTGCATTTGAAAACTTTGTAGCTCCTTTTTTGGCTCCATAGTTATTTAAATAGATAATAGCTAAATAATTTGCAAATAATGTAGAAGCTTTTTACTTTCTCTATACGCACTATATACATAGTGTATAGAGAAGGTATTCCAGTCCACCCAAAAATTCGATACCGAGATTTCACCGGAAATTTATGTTTTAGGGCCCCCTTTATCTGCAAAACGCATTTTCGGAAAAAAGGTCCGTGTGTGTATCTGTGTGTGTGTGTGTGTGTGTGTCCGTGTGTCTATGAACACGATATCTCAAAAACGAAAAGTAGATAAAATACAAGTATTGGTATTTAAGTTTAGCATCTTCCAGGGATGCAACATGAAAATTTTGAGAAAAATTCCCCCACCCCAAACTATCCTTTACATGGAACATTTTTCGAAAATTTTGATTTTCTCAAAAATAGCTCTAATGATTTTGATTAAAATTTTGTATATTAAAGATATTTACCTGAATATTAGAATATATATCTTGAATTTTCTGGGAATAGCCTCTGCAGAGTGCTTTATTCTCAATGAATTTTACGGAATTTTGAATAAGTGCTAAACCGTAAGAGATGGACAAAAAGTTATTACACAAAAAATGTAGAGCACGTTAAAACACACAACTTATGTTATATACATTTTCTTTCGTGGAGTACATTGTTTTAGAGATAATCCTTGTTTTCGGTTTCTGCTTTGAAGAACTTATACTTTTATAATACAGGGATTTGTCAACTGCTGTCCATACAAACAAAGGAACTTCAGTCACATAGCAACCAGCTTTTGACTATCACTTTAACCTATGGTACTCCCATATTTGCCTTCTACTTACAAGGAAGCAGGTAATAGACTATTTCTGCTATGTTTTCTGATTAGCACGAAGTAAATAGAAGTATAAACTTTTTAAGAATAATTTGTTGCAGTCATGTAGAGAATGTGATGTGAATGGTACACATAAGATATTTACATTTAGAATGAAATAAGATTGCGCAATCTCAGGCTGCCAAGTTAAACTCTCAAAAACACACAGACGGGTCGAGGTTAAGAGAAAGAAGAAGAAAAAAAGAAACCGGTACAAGTCTGCCAACATCGAGAAAAGTAATCTTCTGAATAAAATATCTGTTTTACACCTTTATACATATTTACTTTAGTGTCACAAATATAACCAAAAGTTATTTATTTGGATTCATTCCTGCGGTCGAAATTACAGGTTTAAAAAGTCCGCCATCAAACCTCCACGCCCATAGGAACATTGTATTCGAGACGAGATTCTGCCATCTGTTAATGTAAATGTGAACTATTACAACGTAGTGAACAACAGATGGTAGTAGCAGTGAATTTCTCCAGTTTATTTGTATAATAATAAAATACTGTAAAATAATGCAGTAAATGGTAAAGAGTTTATTTATGCCATTTAAGATAATTTAGCTACATATAAAAAGCCTAAGTTTACAAATTATTGTTGCTAAATTTTGTCGATTGTCAAGTAAGAGCAATGCCATTGGAATCCTAAAGTCTGTAAATAAATAATAAATAGAAGTTAAGTCCATTCGTTCGCAGGGAGTAATGAATATACCCAGTCATATTCGCATATGAATTTTTGTAGTCGGATCGACCTACTCAGTGAGGTTAATCCAGACGTTAAAGCAACATTCCATTCAATTCTAATATCTCTCACTCTTCGTGTGTTTAGGAGATAAGTCCAGCATGTCAAGGAGGAGGAACTGAGTTAAATTTGAGAGCTATTATTCTAGTCGGAGTCTGTAACCTCCGTTCCCTCGCGTATTCAACGCAGGAATTATCTACCTCAGTTTTCTCGAAGTCCCATCTCACGCACCAATGAATTGTTACCGAACATTTCCAAATAGCTGATTTAATATTTCTGTATGAGAAATTGAAAAGTGCGATAAATTATTCATTGTGCCCGAGATGCAACTTAGAAAGAAGTTCGGTAACTAATTCCTGAAAAGAAAATAATCAGCAAGAAGAAATTCACGTTTAACTTATCTTTTTTCTGCTGTATACAACAAATTAGATTTTTTTTTATATAATCAGATGAGAAGCACAGTATTTATATGAAATTGGGATTGTGCAGAAATATAAATGTTTCATCCTTTCATTGAGTAGAATTAAAAGCCTGTTTGATATATAGCACATACATTGAATTAATGCATTCTGTAAGTGGAGGAAAACTGGAAGGTATGCCAACAAGGTTATATGTAATGCAATTTTTTTGTACATAGCAAGTTAGTAATAATAATATTGAAAAATTCCATTAAAAACTAGTGTAAAAACAGCATAGCTGCACACACAAAAATTCTAAATGAAGATAGGATAACAACTATGTACAAAAAAAAATAGCACTGCCTGTTTCAAGAAGAAAACAAAAGTGTTATGTTAATGCAACAGCTCCATTACAATGTATACACATAAACGTTTTTTGCATAAGATTACAGAAGTTCCTCAGAGAGGGACCTCAAATTTGAAACTCTCTCCTGTAGTATTAACGTTTTAGCAGCACCTTAAACATTTGTACATGAGACATTGTCAGCAACTAGTGGCATAACTTTTATCAATCATACTATTTTGCATTCTTGTAATAACTTTGGTTAAAATGTGTATCTTTCACAAATACAGAAAAAGCAAATTATTACAATTAGAATAACATATACTGCACAATGAAAATAAGAAAGTAGATAAATGCAGCATTTGTTTAAAATCTACTTGTCTTTACAACACGAGGAATACTAGACTCCTCAGTTTCTGAGACCAAATATCCTGCATGGCAATCAACACTGACAAACAAAACATGCAGTTTTAGAAACAAAATTTCTGTATGACAAATTTGGTATTCTGTCTGTCAAGTGAAGCATCTTTTTGAGTACATATCCCAATTTATTTTGGTAACAGTTTAAGCAATGCTGCTTCAGCTCTTTGCTTAGCATATATTTCTCAGGCTGCAGGACTCGACAGAGTGTATGCCATATAAGCAACTGAGGGAACGATTACATCTCAAAGTGAGAACACTGCACATTACATTTATGCCAAAGAGTGAGGGCTTGCAATTGCTACAGAGGTATTTACACATGAAGAAGGTAAAAAAAAAAAAAAAGTTACATAACATGTGTCACTGACTGATAAAGCAAACTTTGTAAAAAATCATTTCCAAGCAAGTCACCCCAAGGTACTATTTAGCTAGCCAGGTTGTTACAAACATTTCTCACTGACTGATAAAGCAAATCTTGCAAGAATTCATATCCGAGCAACTCACCCAAAAGTATTAATTAGTTTGCCACATCATTACAAACATAAAAATTCCAATCCAAACAACTCGCCCAAAGTATTAATTAGTTTGCCACATCATTACAAACATAAAAATTCATATCCGAGCAACTCACCCAAAAGTATTAATTAGTTTGCCACATTGTTATAAACATAAAAATTCATATCCGAGCAACTCACCCAAAAGTATTAATTAGTTTGCCACATCATTACAAACATAAAAATTCCAATCCAAACAACTCGCCCAAAGTATTAATTAGTTTGCCACATCATTACAAACATAAAAATTCATATCCGAGCAACTCACCCAAAAGTATTAATTAGTTTGCCACATTATTATAAACATAAGAATTGATATCCATGCAACTCACGCAAAAGTATTAATTAGTTTGCCACACTATTATAAACATAAGAATTGATATCCCAGCAACTCACCCAAAAGTATTAATTAGCTTGCCACATTATTATAAACATTAAAATTCATATCCAAGCAACTCACCCAAAAGTATTAATTAGTTTGCCACATTATTACAAACATTAAAATTCATATCCAAGCAACTCACACAAAAGTATTAATTAGTTTGCCACATCATTACAAACATTAAAATTCATATCCGAACAGCTTACCCAAAAGTATTAATTAGTTTGCCACACCATTACAAACATTAAAATTCATATCCGAGCAACTCGGCCAAAAGTATTAATTAGCTTGCCACATTATTATAAACATAAAAACTCAAATCACAGCAACTCACCCAAAAGTATTAAATAGCTTGCCACATTATTATAAACATAAAAACTCAAATCCAAGCAACTCGCCCAAAGTATTAATTAGTTTGCCACATTGTTATAAACATAAAAATTCCAATCCAAACAACTCGCCCAAAGTATTAATTAGCTGGCCACATTGTTATAAACATAAAAATTCCAATCCAAACAACTCGCCCAAAGTATTAATTAGCTGGCCACATTATCACAAACATTTGTCACTGCATGACAAAGGAAAAAAGTTGTAAAAATGCATCACCAAGTAACTCACCCTAAGGTATTCATTACATAACAATATTATTATTGGGCAGACATGGTGCCTATGACATGATACAGCTAAATTTATTTGCTGATTCTCATACTACATTAGAAACAAAACAATGTTATTGAAATGAAACAAATAAAAAATAATTAATTCAAGTGAGTTTACCAACATTTCCACCACATTTAACGTATCTATATGCCAATAGTATAGAATGCATTTTTCCCTGGGTTTCATTAATGTTATTTGCCAAAAGAAATTAAGGAAACAAATTAAGTGATCATACCTTAACAATTCACCTCACTTATTCTATATTAATGTTTTTCCAATGTAGATAACGCATGCTGAGGCAAAGCAAACAACACAAAGTAGTCTTTCTGAACCATTGAGGTTTACAGATTGATACCCAAAATGTGAGCAGCCAAACTAAAACAGCCCAGACTGATGGTTTTTAGGTGTGCTTAAAAGCAACCTCATATTATAAATTTACTGCAACTTCTCATGATGAAATTCTGGCACACAGGTAGTACTGGTACCCTGGCAGTTGATAGCATCATTGACAAAAGACTGTTTAAAAACATTATTTTTGTCAAATGCATTTAGGCTACCCTGAAACAAATGACAGAAAACTGTGCAAATATATCATTCATCAGCATTTCATAATATGATTTAGATTGTTTAATGTAAGAAAAGTATTGCAAATGCAAATAATACTGTGCATTGAATGTAAATTTATACAAGCTTGTACTGAAATGCCAACTCACATTTAATTACAAGATGGCTGAGGTAAACAATAAATTAGTTATAAGAGTCTGCAATGCAGTGTAAGTTATTTGGACTACTGGGTCCCGCACGATTTCTAACTTCTTTTACATGCGCCAGCCGTCTAAGTGTGGTGAGGTGGTAGAAGTGGGGGGGAAAGGAATAACCCCTACACGCGCATTACGTACATATTTACTTGCCACATAAACATATTTAATGCACGGGATTTTAATCAAAATCGGTCCAGCCGTTTTTAGAAAATATAACATTTCTAAAAAGTATCAATGGGAAGGGTAGTATATTTCTAAAATCGTCGTGTATCTTTGGAAATAAAATTAAATTAAACTGAGCTTTATTAATGGACACTTTAATTGCTGTGGTTCTCAGCGTCCCATTCTATAGGAACAATCAATGTGTTCTATTTGCATGACTTTCTCTGTCTGTTGTGCAAACATATTATTATTTTATCCACATCGTGTTAAACAATATTAGCATTAGCAGAAGTGGTCTTATTACTTGCAATTAGAAGGGAAGCGCTATATGAAACAATTGGCATTGTGTTCTATTTACATGACAAGGAGCAAAACAAAAGAGATGAGGCTGGTGTGGTGGAAGCGTGTCTGCCTCACATCAACAGGTCGCGAGTTCGAATCTCGCTTAGGGTTAAGTTACCCGTATAAGGGTTTTTTTTTCTGGGTCTTCCCTTATCCTGAGAAGAAGACGAATGTCGAGCAATTTTAAGCTCCATGAACCTCAAGATCATTTGAGTTCATCCATCGTCCGGTATGACCAATCAGTTTAAAAGACGTGTTAATCCAATAAGAAAAAAAAAAAAAGGAAATGAAACGAAAGACCTAGTTTTCATTCCAGGAAAGTTTTAAGAAGTTTAAAACTGAAACCAAAAAGAAGGAATATTTCGGAACGGCTAACTATACTAAAAACTATATGACAAATTGTTTGCTGCTAGTAGAACTACCAGACCCAATTCCTCTCTGTGAGACGACCATCTCTTCCTGGCGCATGCGTACTACCAGACCCAATACGTTTATTTGGTCACATAATAATAAGTACACCGTGTAATACCAACACGTACGTTTTTATTAAACAATGTTTGTCCTATGTGACAGTCAGAATTAGGATTGTATCATATGCTTTTCTGGACACTTAATTATAACACCGTGTAACATCCATGCATACTTTTTAATATGCTTATCCTTGCGCATAATAATTAATTAACCACGAAATAGTAATTTTCCTATTAGGGCCAAAGGATAGAGTGGGGGAATTCCATCAAATACTTGGGCGTCATTCTTGATAAGGGCCTAACTTTTCGTGAACACGTGCGGGGAACGTCGGACAGGGCGAAGGGGGCGGTAGCCTCCCTTTACCCTGTGCTGGCCTCCCAGATGCCGGTTCACTTAAAGTTACGCCTTTTCAAGGCGCTTATAGTCCCCCTGATGCTCTATGCCTGCGAAGTGTGGGGTATGGCAGCAGACTCCTGGCTTCTCTGGTTACAGCGGGTGCAGAATAGAGGACTCCGGTCCATATATTCTGTATGTCGACGTTTCCCTTTGAGGCTACTACATGAAGCTTCGGCCCTCCCATATGTGGAAGATGTTATTAGGCGCCGGGCTCAAAAATTCTACGCCAGATTGGGCGAACATGAGAACGCTCTTGTCAGATCACTGGGGGAGTACTTACCCTCTGAACGCCGAAAAAGGCGGTTCCGGGTTCCCCGCATGGCTTGTGGGCACCCCCGGTAACAACGGCTTTAAACCAGCCAACAGCGTAATAGCTGAACAAAGCACTCCCCCTCCCATAGGAACAGGTCTATCAAAATTCACCACCATATTTAAATAAATAAATAAACATCAGCGGAGCAGAGGAAAGGATGCTGCTCCTGAAAATGCAACTGCTCGAGGAGCCTACCAGCGCTACCTCCGCTACCTCCTTAACACCAACACTCGAAACCTCAAACAAAACTTTAACCATCACCTCACTCCTGTGGTTAAACCCTTACCAGGGTAGGTACACAGCAACAACACCCAGGCTCACCACGAGCCTACCAGACACGCACGCACGCACGCAAACGAGCGGCAGAATCTCTCACTCGCCATGCTTGATCTCGAACAAGGCATGTAATTTAAATGATGGACAAAAAATATGACATGTTATTCTCAAAATGTTGAAGTTTCTATTCAAAATTATCGTGACTTAAGCGTTATGCACTTTCATTCATAACCGTTTCTTCCATTAAATTGGATACAATTTTTTTTATTTATATATTTTTTTATATTTTTTGTACAGTTAACGATTTCCAAGATATTCCTTGCTATAGGTTTAAAATTTAACTAATAGTTTTCTCAAACAGGTAGTCGTCATCCGTGTTTATTTTGTTTTACTCATAGCCATGCAAAGATAATCGAATTTCAAAGTCAGTCGCATAGCGACAGCTTTTGAAATATTTGACTATGGCTTTAGCCTAGTATATTCCCTTCTACCTACAAGGAAATACGTAATAAGACACATCTGCTAAAATGTATCCGGACTAGCACAAAGTAATTAAAGAGTAGTGTTTTGTAAGAAAAGTTTGTTTGCAGGTAGAGAAAGTCATGTGAAAGTAACACATCAGAATTTGTGCTCTTTTGTTTGGTTTTTAATTTGTATGGTTACATCAGGGCCTTGACTGGTAAAACAAATGCTGGTGTCTTTCTCGCTGGACTGTAGGCTTTCTTATGGTTTTTACTTTCTCTACACGTGCTATGTGCATACGTAGTGTATAGTGAAAGTGTTGTATTCCACCCAAAAATTCGATACCGAGATTTCATCGGAAATATACGTTTTGAGGTCCCCTGAGTCCAAAAAGCATTTTTACTTTGTCTAGCCGTATGTCCATAGTAGCTAGCGAAGGTATTGTATTCCACCCAAAAATTCGATACCGAGATTTCATCGGAAATATACGTTTTGAGGTCCCCTGAGTCCAAAAAGCATTCAGGAGTCTCAAAACGTGTATTTATCTCTGTATCGCATTTTTGGGTGCATTACAATATACACTGTACATGTAGAGTAAATAAAAAGTATGCTCGCCTCGCTCGTATGCTTTCGTTTGGCTCTAGGCTAGTGTATGTATAAATAAACCGATTTTGGTGTAATTTGATTTTAGTAACTTCCACTCTTTTCATCAAAGCTCGGTTAGCTCTAGGTTAGTGTATGTATAAGTAACGGATTTTAGTGTAATTTGCTTTCAGTAACTTTCACTGCTTTCACTTAAGTATGCGAACGAAACCAACATTCTCTGTATTACATTAATTTACGTTAATGTGTAAATTAGTTCATTATTTTTACTTTCTCAACACGTATTGTGTACATAATGTATAGGGAAGGTATTGTATTGCAATCAAAAATTCAATCCCGTGATCTCACCGGAAAAACATGTTTTGGGTCCCCCTGAACCCAAAAAAAAGGATTTATGTAAAGAATGTTCGAGTGTGTGCGTGTGTGTGGAAAGTATAGCTCAGAAACGAAAAGTCCGTGAATACCAAACTTGGTATTTAAGTTTGGTATCTACCAAGAATGCGACTCTAAGATTTTTAAGAAAATCCCCCCCATCCCCAACTATCATTTAAACGGAACTTTTTTCGATAATGTTGATTTTCTCATAAATAACTCAAACGAATTTGATTCAAATCTCTTATATTAAAGATATTTACATGACAAATAAAATGCACATCTTGAATTTTCTGGTAATAGCATCTGAAGACTGCATTATTCTTGATGAATTTTATGGAATTTTGCATAACTGCTAAACCGTAAGAGATGGACAAAAACTCACTACACCAAAAATATAGACCACGTTTAAACATAGGATATATGTTATATATATGTTTAGTGGAATTGATCGTTGTTTAGATGTTCCTTGTTTTTGGTTTCAGCTTTGATAATCTTATACTTTTCTCATACAGGAATTTGTCAACTGCTGTCCAT
Source organism: Hymenopus coronatus (assembly GCA_030762935.1). NCBI lineage: Eukaryota > Metazoa > Arthropoda > Insecta > Mantodea > Hymenopodidae > Hymenopus > Hymenopus coronatus. Next base: position 3,868,404 of record CM060880.1, on the reverse strand, counting down.
ACAAACAAAGGGACTTCAGTCACATAGCAACCAGCTTTTTTATATATATAACGTCCTTTAACCTGGTTGGTCATATCGGACGATGAATGAAATAGGTGAAATGATGCTCAAATGATCTCGGGGTCCATGGTGCTTAAGTTACTCGACATTCGTCTTCTCAGGATAAGGGAAAACTTCGGAGAAAAAAAAAAACCTTATCCGAGCATCGAACTCATGACCTGTTGAATGTGAAGTAGACACGCTACCACCACACTGTCCAGGCGAGCTACAACCAGCTTTTGACTCTCACTTTAACGTATGGTTCCTTATTTCGCTTCCTCTTACAAGGAACTAAGTAATAAGATTATTTCTGCCATTTTTATCTTGATTAGCATTAAGTAAATATAAGAATAAGCGTGTTTAAGAATAATTTGACGCAGAGATGTAGAGAAAGTCATGTGAGTGGAACAAATCATATTATTAAAAAGAGTAAAGGTTATACCGTTTTTACACACATGCCTTTTCTTCTCAAGCATCTATTTGGATTTTTATGGTTGGCTACATTTGAATACTTTGTAGCTCCATATTTTGGTTCCATAGCTATTTAAATATATAATAGCCACAAAATTTGCAAATAATGTAGAAGCTTTTTATATTTAGAATGAAATAAGATTGCGCAATCTCAGACTGCCATTTTAAACTCTCTAAAAGACACAGATGGATCGAGATGTTAGAGCAAGAAGAAGAAGAAGAAGAAGAAAAAAGAAACAGTTATAAGTGTGCGAACATCCAGAAAAGAAATCTCTCAATAAAATATCTGTTCACTGACTTATAATCTTGGTAGTTTTATCTCTTTATACGTATATTAAGATATTTACTTTAATGTGCCAAATATAATCAAAAGTTATTTATCCTGCGGTTAAATTACAGCTTCTTGAAAAAGTCTGCCATCAAAACTGGCAAACCAACAAATTGTTTCAATTGGGACTCTGCCATCTACAGAAATAAATTTGAAATAAAATAATAACTAAAGCTTTCCTGGCGACGTGTTGATTCAAAATCTGATCAGTTCACCCTGAAGACGAGGAAGATGTACTTCTTCGAAACGTTGGTGTCAAGCCAAGTTTTTACCTGGCTAGAAGCCCGAGAAGATTTTGAATTAAATTTGAAATATTTTAACGTTCTTATTTTATATTTTAACGTGTTCAGCAAAAGATGGCAGCACCCGTCTATTTTTCCAGTGTTGGTAGTATAATAATCAAATACGGTGAAAAAGTACAAAAACCAATCAGAGTTTCACTGTCCCACTTTATTTAATGGAGATGCACAGAAAAATGCTATATTTAGGCATTATTATTTCTCGGTTTTGTTCATTTTCACGTAAAAGTAAATGATACGAGGAATATTACAGCCTGCAAACGGAGTAATAAATATTAGTTAAGAGACAATAATATACTTCCCTGTTGATGTAAGCATATGCTAATTAGGACTTTTTCTAATCGGGTCGACCTACTTTGAGAGGTTAATCCGGACGTAAAGTTTGAACAAACATTATCTCGGTGCAATATTTCATTACTGAACATGTCTCACTAGAAATGCATTGAGCGAATCGTTTTAAGTAGTGATGTGCAGAATCTAAAGTTTTCAAGAATCGAAACCTCTGCATTCGAATACCTTAGAAACATGTGAAATAACCTGTCAACTGGAACGGAACTTCCGTTGCCGAGTCAAGGTTCCAAAAAAAATTGGCTCGAAAGGTGACATTTTCGAGCACTGCACACCAAAATTATTTTGTACTGCTGTCAATAGTAATCTCTATCTACCAAGTTTCAGCGGAAGTATAAAATGATTAAGTGGTACCAATTGTCATTAATATAGATACATTTTAGTGTAGACTAAATAAAGGAAAATTCTGAAAAAATTATAAAGATAGGAGTTAGCATCAATTAATTCCGTTTATTCACACATTACGTAACAGGACTGTGAAACAATAGCCCATAGTGGCATTCTGTTTCCTAGTATAATGTTGGCCATCTTGATGACATGCTTTGAATTTGAAAAAATTTAAAGTGGCCGTAATTTCATAACTGTAAAATGCACAAAGTCTTCTGAAAAAAAATGTTGCCTTTTGAGGTTGTCCTGCTACAGTGAGAATTAAGGGAATTAATTTGTTTCTTTTCCCGAATTATACTGAAAGGTAAGAAGCTTACAGAACTACACAGGAATAAAGAATCAGTCATTACCTAACCTGGAAAATGCTGCCGCTTGGTTGTAATAACTTTGTGAAAAGACACTTTAATAACTGTTTCATATTCTCTCACGCAGAAAAATAATTCACTACAAAATTAACTATTGTATACACTATACATATAATTCTTAATGAAGCAATGTCAGATTTGGAGCAATATTTTTATCTTAACCATAACCACTAACTTAGCCCCTTTTTCCTGGATTGTATACTTGACACTCCTTATATAACTTACACTAACCACACACTGCATTGCAGACTCTTATGACTAATTTATTGTTTACCTCAGCCATCTTGTAATTAAATGTGAGTTGGCATTTCAGTACAAGCTTGTATAAATTTACATTCAATGCACAGTATTATTTGCATTTACAATACTTTTCTTACATTAAACAATCTAAATCATATTATGAAATGCTGATGAATGATATATTTGCACAGTTTTCTGTCATTTGTTTCAGGGTAGCCTAAATGCATTTGACAAAAATAATGTTTTTAAACAGTCTTTTGTCAATGATGCTATCAACTGCCAGGGTACCAGTACTACCTGTGTGCCAGAATTTCATCATGAGAAGTTGCAGTAAATTTATAATATGAGGTTGCTTTTAAGCACACCTAAAAACCATCAGTCTGGGCTGTTTTAGTTTGGCTGCACACATTTTGGGTATCAATCTGTAAACCTCAATGGTTCAGAAAGACTACTTTGTATTGTTTGCTTTGCTTCAGCATGCGTTATCTACATTGGAAAAAACATTAATATAGAATAAGTGAGGTGAATTGTTAAGGTATGATCACTTAATTTGTTTCCTTAATTTCTTTTGGCAAATAACATTAATGAAACCCAGGGAAAAATGCATTCTATACTATTGGCATATAGATACGTTAAATGTGGTGGAAATGTTGGTAAACTCACTTGAATTAATTATTTTTTATTTGTTTCATTTCAATAACATTGTTTTGTTTCTAATGTAGTATGAGAATCAGCAAATAAATTTAGCTGTATCATGTCATAGGCACCATGTCTGCCCAATAATAATATTGTTATGTAATGAATACCTTAGGGTGAGTTACTTGGTGATGCATTTTTACAACTTTTTTCCTTTGTCATGCAGTGACAAATGTTTGTGATAATGTGGCCAGCTAATTAATACTTTGGGCGAGTTGCTCGGATATGAATTTTAATGTTTGTGATGATGTGGCAAACTAATTAATATTTTTGGGTGAGTTGCTCGGATATGAATTTTTATGTTTATAATAATGTGGCAAACTAATGATTACTTTTGGGTGATTTGCTCGGATATGATTTTTTATGTTCGAAATAATGTGGCAAACTAATTAATACTTTTGGGTGAGTTGCTCGGATATCAATTTTTATGTTTGTAATAATGTGGCAAACTAATTAATACTTTTGGGTGAGTTGCTCGGATATCAATTTTTATGTTTGTAATAATGTGGCAAACTAATTAATACTTTTGGGTGACTTGTTTGGATATGAATTTTTATGTTTATAATAATGTGGCAAACTAATTAATACTTTTGGGTGACTTGTTTGGATATGAATTTTTATGTTTATAATAATGTGGCAAACTAATTAATACTTTTGGGGAGTTGTTTGGATATGAATTTTTATGTTTGTAATATTGTGGCAAACTAATTAATACTTTTGGGCGAGTTGCTCGGATATGAATTTTAATGTTTGTAATGATGTGGCAAACTAATTAATACTTTTGGGGAGTTGTTTGGATATGAATTTTTATGTTTATAATAATGTGACAAACTAATTAATACTTTTGGGTGAGTTGCTCGGATATGAATTTTTACGTTCGTAATATTGTGGCAAACTAATTAATACTTTTGGGCGAGTTGCTCGGAAATGAATTTTTATGTTTGTAATAATGTGGCAAGCTAATTAATACTTTTGGGTGAGTTGCTCGGATATAAATTTTTATGTTTGTAATAATGTGGCAAACTAATTAATACTTTTGGGTGAGTTGCTCGGATATGAATTTTTATGTTTGTAATAATGTAGCAAACCAATTAATACTTTTCTGCGAGTATCTTGGAAATTAATTGTTGCAAGGTTTGCTTTATCAGTCAGTGACACATGTTTTGTAACTTTTTTTTATTTTTTACCTTCTTCATGTCTAAGTACCTCTGTTGCAATGATAAAGAATGTCACAGCCTCTTTGATTTATTCTGATAAAAATATTGCTGAAAATGCATAAATTCCTTTCTACCTGTTTTGTGCTTTTATCATTATGCAACAGATATGGTACAAATAGGAATGTATGAATAAGGAGCCTAAAAATATTCTGTGGTTTTTGGAACTGAAAAGGGAAAACTTATACATGTGTTAGTAAACTGACATAATATTAGATTTGCATATCCTTGTATTATTGTGTGTATTGTTACTTTCAGCAGCACGTAAGACCTAAAAGTCGAGTGTGACATCTTCCTTCTTAATATATAAACTTGATTCTTGTCATTTTTAAAAAAAGTCCAGGATGCACAGAATTTTTAGCCATCTTCAAAATAGCCAAACAAAATGCAAAATTTGCACTAACTAGGTCAAACTTGTGCATCAATGACATAAATATAACAATCTGAAATAAACTGCTCAAAGAATCCTTTGGTATATCTATGAATATATCACACTAAAATTAGTAATTGTCCTATGCAGAACGTCTGTGTGATTTAAGTTTGTAAACATTGCACAATTTTAAGTAATTGTTTATAAATGTAAAACAAGGAATTGTTGCTTTTACTGTACAGCTATTATAGATGCAAATTAATTGGTGGAATGGAATTAAACATTTTCATAATCGAGGAGTTTCTACTCCATTTTTGCCGTGATATTATGTGCAGAAATTATTCTTTGATTAATTAATTTAACACAATCTTTTATATGTATTCTGAGATGAAACTGCACAAATTATACACACAGCTATTGTTGCATATGGCTTTTGAACATAATTCTAACATAATTGAAAATAAATTATTACAATGATGTCAGCTCAGTGCTTCAATAGCCAAGCCTTTTGTAACTCATTGTTATTACCTTAATGTTCAACTACTGTATTATTGTGTGGAATGCGCATTTTTCTGTTTTACTTGCAATTGCATTCATATAAAGAATATATATATATATATATATATATATATATATATATATATATATATATATATATATATATATATATATATATGAAGGGAAGATATGGGCACTGATATTTTAGTGTGGTTTGTTTGCCATTCCTATTGAATAATAATCTTCAGTTTTGTAATGTTACAAACTATAAGAGTCATATCAGCTTTATTTTATGCCAGAATTTGTTCCACAGGAGTTATGTGCATTGAAATGAAACTGTTGCAGTTGAAAATGCAATTGCAAATCCCTCACTCTTGGCATAAATGAAATGTGCAGTATTCTCACTTTGAGAGAGTAATCATTCCCTCAGTTGCTTATATGGCAACAACTCTGTTGAGTCCTGCAGCTTTTGCTATGCAAAGAGCAGTAATGCCAACTTAGCTGAAACAGAAAATAGTGCATTGCTTAAACTGTTACCAAAATAAATTGGGATATGTACTCAAAAAGATGCTTCACTTGACAGACAGAATACCAAATTTGTCATACAGAAATTTTGTTTCTAAAACTGCATGTTTTGTTTGTCAGTGTTGATTGCCATGCAGGATATTTGGTCTCAGAAACTGAAGAGTTTAGTATTCCTCGTGTTGTAACGACAAGTTGATTTTAAACAAATGCTGCATTTTACTACTTTCGTATTTTCATTGTGCAGTATATGTTATTCTAATTGTAATAATTTGCTTTTTCTGTATTTGTGAAAGATACACATTTTAACCAAAGTTATTACAAGAATGCACAAATAGTATGATTGATAAAAGTTATGCCACTAGTTGCTGACAACGTCTCGTGTACAAATGTTTAAGGTGCTGCTAAAACGTTAATACTACAGGAGAGAGTTTCAAATTTGAGGTCCCTCTCTGAGGAACTTCTGTAATCTTATGCAAAAAACGTTTATGTGTATACATTGTAATGGAGCTGTTGCATTAACATAACACTTTTGTTTTCTTCTTGAAACAGGCAGTGCTATTTTTTTTGTACATAGTTCTTATATCTTCATTTGGAATTTTTATGTGTGCAGCTATGCTGTTTTTACACTAGTTTTTAATGGACTTTTTCAATATTAATACTAACTTGCTATGTACAAAAAAATTGCATTACATATAACCTTGTTGACATCCCTTTCAGTTTTCCTCCCTTTACAGAATGCATTAATTCAATGTGAAATTATAATTGATGTGCTCATATAACAAACAGGATTTTAATTCTACTCAATGAAAGGATGAAACGTGTATTTCTGCACAATTCCAATTTCTTCTTTTCAAAAAGTCATTACAACCAAGGAGCAGTATTTTTCAGGTTCGGTAATGACTGATTCTTTGTTGCTCTGTATGCTTCTTATCTTTCAGTATAATTCGGGAAATGAAACAAACACCACAAAGTACTTTCATATGTAGCGATGTATTAAAATATTTTACATTGGTAACGGCGGGCACCAAGCAGATACAGTTTTCCGATGTTTGCACTCCGCCTAACAGACAGAATAATATTTAGAGTCAGAACGCAGATTTACCAAGAAGTCTAATTACCGATAACAGGACAGACGAAGAATAAGGTTGCATATTTGTTTTCTCTGCACTGCAGCCTCCAAAACCCAATTATATTGTGATATTTATTATTCAATTCCTGAAAATCTCTGCAATGCAATCAGACCAGCGATACTTTCAGACTACGTTTACTTTTTCCTCGCAAATTTTAGCATTTCTTCGTTATTTACTAGTAGCGCAGATCCCTCGACTACGCTCTATCGTCGCTCTTCAGTTTACCCTCAGTGTGTAAGTATGACAGTATTTGTTAGTCAGTTTGTGAATGACAGCAGCAATAGCTAGGAAGCGCAATCTGCAGGGGATATCGGCAAACTTTCGGCTCGAAACTATAGGTATTGAATAATGTCCTCTTAATTAGATAATTCTCCAACTTTAAAATAATAATAATAAAAAAAAAGTTTCTGCACTGATAGCTATAGTGTTTTAGTAATTACTCAGAAGTTATTGTTCTTTAATTCATTTTGACTTTTAAGTAATCATGTATTGTAACTTTATGGGGCATTAGTTCCATATGTGATCCAGGTTTAGTGCTTTGGTTATTCTGCCATTAGAGGTGCTTTGTGGTTATTTACTGGTCTGTTATAAACTTTTAGGGCCCTAAGCATCCTGTGGAGCCAAAATGTCAATGATCCCAAAAAAAAAAAAAAAGTCAAAACATCGGGGAATTCAGCATATTTTAAATTTAAACATTTCACTATATAAAATTACTAATGAGGAAATGAATATAACAAAACTTAAAAATAATCATGGTTAATGTTTTCAACATTTTCAAATCTGCAGTGTCTGTGAAAGTTTTACCCTTTACAATTTAATGTGCTCCTAAAACCATTAAAAACACAAGTTTCAATTAAAATTGCATTGCCTCAACAGCTTAAGAGTCACAGTGTATAAAGAAACTTGTTTAAGATATACCTTTGTTGTATTGATTAGGATGATTTAAAAAGACTTTTACAACATTTGGGGTTAGATTGCTGACATCAGAACAAGAAAATAGTATAATATAGCATATGCTCTAAATCACTGTTTTCATGTTATCAATTTATTAATGAGATCATCTTCAACGTTTTTCTGGGTCCAAACTAATAACTTCATTTATTTATGCACATTTATAGAAGTCTTTGACCTATTTTACCCTGCAGAGTTGGCCTTGCATTGCCATGGCTACTTGTTAGCATTTATGTAATACATTCCCCAGCACGCCTTACAAGTGCTGTCTACATTCAGAACACCCTCCCAGACTTATTAGAAAATGTGACTCTGCAAATAAGACGAAACATGATGCTCTAGTGCAGTTAAGTCTCACTGGCTGGTATCTAGCATATCAGCTGGATAGGTAGAGGGGGACCAGTTCCATGGCCTGCACATTCTCCCAACCTCAATCCTTTAGTTTTTTTATCTTTTAGGGGCACTTTAAACCATTGGTTTATGCAGCAGACATCTCGGCTGAAAAAACTCTTTAATCTATGTGTTGTGGAAGGTTGCAAAATCATGTGACACCGACTGGGAGTATTTGATATTCCATGCTTTGACGAGTGTATGCGTGTCTAGACGCAAGAGGAGGACATTTGTGTCAGTAGCTTACAAGCTGAAAATGTCAAAAATACAATAAAGTGTCACTTTAAAATGTTTTGATTAATAGCATTTTGATCGTCAATAAATCGAGAATGAAGGGTTTTGGGACATGTGTTTATATGAACTATTTTACTTTCTCTGGCACCGTACATTGTGCATAGGGATAGAGAACTATTGTATTCCACTCAAAAATTTGATGTTGAGTTTTCACCAGAAATACATGTTTTAGGACCCCCTGAATCCAAAAAAAGATTTTCAGAAACAGGTCCGTGTGTGTCTGGACAGCATAGCTCAAAAACGAAAAGATGAGTTTGGTATCTTCCAAGGATGCGACACGAAGATTTTCAAGAAAATGCCCCCACCCCTAACTACCCTTTACATGGAAAAATTTTCAAAAAAAATTTTTTTTAAAATGGCTCTTAACGTTTTTTATTAAAATACCACATAATAAAGCCATTTGTATCACAAATAACATATATATCGTGAATTTTCTGGGAATAGCTTCTAAAGACCTGTTTGTTCTGGATGAATTTTGCTTAATTTGGTATTACTAGCAAAAAGTAAGAGATAGACAAAAACTTATTATACAAAACATGTAGATCTTGTTAAAATACACAATTTATGTCATATATGTATATTTTTTTCTTGGAGCTTACCATTTTCGAGGTATTCCTTGTTATTAGTACTTATACTTTTCTCAGACGTAAGTGTTTGTTTTTCTTTTGTTTTACTCCTGGCCAAGCAAAGAAGTGATTTACAATGACAATCACATGACGACAGCTTTTAAAATAATATCTCTTTAGCCTAATACGTTCCCTTAGTTCCTTCTACTTATAAGGAACTAAGTAATAAGAACATTCTGCTAATGTTTATCTCGATAAGCATTGCGTAGAAAGAAGAATTATCTTTTGTAAGAAGTTTGTTTGTAGAGCAGCTGGAGAAAGCCATGTGAGTGTAACACATCAGATTTTTTCTTGTTTTGATGTAAAGAACCTGTTCCCAAACTTTGTAAAAGCATTTTTGGATTACTCTGTATAGTTAGCTTGATAATGAATTAATTATTTAGTATTTTATGAACATTGGTCAGCTTATGAAATGATGAGCGTAATAAATAGAATTCATTTTATTAGTGTGTAGATTCAAAATCTTCTCGGGCTTCTAGCCAGGTAATAACTTGGCTTGACACCAACGTTTCGAAGAAGTGCATCTTCCTCGTCTTCAGGGTGAACTGATGGTTTGAGCTTGCGGAGACTGGTATTTATAAGAGCTGGGATGAAGGTAACATCTGATTGGTTCGCGAGATATTATGGCCTGGTATTTAAGATGACTGAGACATGGGCACGGACTTCGTAGAAAACTATTTATAGCAGTTATTCGGCTAATGTTTTGTGTTTGAGCACGCACCTGCTAGAAAATAAGTCTTGAAAGACTGCAGGTACAGGATTAGGTGTTAAGGCTCTTTATCATCGGTGTCCATGCTGAACTTAATTGTAGGCCAGAATCGCGATTTAGATATTTGTTTCAGATGAGATGGCTAAAGCTTCTTTTACTCTCCTTTCCCAGTAATTCGAACACTTTGCCACTATCTTGGTGTTAGTAAAGTTAGCTCTGTGGCTCTGTTCTATACAGTGTTCAGCCAGTCCAGATTTTTCGGGTTGCATAAGCCTTATTGATCTTTGGTGTTCAGAAACGCGTGTGGCAATAGTGCGTCCTGTTTGGCCAATGTACGCTGCGCTGCATTCGCAAGGAATGTGGTAGACACCAGGTACTCTGAGAGCTAAATTATCTTTAACTGGCCTGACCAAATTTTTGATTTTAGGTGGTGGCTTATGGATGGTTTTGACATTATATTTGTAGAGTAGTCTACTAATCTTTCCCGAAAAATTGCCGGTAAACGGTATATAGGCTATGGCGGCTGGCTTGTCTTTTTGTTGAGTGTTCTTGCTGGGGTTTCTTTTTCGTCCGGCTCTTTTCAGCGCTGATGTGATGTCCTTGGCTGAATATCCATTTTGTTGGAGTGTGAATTTTAGGTGTTGAAATTCCATTTGCAGATTATCTGGGTCTGATACAGAAACTGCTCTATGTGCCAATGTGTTTAGAATGCCCATTCGTTGTGACTTATGGTGGAAGCTGTTTGCGTTGAGATAAAGATCCGTGTGTGTAGGTTTTCGGTAGACGGCATGACCAAGAGTTCCGTCCGCTTTTCTGGTAACCAGAATGTCCAGAAATGGGAGGGAAGCATTTTTCTCAACTTCCATTGTGAACTGTATTTGTGATCTAAGGCTATTTAGGTGTGCAAGAAAATCTGGAAGAGTGTGCAGTCCATGTGGCCAAATTATAAATGTATCATCTACATATCTGTAAAAATGTGTAGGTTTTAATGGGGCTGTGTTAAGTATTTCATGCTCCAGAAACTCCATATAGAAGTTGGCAATAGCTGGTGACAGAGGAGAGCCCATCGCAACACCGTCTGTCTGCTCGTAGTAGGTGTTGCCATACAGAAAATAAGTGGAAGTAAGTGTGTGACTAAACAGTGCAGTAATACCAGGTGGAAAGTGTTCTGACAATAGTTGTATTGTTTCCGCCAGGGGAACTCTGGTGAAGAGAGATACCACATCGAAACTAACTAACAGGTCCGATGGCTTCACTTTGATGTTGTCAAGAACTTCAGCGAATTGTATAGAGTTCTTCACATGGTGTACACACTTACCTACTATTGGTTGCAGCAGATGTGCCAGATGACGAGCTAGGCGATAGGTAGGGCTGCCAATAGCGTCCACTATGGGCCTTAGAGGTATCCCAGGCTTATGGATCTTCGGCAGACCATATAATCTGGGAGGTATGGAGGCAGATGGCGAGACCGTCTTCTGAACATCAGGAGGAAGGCTGGATTTCTTAATTAGCTGGATGGTGCGTCTTTCCACAGAGTTGGTAGGATCCTTTTTAATGGTTTTGTATGCAGGATCGTCCAGCAGTTGTTGAACCTTTTCTTGGTATTGCACGGAAGAGAGGAGTACCGTGGCGTTCCCTTTGTCAGCTGGTAAAACAACCAAGTTGTCGTTTTTTCGAAGGGAATGTAAGGCTTTACTTTCTTCTCGGCTGATGTTTGAAGTAGGTAGGGTTGCCTTTTTGTAAGCTCTTGCTACCTCACGGCGTATTTCTTCTGCACTTGCTGATGGAAGTTGACAAATGGCGGCTTCAATAGAACTGATGGTGTCTGCCACTGATATTTGCCTAGGCGTGGGAGCGAAGTTGAGCCCTTTAGCTAGAACCGAGGTGGTAGGTTCGTCTAGCTGGATATCGGTGAGATTGTAGATGATACGATCTGTGTCCAATGGTGGTACAGGTTCATTCTGCTTAGATAGACTTGCAAATTTCTTAGTTTGCCGCTTAGTGCAACGCAGTAGAGTAGCATTGCCTTGTGCAAAAGAGGAGTGGTCGACTCTGTCCCAATCTAGAGGTGAAAGCTTGCTAGAAAGAAGCCAAAAGGAATCCAGTAACTTTTGATCAACGATAGACAGTTCATGTCGGGTATGCTTGATTCGTTCCCTTACCAGGGCTAAGCTGGCGCGTCTAAGTATTTTAGATGTTGAGGCATTTTTCACTGGGTAACGAAGTCTCACAAACTTGGGCGTAATTTCTTTGTCTCGGCACCTGGATAAGAACGCCAAGGAGCTGAGTAATTTACCTTTCTTTTCGCGTAGGTCTTGATGTTTCTTAATTGCCTGGTAAATTTCTTTCCCGTAAAGGAATGTAAAATAAGAACTATAGCTTTCCTGGCGACGTGTTAATTCAAAATCTTCTCGGGCTTCTAGCCAGGTAATAACTTGGCTTGACACCAACGTTTCGAAGAAGTGCATCTTCCTCGTCTTCAGGGTGAACTGATGGTTTGAGCTTGCGGAGACTGGTATTTATAAGAGCTGGGATGAAGGTAACATCTGATTGGTTCGCGAGATATTATGGCCTGGTATTTAAGATGACTGAGACATGGGCACGGACTTCGTAGAAAACTATTTATAGCAGTTATTCGGCTAATGTTTTGTGTTTGAGCACGCACCTGCTAGAAAATAAGTCTTGAAAGACTGCAGGTACAGGATTAGGTGTTAAGGCTCTTTATCATCGGTGTCCATGCTGAACTTAATTGTAGGCCAGAATCGCGATTTAGATTATTTGTTTCAGATGAGATGGCTAAAGCTTCTTTTACTCTCCTTTCCCAGTAATTCGAACACTTTGCCACTATCTTGGTGTTAGTAAAGTTAGCTCTGTGGCTCTGTTCTATACAGTGTTCAGCCAGTCCAGATTTTTCGGGTTGCATAAGCCTTATTGATCTTTGGTGTTCAGAAACGCGTGTGGCAATAGTGCGTCCTGTTTGGCCAATGTACGCTGCGCTGCATTCGCAAGGAATGTGGTAGACACCAGGTACTCTGAGAGCTAAATTATCTTTAACTGGCCTGACCAAATTTTTGATTTTAGGTGGTGGCTTATGGATGGTTTTGACATTATATTTGTAGAGTAGTCTACTAATCTTTCCCGAAAAATTGCCGGTAAACGGTATATAGGCTATGGCGGCTGGCTTGTCTTTTTGTTGAGTGTTCTTGCTGGGGTTTCTTTTTCGTCCGGCTCTTTTCAGCGCTGATGTGATGTCCTTGGCTGAATATCCATTTTGTTGGAGTGTGAATTTTAGGTGTTGAAATTCCATTTGCAGATTATCTGGGTCTGATACAGAAACTGCTCTATGTGCCAATGTGTTTAGAATGCCCATTCGTTGTGACTTATGGTGGAAGCTGTTTGCGTTGAGATAAAGATCCGTGTGTGTAGGTTTTCGGTAGACGGCATGACCAAGAGTTCCGTCCGCTTTTCTGGTAACCAGAATGTCCAGAAATGGGAGGGAAGCATTTTTCTCAACTTCCATTGTGAACTGTATTTGTGATCTAAGGCTATTTAGGTGTGCAAGAAAATCTGGAAGAGTGTGCAGTCCATGTGGCCAAATTATAAATGTATCATCTACATATCTGTAAAAATGTGTAGGTTTTAATGGGGCTGTGTTAAGTATTTCATGCTCCAGAAACTCCATATAGAAGTTGGCAATAGCTGGTGACAGAGGAGAGCCCATCGCAACACCGTCTGTCTGCTCGTAGTAGGTGTTGCCATACAGAAAATAAGTGGAAGTAAGTGTGTGACTAAACAGTGCAGTAATACCAGGTGGAAAGTGTTCTGACAATAGTTGTATTGTTTCCGCCAGGGGAACTCTGGTGAAGAGAGATACCACATCGAAACTAACTAACAGGTCCGATGGCTTCACTTTGATGTTGTCAAGAACTTCAGCGAATTGTATAGAGTTCTTCACATGGTGTACACACTTACCTACTATTGGTTGCAGCAGATGTGCCAGATGACGAGCTAGGCGATAGGTAGGGCTGCCAATAGCGTCCACTATGGGCCTTAGAGGTATCCCAGGCTTATGGATCTTCGGCAGACCATATAATCTGGGAGGTATGGAGGCAGATGGCGAGACCGTCTTCTGAACATCAGGAGGAAGGCTGGATTTCTTAATTAGCTGGATGGTGCGTCTTTCCACAGAGTTGGTAGGATCCTTTTTAATGGTTTTGTATGCAGGATCGTCCAGCAGTTGTTGAACCTTTTCTTGGTATTGCACGGAAGAGAGGAGTACCGTGGCGTTCCCTTTGTCAGCTGGTAAAACAACCAAGTTGTCGTTTTTTCGAAGGGAATGTAAGGCTTTACTTTCTTCTCGGCTGATGTTTGAAGTAGGTAGGGTTGCCTTTTTGTAAGCTCTTGCTACCTCACGGCGTATTTCTTCTGCACTTGCTGATGGAAGTTGACAAATGGCGGCTTCAATAGAACTGATGGTGTCTGCCACTGATATTTGCCTAGGCGTGGGAGCGAAGTTGAGCCCTTTAGCTAGAACCGAGGTGGTAGGTTCGTCTAGCTGGATATCGGTGAGATTGTAGATGATACGATCTGTGTCCAATGGTGGTACAGGTTCATTCTGCTTAGATAGACTTGCAAATTTCTTAGTTTGCCGCTTAGTGCAACGCAGTAGAGTAGCATTGCCTTGTGCAAAAGAGGAGTGGTCGACTCTGTCCCAATCTAGAGGTGAAAGCTTGCTAGAAAGAAGCCAAAAGGAATCCAGTAACTTTTGATCAACGATAGACAGTTCATGTCGGGTATGCTTGATTCGTTCCCTTACCAGGGCTAAGCTGGCGCGTCTAAGTATTTTCGATGTTGAGGCATTTTTCACTGGGTAACGAAGTCTCACAAACTTGGGCGTAATTTCTTTGTCTCGGCACCTGGATAAGAACGCCAAGGAGCTGAGTAATTTACCTTTCTTTTCGCGTAGGTCTTGATGTTTCTTAATTGCCTGGTAAATTTCTTTCCCGTAAAGGAATGTAAAATAAGAACTATAGCTTTCCTGGCGACGTGTTAATTCAAAATCTTCTCGGGCTTCTAGCCAGGTAATAACTTGGCTTGACACCAACGTTTCGAAGAAGTGCATCTTCCTCGTCTTCAGGGTGAACTGATGGTTTGAGCTTGCGGAGACTGGTATTTATAAGAGCTGGGATGAAGGTAACATCTGATTGGTTCGCGAGATATTATGGCCTGGTATTTAAGATGACTGAGACATGGGCACGGACTTCGTAGAAAACTATTTATAGCAGTTATTCGGCTAATGTTTTGTGTTTGAGCACGCACCTGCTAGAAAATAAGTCTTGAAAGACTGCAGGTACAGGATTAGGTGTTAAGGCTCTTTATCATCGGTGTCCATGCTGAACTTAATTGTAGGCCAGAATCGCGATTTAGATTATTTGTTTCAGATGAGATGGCTAAAGCTTCTTTTACTCTCCTTTCCCAGTAATTCGAACACTTTGCCACTATCTTGGTGTTAGTAAAGTTAGCTCTGTGGCTCTGTTCTATACAGTGTTCAGCCAGTCCAGATTTTTCGGGTTGCATAAGCCTTATTGATCTTTGGTGTTCAGAAACGCGTGTGGCAATAGTGCGTCCTGTTTGGCCAATGTACGCTGCGCTGCATTCGCAAGGAATGTGGTAGACACCAGGTACTCTGAGAGCTAAATTATCTTTAACTGGCCTGACCAAATTTTTGATTTTAGGTGGTGGCTTATGGATGGTTTTGACATTATATTTGTAGAGTAGTCTACTAATCTTTCCCGAAAAATTGCCGGTAAACGGTATATAGGCTATGGCGGCTGGCTTGTCTTTTTGTTGAGTGTTCTTGCTGGGGTTTCTTTTTCGTCCGGCTCTTTTCAGCGCTGATGTGATGTCCTTGGCTGAATATCCATTTTGTTGGAGTGTGAATTTTAGGTGTTGAAATTCCATTTGCAGATTATCTGGGTCTGATACAGAAACTGCTCTATGTGCCAATGTGTTTAGAATGCCCATTCGTTGTGACTTATGGTGGAAGCTGTTTGCGTTGAGATAAAGATCCGTGTGTGTAGGTTTTCGGTAGACGGCATGACCAAGAGTTCCGTCCGCTTTTCTGGTAACCAGAATGTCCAGAAATGGGAGGGAAGCATTTTTCTCAACTTCCATTGTGAACTGTATTTGTGATCTAAGGCTATTTAGGTGTGCAAGAAAATCTGGAAGAGTGTGCAGTCCATGTGGCCAAATTATAAATGTATCATCTACATATCTGTAAAAATGTGTAGGTTTTAATGGGGCTGTGTTAAGTATTTCATGCTCCAGAAACTCCATATAGAAGTTGGCAATAGCTGGTGACAGAGGCACATAGAGCAGTTTCTGTATCAGACCCAGATAATCTGCAAATGGAATTTCAACACCTAAAATTCACACTCCAACAAAATGGATATTCAGCCAAGGACATCACATCAGCGCTGAAAAGAGCCGGACGAAAAAGAAACCCCAGCAAGAACACTCAACAAAAAGACAAGCCAGCCGCCATAGCCTATATACCGTTTACCGGCAATTTTTCGGGAAAGATTAGTAGACTACTCTACAAATATAATGTCAAAACCATCCATAAGCCACCACCTAAAATCAAAAATTTGGTCAGGCCAGTTAAAGATAATTTAGCTCTCAGAGTACCTGGTGTCTACCACATTCCTTGCGAATGCAGCGCAGCGTACATTGGCCAAACAGGACGCACTATTGCCACACGCGTTTCTGAACACCAAAGATCAATAAGGCTTATGCAACCCGAAAAATCTGGACTGGCTGAACACTGTATAGAACAGAGCCACAGAGCTAACTTTACTAACACCAAGATAGTGGCAAAGTGTTCGAATTACTGGGAAAGGAGAGTAAAAGAAGCTTTAGCCATCTCATCTGAAACAAATAATCTAAATCGCGATTCTGGCCTACAATTAAGTTCAGCATGGACACCGATGATAAAGAGCCTTAACACCTAATCCTGTACCTGCAGTCTTTCAAGACTTATTTTCTAGCAGGTGCGTGCTCAAACACAAAACATTAGCCGAATAACTGCTATAAATAGTTTTCTACGAAGTCCGTGCCCATGTCTCAGTCATCTTAAATACCAGGCCATAATATCTCGCGAACCAATCAGATGTTACCTTCATCCCAGCTCTTATAAATACCAGTCTCCGCAAGCTCAAACCATCAGTTCACCCTGAAGACGAGGAAGATGCACTTCTTCGAAACGTTGGTGTCAAGCCAAGTTATTACCTGGCTAGAAGCCCGAGAAGATTTTGAATTAACACGTCGCCAGGAAAGCTATAGTTCTTATTTTACATTCCTTTACGGGAAAGAAATTTACCAGGCAATTAAGAAACATCAAGACCTACGCGAAAAGAAAGGTAAATTACTCAGCTCCTTGGCGTTCTTATCCAGGTGCCGAGACAAAGAAATTACGCCCAAGTTTGTGAGACTTCGTTACCCAGTGAAAAATGCCTCAACATCTAAAATACTTAGACGCGCCAGCTTAGCCCTGGTAAGGGAACGAATCAAGCATACCCGACATGAACTGTCTATCGTTGATCAAAAGTTACTGGATTCCTTTTGGCTTCTTTCTAGCAAGCTTTCACCTCTAGATTGGGACAGAGTCGACCACTCCTCTTTTGCACAAGGCAATGCTACTCTACTGCGTTGCACTAAGCGGCAAACTAAGAAATTTGCAAGTCTATCTAAGCAGAATGAACCTGTACCACCATTGGACACAGATCGTATCATCTACAATCTCACCGATATCCAGCTAGACGAACCTACCACCTCGGTTCTAGCTAAAGGGCTCAACTTCGCTCCCACGCCTAGGCAAATATCAGTGGCAGACACCATCAGTTCTATTGAAGCCGCCATTTGTCAACTTCCATCAGCAAGTGCAGAAGAAATACGCCGTGAGGTAGCAAGAGCTTACAAAAAGGCAACCCTACCTACTTCAAACATCAGCCGAGAAGAAAGTAAAGCCTTACATTCCCTTCGAAAAAACGACAACTTGGTTGTTTTACCAGCTGACAAAGGGAACGCCACGGTACTCCTCTCTTCCGTGCAATACCAAGAAAAGGTTCAACAACTGCTGGACGATCCTGCATACAAAACCATTAAAAAGGATCCTACCAACTCTGTGGAAAGACGCACCATCCAGCTAATTAAGAAATCCAGCCTTCCTCCTGATGTTCAGAAGACGGTCTCGCCATCTGCCTCCATACCTCCCAGATTATATGGTCTGCCGAAGATCCATAAGCCTGGGATACCTCTAAGGCCCATAGTGGACGCTATTGGCAGCCCTACCTATCGCCTAGCTCGTCATCTGGCACATCTGCTGCAACCAATAGTAGGTAAGTGTGTACACCATGTGAAGAACTCTATACAATTCGCTGAAGTTCTTGACAACATCAAAGTGAAGCCATCGGACCTGTTAGTTAGTTTCGATGTGGTATCTCTCTTCACCAGAGTTCCCCTGGCGGAAACAATACAACTATTGTCAGAACACTTTCCACCTGGTATTACTGCACTGTTTAGTCACACACTTACTTCCACTTATTTTCTGTATGGCAACACCTACTACGAGCAGACAGACGGTGTTGCGATGGGCTCTCCTCTGTCACCAGCTATTGCCAACTTCTATATGGAGTTTCTGGAGCATGAAATACTTAACACAGCCCCATTAAAACCTACACATTTTTACAGATATGTAGATGATACATTTATAATTTGGCCACATGGACTGCACACTCTTCCAGATTTTCTTGCACACCTAAATAGCCTTAGATCACAAATACAGTTCACAATGGAAGTTGAGAAAAATGCTTCCCTCCCATTTCTGGACATTCTGGTTACCAGAAAAGCGGACGGAACTCTTGGTCATGCCGTCTACCGAAAACCTACACACACGGATCTTTATCTCAACGCAAACAGCTTCCACCATAAGTCACAACGAATGGGCATTCTAAACACATTGGCACATAGAGCAGTTTCTGTATCAGACCCAGATAATCTGCAAATGGAATTTCAACACCTAAAATTCACACTCCAACAAAATGGATATTCAGCCAAGGACATCACATCAGCGCTGAAAAGAGCCGGACGAAAAAGAAACCCCAGCAAGAACACTCAACAAAAAGACAAGCCAGCCGCCATAGCCTA
The DNA here is from genome assembly GCA_030762935.1 of Hymenopus coronatus. Lineage (NCBI taxonomy): Eukaryota > Metazoa > Arthropoda > Insecta > Mantodea > Hymenopodidae > Hymenopus > Hymenopus coronatus. Next base: position 3,849,320 of record CM060880.1, on the reverse strand, counting down.
TATACCGTTTACCGGCAATTTTTCGGGAAAGATTAGTAGACTACTCTACAAATATAATGTCAAAACCATCCATAAGCCACCACCTAAAATCAAAAATTTGGTCAGGCCAGTTAAAGATAATTTAGCTCTCAGAGTACCTGGTGTCTACCACATTCCTTGCGAATGCAGCGCAGCGTACATTGGCCAAACAGGACGCACTATTGCCACACGCGTTTCTGAACACCAAAGATCAATAAGGCTTATGCAACCCGAAAAATCTGGACTGGCTGAACACTGTATAGAACAGAGCCACAGAGCTAACTTTACTAACACCAAGATAGTGGCAAAGTGTTCGAATTACTGGGAAAGGAGAGTAAAAGAAGCTTTAGCCATCTCATCTGAAACAAATAATCTAAATCGCGATTCTGGCCTACAATTAAGTTCAGCATGGACACCGATGATAAAGAGCCTTAACACCTAATCCTGTACCTGCAGTCTTTCAAGACTTATTTTCTAGCAGGTGCGTGCTCAAACACAAAACATTAGCCGAATAACTGCTATAAATAGTTTTCTACGAAGTCCGTGCCCATGTCTCAGTCATCTTAAATACCAGGCCATAATATCTCGCGAACCAATCAGATGTTACCTTCATCCCAGCTCTTATAAATACCAGTCTCCGCAAGCTCAAACCATCAGTTCACCCTGAAGACGAGGAAGATGCACTTCTTCGAAACGTTGGTGTCAAGCCAAGTTATTACCTGGCTAGAAGCCCGAGAAGATTTTGAATTAACACGTCGCCAGGAAAGCTATAGTTCTTATTTTAGTGTGTAGATGTTTTATTTTAAAGATACCATTTTATTACAGACAAAGTAATGAACAGATACAACATCCTATCCGTGTTTAGTTCTCTACCACTTGCATGTATTCCATTCCACCTAATATTTTGGTATGGAGGGTTAATTGAATTACACGTTTTGAGGTCCTAGGAATAAGAAGGTATTTTTAGAGCAAATAAATTGCTTGATGCAGAAACCCCTCATGTCCAAAAATTGTAAATTTTCAGGAGAAGGAAAAAACTAAATTTCTATTCACGTAAATTTACTAATGGGAATCCGCGTTCAGCAATATCAACTGGATGGAAAGCACATGTTTTCTCTGTGTTTGCAGTCATCCAGTATTATTTACTTCTGAAATATTGAAACTTGTTTATGTTGGACATGAGGGGTTTCTGTTCCATACGGATTTAAGTTTTGAAGGAGAGTACATTTTATTTTAAAAAACACATTACACAAATACAGAGGTTTGTCCAATACAATTTACATCACTTCTCGAGTCACATAAGTGAGTTTGGAATACAGATCTGAGTGAAAGGATTAAATTTCTGGATCCTGGGGTAAGTAAGGCCTGAAAGTTTTTCAAATCTGTCATCTTCCTGTCACTTATCATTGGCACTACAGAAGGGAAAGCTGGATTTAATGGAAAGTCTGGAATCATGCTTTTTTCTGTAAGTCTGAAAGTATGTTCCTGCAGCCCATCAATGAATTGTCGAGCTTTGACTACACCAGGAGTTTGTGTGGAGTAGGAATATTCCATAAATTCAGAAATTGAAAAATGTTGTTTCATAGCTCTCATTTTTCTTATAATGTACTGGCCACCAAGATTTGAAATCAAGAATGTCTTCTTTATGGACCATATGCACAGTGAATGCACTTTTAGAGCTAGAAGTACACACGGTCTTCCTTTTTTACAGTTCGCTTCACAACACTAAAATCTCTGTCACATGGGAGGTAGCTGTGACCTCTGATGGGAAAATATTGATGGATTGAATCGAATCTTCCTTTCGCTATCAATGTCAACATAGGCCGGATGATGCAGTGATTTTTCTTTTGGCCTGCACAGCCATCTGAGAAAAGAAAAAAGTGCCCAATGCTTGAGCTTACATATTCATTGATGTAATTGAGAATGAATGAACAAACTTCATTTGGGCTCTTTTTAGCTGTTGTTTCATCGTATGCATAAAATACGGCTTTTTCATATTTTAAATCATGGATGTTGAAGACATTGTAAGTTAGCTGGCGCAGATAAAATCTGTCTTGAATGGGGATAACTGGAAGCATTAGATTTTGCAAATTCCGGCAACATCTTCACGTTCTCGGCACATCTTTTTCACATAGTCAATTTTTTTTGTAAAACTTTTCAGCTCTTCTCCTGTGAACAATCTGTTCTGCCACTGCCACACGTTTGGCATTGTCATTCAAGGTGGGGCTTTTTATTTTCACTTTTAATTCCTCGCAAACACAACATGTATCAACTTGGGGTCTTCCAAATTTTAAATCAAAATTGTCATTGAATATTTTCCAGTAAAACCAGTATGGCACTTTAATTTCAGAGTGATCTGATTGAAACATTTCCCACATTTTCTTCACGTTAAGATTCGGTGATAAGTATTTTTTCATTAATTGGAAAACTATTAATGTGGTCTTCAATTAATAATGTCACCTCAGCCGGCACTGCATTGGCGGATCGGTGTTTACTGCGCATATCTTGGGGCGATTTACCGGAACATAGCAGGTCTCTTAGTCTTCGTAATCTATCATCAAAAATACCATAGACAGAAAAAAATGCCCTTTTACAAACTTGAATGCGACCACCAGAACTGGACAACCAATATTTGTACGAGGTTTTCTCTTGTAATGCTCATCGTCTCCTGACAATCGCGGACGTTTTCTTGCAATGGGACAAACCTCTATTAGACTTTGCAAATAACCAACTTGCTCATTTTTTGTTGCGAAAGTTAGGAATTTAGAATTTAGTTCCATCATAATATCTGAGCTAATTTTTGTTGTCATGCATTTCCAGGTACATCTGCAACAACAGATTACTGTCATTAATAATGTGAAAAGGTCAAATTATTCTAGCATGAAGGATTACAGGGTTTCACAATGAAAAATTAATGTATATGGCTTACCTGCAATCATAACCTTGTTCTCTCGGCTTAATCGTTTCACCTTTGTAGTTTTCATACTCTAGTTTTTCAGTCTGCTTTCTTTTATTCTCTCAAGTTTGTAAATAACACTTTTTACACCTTTCTTTCGCTTCATTGCAGTTAACTCACCACTTGCAGATGCCATTCAAATAATATTATTCTAAATAACAAACATAAACATTAAGCTGGCAACAATAACGTGGGAACAAGCAAGAAATGCCTGAAAATGGCACGACATGCAGGCAACCTTGAGAATCCCTCATGTCCTGGACATGAGGGAGTTTTGCACCAAACGAAAACTTCAACAGGCTGTTGCATCCATAGTTTACAGCGGACATAAGGGGTATTGATATAAATTGATGCGTCTATATGTATAGTTTCATATGACCGACAAATTCAAATTCTACAAAAAAGTGGACATGAGTGGTTTCTGCACCAAGCGATTCAAATATTCACATCTGTACATGTATGGGGTGGTTAAATTATAAGGTAACTCCTGTTGCGGTCTCTCTCTTCTGCGCGAGAGATCCGAAAGTCGCTGCCAAAGGTGGACTAAAATACAAATCTTAAGCCGATGTCCCACAGTCAAACATATTGGTCCAATACTCTTCAACTACAAATTGGATCATGGGGCATCAGATAATTTCATTGTATACAATTTCCGTCCTATTACTTTCTCTACACATACTATGTACATAGTGTATAGAGAAGGTATTGTATTCCACCCCAAAGTTTGATACCAAGATTTCACCGGAAATACATGTTTTGGGTCCCCCTAAGTTCAAAAAATGCATTTTTACATAAAGGTCCGCATGTGTGTCTGTGGACAGCACAACTCAAAAACAAAAAGTCCGTTAAGAACCAAATTTGGTATTTGAGTTTGGCATCTTCCAAGGATGCAACACGAATATTTTCAAGAAAATCCCCCTACATGGAACTTTTTTCAAAATGTTTGATTTTCTAAAAAATGGCTCTAATGATACTTATTAAAATGTTTGGTAATGTTCACGTTTATGGGTCAGTTGGCTGCCAACCTGAGAAAGGTGCGATGTTCATCGTAATGGAGTATATATAGTTAGTGTTGCAGCAGTAACTATAGCAAGGTGCAGGAAATATGCGTCAGGGGGCACATATACTGTTCTCCACCTCTTTCATATTTTCTTCAATGACAAAACAACCCTTTTTAAGGCTACCCATGACATAACTAAAGAGCAAGTAGATCTGGTTGGGCTGACAGCTATTCTTACAACAACAAATAATAATACTCATCATAATCATCATACTACCACCACCACCACCAATAATAATAATAATAATAATAATTAATAATAATAATAATTTTTATTTACTACTAATGCTCCTGTTTTCATTAAAAAGAAACAAAGCAATCAATACTTCTTATTTAACAGTAGCTTTGTGTATTACATTTCTCCATTTAACCCACAATATTACTTGATCAAATGTAATAAGAGCACCGCAGTTGCAGTATGACATAGATGGGGTTATCTTTATGTTTTGATGAAATCGCCTTTGCTAGCTCATGTACCACATAACCTCAAATAATTAACATCTGCAATAAGTAGGATAGATGGCGTCGGAATTACCACGCCCTTCGGCTACGTGATATACACGACAGTTAGCAACATATAACCGTGCTACTACAGCCATTTTGAGGCTATTAACCGGTTGCATTCCTTTGGCACTATGTGCTCAGTTCTACAGCAGGTTTGCAATTACTAAATTTGGTATGGTTTTGCGGCATTGCCTGGCCATCTGACCCTTAAACGGCAACATTACCAAACTTTGTATATTACAAATATTTATGTGACAAATAAAATATATATCTTGAATTTTCAGGGAATAGCCTCTGAAGACTACTTTATTCTGAATCAATTTTACGGAATTTTGCATAAATGCTAAACCGTAAGAGATGGAGAACAACTTACTGCACAGAAAATATAGAGCACATTAAAACACACAAGTTATGTTATATAATTTTTTTTTTTTTTTTTTTTTGTGGACGTAATTATTTTTTAGGTATTCGTTGTTTTTGGTTTCAGCTTTGAAAAACTTATACTTTTCTTATACAGGAATTTGTCAACTCGTGTCCGTACAAAGCTTTTGACTTTCACTTTAACCTATGGTACTCCCTTATTTTGCTTCTACTTACAAGGTAACAAGTATTAAGACTATTTCTGCTAATTTTTTCTTGGTTAACATGAAGTAAATAGAAGCATTTGTTACAGAGATCTATAGAAAGTCATGTGAATGGAACACATTGGGTATTTTCCAGTTTGCTACAACAGGATACAGCGGTTTCTAATTTCTCGTCCAAACCTGATGGTAATGGCAGCTAACACTGGATCTTACTTCCTGCCCACGTGATTGTTTGTGTGAAACTTTGCTGTATCTTGATGAACTGCTTCATATTTGTGTCTTGGCGACTGATTTTTACATCAACTAAGGACAGCAACTTTCCAAACAAATTTTCGTCCATTCTAAGGAAGTTAAAATAATTTACAGGGTGAGAAACGAGTTCATTTTGCAGCATATGTATTTCACCTCTTCCTTGGCTTGCCATGGCCTACTCTTCATTTTGTCTTTCTATTATAATATGCTCTTGCAATGGATAAATAACTAAGCTTACGAATGTAAATAATTGAGGATCAGCAACTCCAGAGCACCTTTGCCGGCACCACTTTCCCAGCAACTCTCGGATCTCTTGCCCATTGGACAAAGGCCGCAAAAGTGGTTAGCGTATAATTACGATCCTATGTGTAAGCATATGCATGTGTGAAAGTCTTTGCATGTGCATCTTAGTTTTTAACAAAATCCAGCACCTCAAGTGACCCGTTTAAATGGAAAAAGTTATATGTTATTTTTTATTTATATAACAGTTTTGATTAAATTACCAAAACAGGAAGAAAAAAATCTGATGTGTTCCATTCACATGACTTTCTCTACATCTCTGCAACAAATTATTGTTAAAAAGCTTATGCTTCTATTTACTTCAATGCGAATCAAGAAAAACATTAACAGAAATAGTCTTATTACTTGCTTCCTTCTAAGTAGAAGCGAAATAAGGGAGTACCATAGGTTAAAGTCATAGTCAAAAGCTGGTTGCTATGTGCTGTTGCTATCTATTCACATGACTTTCTCTACACCTCTGCAACAAATTATTGTTAAAAAGCTTATGTTTCTACTTACTTCATGTTAATCGAGAAAAAAATAACAGAAATAGTCTTAATTACTTGCTTCCTTGTAAGTAGAAGCGAAATAAGGGAGTAGCATAGGTTAAAGTGATAGTCAAAAACTGTTTGCTATGTAACTGAAGTTCCTTTGTTGTATGGACACAAGTTGAAAAATTTCTGTATGAGAAAAGTAGTTGTACAAAGCTGAAAACAAAAACAAGGAATATGTAAAACACTATCAACTCCACGAAAAAAATGTATATGACATAAATTGTGTGTTTTAATGTGCTCTACATTTTTTTTTTGTGTTAAGCTTTCGTACATCTCTAACGGTTTAGCAGTTATACAAAATTCCGTAAAATTCATCCAGAATAAAGCAATCTTCATAGACTATTCCCACAAAATTCAAAATATACATTTTGTCAGGTAAATATCCTTAATATTTAATATTATTTTAATCAAAATCGTTAGAGCCATTTTTGAGAAAATCATAATTTTCGAAAAAAGGGTAGTTGGGGGTTGGGGAGATTTTCTTGAAAATCTTTGTGTCGCATCCTTGGAAGATACCAAACTTAAATACCAAGTTTGGTATTTAATGGTCTTTTTGTTTTTCAGCTATGCTTGTCCACACATGCACACACACGGACGTTTTTGTAAAAATGCTTTTTTGGATACAGGGGACTATCACTTTAACTTGCAGTACTCACTTATTTTGCTTCTACTTACAAGGAAGCAAGACGTAATAAGACTATTTCTGCTAATTCTTTCTCAATTAGCTTGAAGTAAATAGAACCATAAGGTTTTTAAGAATAATTTGTTACAGAGATGTAGAGAAAGTCATGTGAGTGGAACACATCAGATTTTTTTTTGATTCAGAAGGTTGCAAAAATGTATTTTCAGTTAAAGTAAAAATGTAGTAAATTAAGTGTTAAAATAATGGTGCCATGTTTTTTAGAACATAATACTTGAGCACTGAGATCAATTCCAGGAGAGAGGCCCACGCCCCCAGGGGTCGTTATGGGCTGATACTAATCTGACGATGAGGGTTATGTGAACTACAAATTCATGACATCACAGTTTACAGCTTTTCCTCTGTCCTCTTGCCCATGGATCAGATACAGTGATTTTGGGACGCGAATGCAGACCACAGACGTATTTTGAGATACAGAGTATTCTGTAAAAGATTTGAAAGAAATAGGCAATGGGTACAAATACTCCTTTCTTTTATTACTGGTATATGGTGGACTTTGTGGCAGTGATGTGTTTTAACAATTAAAAATCAGTTGAGTCGATTATGTAACACTACATCACTTACTTTTTATTTTGGAAAACATGTTTCAGAAGCCATCTGCTTCCATTGTCAAGTCCTTTGGTCGACTTAGCTACAGAGAATGGTTTCCGGGCAGAACTGGTATACAGAAAAGTTAATTAGGCCAAAAATAGGAAGAGATTTAAAGTAGTCAAAAACAAGATCTACAAGAAGTTTACATACCACCCTACAACTTTCTACAAATTCCAGAGGGTCTTCAAACAACATAACAACATTCTAGCCCCAAAAAACAATTACTCTATAAAAAACATTTTGAATTCTAGATTAAAAGATGATATCTCACAAGAAAACAAACCAGGAATATATCAGTTCAGCTTCAATGACTGTGAAAAAATTTATATTGGCCAAACAAAAAGAAATATAAAAACAAGAGCAAAAGAACACCGCAGAAATATTAAGCTTAAACAAGAAGACAAATACACGGTGGCTTGGCATTTTTTGGAAAGAGAAACACGCCATAAATAGAAGCCCAAAGATTGTCAAAAACATCACAAGGAAGACAGAATTAAAAGTTTGGGAAAACAAGAACCATGTTTTCAATTTTGAAATCCCGCCAAGTGACCTACTCATACAGAGGTTCAACAAATCACCACCAGGGACAGAGACAACCACCACAGCAAGCAATGCCAGCAATCAACCAAAGGAATTGACAATGGAAGCTCATGGCTTCTGAAACATGTTTTCTGAAGAAAGAGAGAAAAAAAAAGTAAGTGATGTAGTGTTACAAAATCAACTCAATTAATTTTCAGTTAATTTACTCTCGTTTATGTTAACACTTAATTTATTAAGTTTTATGTAATTCAGTATTATAGGAGTTTGGTTTAGTAAATTATGTTTTAATTGATCTTCTGATTTATTCCAACAGCATATGTGATTGTTTTATAATTAATAGAATCTGGTAGGTCATTTACATAAACCAAATATAATAAGAGGTCCAAGAATTGGCACTCCTGCCTTAACAGTATCATATTTTGATGAAGAAATTTTATTAACTGCATTTCCAGTTTTAAAGTTTATTACAGTGATTAACAATGGTTATCTAGGCTAATACACTTGTGGTGCATCTGTTGCCGTATGTTTTCTTGAGATGTCCTGTCCTTGGTTAGCCTGTAGGTCTTGTCTCACGATGTGACCCCCCCATCTCCATTTTTGGTAACTCCTCGTCTGTTTGTGACTCCATTCCAGATAGTGCTATGCAAATAAATCAGGTAAAGAAATAAATGCTCTATGGAAACGAACCAGGCCTTTGTGGCTTATTTATAATTATTTATTGTTTATTTTTCACATTCACAACTTTGTATATTCTCCCTTCCTCCGAAAATGTATATGAATAGATTTTTTTTTTTTTTTTGTAGTTTGACGTCCTTTAACCTGGTTGGTCATATCAGACAATGAATTAAATTTGTGAAATGATGCTCAAATGACCTCAGTGTCCATAGAGCTTAAAGTTACTTGACGTAACTCACCCTAAGCGAGATTCGAACTCACAACCTGTTGAATGTGAGGCAGACACATTACCACCACACTACCCAGGCGGGCCAATAGATATTGTGAATGAGCATATTGTATCTGGAAATAAAATGGCTTTCATGTAATTAAAATACTTAAAAATGGTCCTTTGACAAAAATAACTGTGTCTATGTGTTCCATTCACATGACTTTCTCTACATCTCTGTAACAAATTATTGTTAAAAAGCGTATGCTTCTATTTACTTCATGTTAATGGAGAACAAATCAGCAGAAATAGTCTTATTACTTGCTTCCTTGTAAGTAGAAGCGAAATAAGGGAGTACCATAGGTTAAAGTGATAGTCAAGAGCTGGCTGCTATGTGACTAAAGTTCCTTTGTTTGTATGGACACGAGTAAGTTTTTCAAAGCTGAAACCAATAACTATGAATATCTCAAAAACAATCAACTCCATGAAAAAAATGTACATAACATAAATTGTGTGTTTTAAGTACTCAACATTTTTGCGTGGTAAGTTTTTCTTTTCCATCTCTTACAGTTTAGCAGTTATGCAAAATTCTGTAAAATTTGTCCAGAATAAAGTAGTCTTCAGAGGCTATTCCCAGAAAATTCAAGATATACATTTTATTTGTCAGGTAAATATCTTTAATATACAATATTTTAATCAAAATTGTTAGAGCCATTTTTTAGAAAATCATTTTCAAAAAAAGTTCCATGTAAAGGGTAGTTTGGGGTGGGGGGATTTTCCTGAAAGATACTAAACTTAAATACCAAGTTTGATATTTAACGGACTTGTTATTTTTGAGCTATGCTGCCCACAGGCAGAGAGACACACACAAACATTTTTCTAAAAATGTTCTTTAGGATTCAGGAGGCCCCAAAACATATATTTCTGATATAATCTCATTATTGAATTTTTGGGTGCATTAAAATACCTTCTCTAAACACTGCGTACATAGTACGCAGAGAGAAAGTACTTTTTTGTGTTAGATTGTGTACGTGTGCATATGAAACAATTTGTCAATCATTTTAAAGTTTATTTTGATTAGCTTTTAGTAATGGAAGAATTAACTTTTGTTAGAGAAAGTCATGTGAGGAGATATTACACTGATGATATATTCCAAGAGCATATCCCTGCTAGGTCCTCCTCATCTTGATCTCTGCTGCAACTTTTAGTTTTGTGTAACATGACAACAGAAAAGGAAATTATTGTTAAAAAGCTTTATTTGCTTCATGCTAATCGAGAAAAAATTAGTAGAAATAGTCTCATTACTTGCTTCCTTGTAATTAGAAGCGAAATAAGAGTAGCATAGGTTAAAGTGACAGTCAAAAGCTGGTTGCTATGTCATTGAAGGTCCTTTGTATGGACAGCAGTTGATGTCGTGAGGTTTTTAAAGCTGAAACCAAAAACAAGCAATATCTAAAAAAACAATATTTCCGGTGAAATGTGGCTATCAAATTTTTTGGTGGAGTGCAATACCTTCTCTATACACTATGTACATATTACATATAGAGAAAGTAATAAAAAAATCTAATGTGTTAAAGTCACATGACTTTCTCTATATCTCTGCAATACACTATTTTTAAAAAGCTTATGCTTTTATGTACTGCATGCTAATCGAGAAAAAATTAGCGGAAATTGTCTTATTTCTTGCTTCCTTGTAAGTAGAAGCGAAATAAGGGAATACTATAGGTTAAAGTGATAGTCAAAAGATGGTTGCCATGTGACTGAAGTTCCTTTGTTTGTATGGACACGAGTTCACAAAGTCCTGTATGAGAAAAATATGTCTTTATAGCTTAAACCAAAAACAAGGAATATCTAAAAAACAATCAACTCATCGAAAAAAAATGATACAACATAAATTGTGTGTTTTAATGTGCTGTACATTTTTTTGTGTGGTAAGTTTTTGTCTCTCTCTTACGGTTCAGCAGTTATGTCGAATTTTTGCGTGGAATACAATACTTCCTTTATACACTATGTACATGGTACATATAGAGAAGCTAAAAACTTATGCTTCTATGATTACTAATTGAGAAAAAAAAATTAGCAGAAATAGACTTATTACTAATTCCTTCTAAGTTGAGGCAATATTTATATATTATTCACAAAATCTAAGTTTAAAATCTAATTGTTGTCTAAGCTTACACGAGCAAAGCATTTTTCCATTATTGATTTAGTCACCTCATACTGGCAAATAGAATTAAGTGAAGATTTACGCAAGTACACTGCTTTTTTGCATTCTGGTAAAGTTTTTTTTTTCAAGAGGTGCACCTTCGGGTTATCCACCAGTAGTCCAGCTTTGAAAAAGCATTTTATAACATTTTTGGGGATACCATTAATGATTTTACTTCTAATTATGTAGATGACTTTTTGATTTTTTGAATCTCACTAACACATTTGGATTATGTTTTGAAAAAGTTTGGAGAAAGTAATATGACTGTAAATTTGGAAAATGTAAATTTTTTGAGCAAGAGATAGAATTTTTGGGATATCTGATTTCAAAAAAAAAGGGGTTAAGACCGAATCCCTAACGTGTTGAGGTAATCCAAGCCATCACACCTCCAAAGAACTTAAAGCAACTTAGATGATTCTTTGGAATTTTGCAGTACAAAGCTAGACTTGTTGAGAATTATGCTGGTGAAGTTGCACCCTTGAGGAAATTACTAAAGAAGGATGTTAGATGGTGCTGGGAGCAGAAACACCAGGTGGCTTTTGAAACTGTAAAGAAATTTAAATCTACTATACTTTTGGAACAACCTAATTATGAATTCAAAAGCTTCTCTTGGTGTTGGTAAAGTTAGCTATGTGGCTCTGTTCTATACAGTGTTCAGCCAGTCCAGATTTTTCGGGTTGCATAAGCCTTATTGATCTTTGGTGTTCAGAAACGCGTGTGGCAATAGTGCGTCCTGTTTGGCCAATGTACGCTGCGCTGCATTCGCAAGGAATCTGGTAGACACCAGGTACTCTTAGAGCTAAATTATCTTTAACTGGCCTGACCAAATTTTTTATTTTAGGTGGTGGCTTATGGATAGTTTTGACATATTTGTAGAGTAGTGTACTAATCTTTCCCGAAAAATTGCCGGTAAACGGTATATAGGCTATGGCGGCTGGCTTGTCTTTTTGTTGGGGTTTCTTTTTCGTCCGGCTCTTTTCAGCGCAGATGTGATGTCCTTGGCTGAATATCCATTTTGTTGCAGTGTGAATTTTAGGTGTTGAAATTCCGTTTGCAGATTATCTGGGTCTGATACAGAAACTGCTCTATGTGCCAATGTGTTGAGAATGCCCATTTGTTGTGACTTATGGTGGAAGCTGTTTGCGTTGAGATAAAGATCCATGTGTGTAGGTTTTCGGTAGACGGTATGACCAAGAGTTCCGTCAGCTTTACTGGTAACCAGAATGTCCAGAAAGGGGAGGGAAGCATTTTTCTCAACTTCCATTGTGAACTGTATTTGTGATCTGAGGCTATTTAAGTGTGCCAGAAAATCTGGAAGAGTGTGCAGTCCATGCAGCCAAATTACAAATGTATCATCTACATTCCTGAAAAAATGTGTAGGCTTTAATGGGGCTGTGTTAAGGATTTCATGCTCCAGAAACTCCATATAGAAGTTGGCAATAGCTGGTGACAGAGGAGAGCCCATGGCAACACCGTCTGTCTACTCGTAGTAGGTGTTGCCATACAGAAAATAAGTGGAAGTAAGTGTGTGACTAAACAGTGCAGTAATACCAGGTGGAAAGTGTTCTGACAGTAGTTATGTAAGGGGAACTCTGGTGAAGAGATATACCACATCGAAACTAACAGGTCCGATGGCTTCACTTTGATGCTGTCAAGAACTTCAGCGAAGTGCATAGAGTTCTTTACATGGTGTACACACATACCTACTATTGGTTGCAGCAGATTTGCCAGATGACGAGCTAGGCGATAGGTAGGGCTGCCAATAGCGTCCACTATGGGCCTTAGAAATATCCCAAGCTTATGGATCTTCGGGAGACCACATAATCTGGGAGGTATGGAGGCAGATGGTGAGACCGTCTTCTGAACATCAGAAGGAAGGCTGGATTTTTTAATTAGCTTTTAATTTCTGCAGAGTTGGTAGGATCCTTTTTAATGGTTTTGTATGCAGGATCGTCCAGCAGTTGAACCTTTTCTTGGTACTGCACGGAAGAGAGGAGTACCGTGGCTTTCCCTTTGTCAGCTGGTAAAACAACCAAGTTGTCGTTTTTTCGAAGGGAATGTAGGGCCTTACTTTCTTCTCGGCTGATGTTTGAAGTAGGTGGAGTTGCCTTTTTGTAAGCTCTTGCTACCTCACGGCGTATTTCTTCTGCACTAGCTGATGGAAGTTGACAAATGGCGGCTTCAATAGAACTGATGGTGTCTGCCACTGATGTTTACCTAGGCGTGGGAGCGAAGTTGAGCACTTTAGCTAGAACGGAGGTGGTAGGTTCGTCTAGCTGGAGATTGGTAAGGCCATAGATGATACGATTGGTGTCCAATGGTGGTACAGGTTCATTTTGCTTAGATAGACTTGCAAATTTCTTGGTTTGCCGCTTAGTGCAACGCAGTAGAGTAGCATTGCCTTGTGCAACAGAGTGGTCAACTCTGTCCCAATCTAGAGGTGAAAGCTTGCTAGAAAGAATCCAAAAGGATTCCAGTAGCTTCTGATCAACGATACAGTTCATGACGGGTATGCTTGATTCGTTCCCTTACCAGGGCTAAGCTGGCGCGTCTAAGTATTTTAGATGTTGAAAGCTTCAGTTCTTATTTTAAACCTAATTTGATTTTCCATTTCACATTTTTCCGGACGCCAATGTAATAAGTTTCGGCTGTGTGTTTTGCCAAAATGATGAAAACAATGAAAAGCATGTGATAGCTACCGCATCAAGGTCATTAACAAAAGTTGAAAGCGATGCAGAGTTAGAGATATGTGCTATTTATTTTGCATTACAAAAATGTAGGTTGTACGTATATAATCATGAGATAGTTGTTCATATAGATCATGTTAGCTTGTCGCTTATACAGAGCTGTAAGTCAACTAATTCTAAACTGTCCCGTTATATTCATGAGATTATGCCATATAGAATAAAGGTTCTACACATTTCAGGTAAGGAAAATGTATTTAGCGATACTTTGTCTAGAATTAGCTTAATGATCACATACTAGATACCATTGGAAATCCTTGTAACGAGATACAAATTTTGAAATTAAATATTAAAATGAATCCAGATTAAACCTGCAAACTGAAAATTTTACAAACATTTCAAATGGAAGACGACGAGATAAGTAAAATATGGAGGGATGCACCAGAATCAAAGTTTGGAAAAAAGAATGGAGTTGTTTACAAGTTGCTAGGTAACTTGAATAAGAGCTGGAAAATTATGATACCAAAATGTGTGCAGGATGAGTTAATTTTAGCTTTCCACATTTCATAAATTCATTCAAGTGTAGAGAAAACTGCTTTATGTTTGTCAGAAGAGGCGTACATAAAAAGGCGAGGAGAATAATTTCTACTTGTGACTTATGTCAGAAAGCCAAGAGTTTAAAATGTTAAATATGATACTATACCTAAGACTATAATTAGGGACAAGAAAAATGCTTTGGTTGCAATCGATTCACATGGTGAAATGCCTGCAGGTCAATTCAATTTTACGTTTATTTTTGTCATGTTCGATTTGTTTTCAAAATTTGCAAAGATCTTTCCTATGAGGAAAATAAATAGCGCATCATGCTTAAACAAAATAGTTAACGATTATATACAAAAGTATGGGAAGATTGAGGCCATATTGTCAGACAATGCAACGGTTCACACCAGTAGAAAATTTGTTGATAGCTTACTAAAACATTGGGATTAAACTTGATCATAGCTCTGCGTATTTCCCGCAAGGAAACCCATGCTTGAGGAATATTTCAACATATTTCAGACAATAATAATAAATCGTGGGTTAAACATTGTGAACATGTTGAAAATGTCTTTAATTATTGCATAGATGCTACCACTGGATTTCCTCCATATGAATTAATGACTGGGGTAAAGCCGAGTAAAATAGTGAAGTTGCTACCCGATGTAATATGTAAAGGTTATGAACAGAAAGCGGAGTTTGCTTTTAAAGGGATCCAAAGAAAATCCGAACTGAGGATAAAGTGTGCAAAAATGCACAGGTTTAAGTGGAATCATGTCCTTGGTAGCGAGGTGTTAATAAAAGGAAAGAATATTTCCAATGCTGAACGGAATGTGTACTCTAGAATGAGCTTATTGTATGAAGGTCCTTTTATTATCAGCAAAGTTTTCGGAGATCACACATACGAACTAAGAGATTCAAAGAATAAGGTTATAGGGCGGTATCACAAGCAGATACTGTGGCCATACAAAAGGTCCGATACATAGTTTTATATTGTAAAAATCATTTAGTAAGTGTGAGTGTAAATTGTAAGATAGAATGCACATTGTTGTAGAACTTAACCTGTTTTGTGAGAATGAAAGTTTATAGCATGAATGAATAATGCATTTTGGTATATAATTTATTGTTGGGGAAGATTTCACGACGTTGTGAACTCAGAATATGTGCGAATTATAAAAAAATTCTAAGAAAAAAGAAAGAAGTTCGTTCACAGCGTCATGAAAGGGGCATTTGAGGCAATATTTATACATTATTCACAAAATCTGCCGACATTTTATGAGTTTTATGCCATGTTTGTAATATTTGATGTTCAATTGTTTTCATTCCTTTGCTTCCGAAGTTGAAATCGCTGGATGCAAATTTTTATTATTCCTTGTGCTTTCGTCACATATGAGTGCTTTGATTTTCTCGATGCGATTTTGTTTTTCAACAGTATCTATAGCTACGTGTTAATTTTCTGGCTGGTGACGCCAACTTATGAAGAATGAGGCTTCTTCACGCGTAATGCAAAAGGCCGTTTAGAGATAACGCGTAAAAATATGATTCATATTGAATTATACGCGCCCATGGATTACAGCGTTCAACAAAGTAAAGAATTGCATCGAGCGATTACAGTTTATCTTTGGAATTGTAAAATAATAGTTATAAAAATAAACTGCGATTCTACAAAAACCCTAGCAATTTATTATTTAAGAAGCCGCCAGTTAGTCTGGGTCTTTGAAGCGGAATAAGCCCGATAAAAAGCGCCCTGGTAAGAGTCCAACGCTACATAAAGTCAAATATAAGCGCGAGTAGACTTACAATCCAACATTTGACGAGCGCTTATATAGAAGCTTTATGTAAATTGCTTCAATGTAGAAGCGAAATAAGGAAGTAGCATAGGTTAAAGTAATAGTCAAAAGCTGGTTGCTATGTGACTGAAGTTCCTTTGTTTGTATGGACACGAGTTGACAAATTCCTGTCTAATTTTCAAAGCTGAAACTAAAAACAAGAAGTATCTTAAAACTATTAACTCCACAAAAAAAATGTATATTGCATAAATTATGTGTTTTAATGTGCTCTACATTTTTTGTGTGGTAAGTTTTTGTCCATCCCTTACGGTTTAGCAGTTATGCCAAATTCCGTAAAATTGATCTAGAATAAAGTAGTCTTAAGAGGCTATTCCCCTAAAATTGAAAATATACCTTTTTTGTCACATAAATATCTTATATATAAGAGAATTTAATCAAAATCGTTACAGCCATTTTTGAGAAAATCAAAATTTTCGAAAAATGTTGCATGTAAAAGAAAGTTGGGGTGGGGGTATTTTGTTGAAAATCTTTTGTGTCGCATCCTTGGGAGATACCAAAGATAAATACCAAGTTTGGTATTTAACGGTGTTTTCGTTTTTGAGATATGTTGTCCAGATACACACACCCACATGGACCTTTTCCTGAAAATGCTTTTTTGTTTTTTGGAGTAAGGGGGTCCTAAAATGTGTACTTGCAGTGAAATGTCGGTATTGAATTTTGGGTGCAATATAATACTTGTTCGATTTACTATGTACATAGTGCGTATAGAGAAAGTAATAAACTTGTAGAAGAATAATTTGCTGTGGGACCTTATCAAATGTTTTGTTATCTGTCTGAGTCCGGCATATGATATGATCGGTAAGGTGAGGTCCGCTCAGGAAAATTCCGTGTGCTGGTTGCTCTCTTTACACTGACTGTGATGATTTTGGTTGTTCAAGATTCAGTTATGTAGAACGGATGATCGTTTCTCTCCACATAATCCCTGCATTTTCACGAGGAAGATTATGAACGAGCATCTCAAACTTGCTCCTAAAATATTAAAAATCTGATGTGTTCCATTCACATGACCTTCATCTCTGCAATAAAATACTGTTAAAAAGCTTATGCTTATATTTATTTCATGCTAATCGAGAAAAAAATGTCAGAAATAGTCTTATTACTTGCTTCCTTTTAAGTAGAAGTGAAATAAGGGAGTGCCTGTATGAGAAAAGTACAAGTTTTTGAAAGGTGAAATAAGAAACAGTGAATAACTCAAAAAGATCAACTCCACAAAAAAAGTATGTAACATAAATTGTGTATTTCAACGTGCTCTACATTTTCTGTGTAGTAATCCTTTGTCTATCTCTTAGCGTTTAGCTGTTAAGCAAAATTCGGCCAGAATAAAAAGGGCTTCAGAGGATATTCCCAGAAAATTCAAGATATACATTTTATTTGGTATATAAATATCGGTAATATACGGGCTTTTAATCAAAATCGTTAGTCATTTTTTAGAAAACCAGAATTTTTGAAAAAAGTTCCATGTAAACTGTAGTTTGGGGTGGGGAGATGATTCTCAAAATCTTCATGTGGCATCCCTGGAAGATACTAAACTTAAATACCAAATTTGGTACTTTACCACTTTTCATTTTTAAATTATCGTGTTCGCAGACACATGGACACAAGGACGTTTTTCTGGAAATGCTTTTTCTGGATACAGGGGACCCTAAAACATATATTTCCGGTGAAATCTGGGTGTCGATTTTTTGGTGGAGTTCAATACCTTCTCTATACACTACATTGTACGGGCAGAGAAAGTAAAAATTGGTCATTTCAAAGGAATCATTAAATTAAATGTGTACCTATTACAACAGAAAGCAAGTTCTGTTAGTGAGTATGAGAAGGACCTTGTTCTGAGCTTTGATGAGATGAAAGTGAAATCCGATTTTTAATATAACACTGAAGACAGCTTAGTAGTAAAGTGGAAACCACCGATATACTACAATTTTGATGAGACAGCAACAAAAGAATAACTAACAGACATTGTTTAAATGGTCGAAAGGCAGCTTTCAAAATCCGTTCCTTAGTCTGTGATATGGGAGGATCAAATAGGATATTACTCTATAACCTTCTACTTAATTCCTACATCTCGCATCCTGCTACAGAAGCAGAAAATCATCGCTTTCTGCGACATTCCCCACGTGCTGAAATTGTTCAGAAACCATTTATTGGACAGTTAAACATAGATATCAAATGTTTTAAAACGTGGTTGCTATGATATTGCTGTCCACAGACACATACGTACACACGGACCTTTTTCTGAAAATGCTTTTTTTCGGTTCAGGGGGTCCTAAAACATGTATTTCCGATGAAATCTCTGTATCGAATTTTTGGGTCGAATACAGTACCATCTCTATACACTATGTACATAACGTTTAGAGAAAGTAAAAATATAATAGGAGAACTCAAAGTATTTAGTTTTATAGACATGCTTCAAAACACTTTTATTTTCAGATTCTTATAAACGAGTTTCTCCAGATATTCTGCAACAGATTACTTTTGGAAAAGCTGCTGCTTCTATCTACTTCAGTTGATCAAGATAAACTAAAGATAGCAGAAATGGTTTTATTACAAGTAGAAGAGAATACACTAGGCTAAAGTGATAATGAAATCTTTTAAAACCAGTTGTTTGCGTGGCCAGGACTTGACCAATTCCCGTATGAGAAAATAAAGTATTTTAAAACTGAAATCAATAACACGCACTACCTCCGGAATGTTCAACTCCAAGAAAAAAATTAATATGACATACATTTTGTTTTAACCAGATATATTAGTGTCGCGAACCCTTCCCATATCTGCCGGTTTACCAGATAAGCTTTATGCCGGGAACCGTCTTTTAAAACTGTGTACAATGCCAGGCAGAATCCGCCAAGTGTTCCTTGCCACGGGCCCTGACGTGGATGTATGAGTCATTTTCGCTCCTTGGCATTCGCGGAAACTATAAAGGGACCGGGACCAGCGAGTTCAGCCATCACTGACACCATGTCTTCTTCAGTAGCTGCCATCATCATTATGATCTGCCTCCTCAGTCTCCCTTCAGGTACGTCAACACCTCAATGTTTGTCATTCATCACACACGAGCAACATTTTACTTTCTCTACACGTACTACGTACATAGTGTATAGAGAAGGCATTGTACTCCATCCAAAAATTCCATACCGAGATTTCACTGGAAATGTGTGTTTTAAGGTCCCCTGTATCCAAAAGAGGCATTTTCACAAAAAGATCCGTGTGTGTACGTGACCGTGAGTCTCTGAACACAACTCAAAAACGAAAAGTCGGTAAAATAACAAACTTGGTAATTAAGTTTAATATCTTACATGGATGCACACGAAGATTTTGAAAAAAAAAATTCCCCACCACAAACTACCCTTTACGTGGATTTTTTTCGAAAACTTTGATTTTCTCAAAAATGGCTGTAACGATTTTGATTAAAATGTCATATATTAAAGATATTTACCTGACAAACAAAATGTATATCTTGAATTTTTTGGGAATAGCCTCTGATGACTGTTTTATTCTGGACGGATTTTATGGAATTTTGTATAACAGCTAAACCGTAAGACATGGGGGAAAAAACTTACCATACAAAAAATGTAGAGCACTTTAAAGCACACAGTTTATGTAATATCTTGTTTTTCTTGTGGAATTGATTGTTATTGAGATATTCCTTGTTATTGGTTTCAGCTTTAAAAAACTTATACTTTTCTTATACAGGAATTTGTCAATTCCTGTCCATAAAAACAAAGGAACTTCAGTCACATAGCTACCAGCTTTTGGCTTTCACTTTAACCTATGGTACTCCCTTATTTCGCTTCTACTTACAAGGAAGCAAGTAATAAGACTATTTCTGTTGATATTTATCTCGTTTATCATGAAGTAGAAAGAAGAATAAGCTTACTAACAATAATTTGTTACAGAGATGTAGAGAAAGTTATGTGTGAATGCAACACATCAGGTTTTTAGAAAAAGGGTGCTTGTGTGTGGACAGCACAGCTCAAAAACAAAAAGACTGCTAAATACCAAACTGGGTATTTATGTCTAGTATCTTCTTAAG
This sequence comes from Hymenopus coronatus, assembly GCA_030762935.1. Lineage (NCBI taxonomy): Eukaryota > Metazoa > Arthropoda > Insecta > Mantodea > Hymenopodidae > Hymenopus > Hymenopus coronatus. The sequence continues at coordinate 3,829,089 of CM060880.1, read as the reverse complement.
ATGAGACGCGAAGAATTTCAAGAAAGTCTCCCAATCACAATCTACCTTTACATAGGTACATTTTCGTAATATTTTGTTTTTCAGTTACATAAGCTTTTTTACGGTTTAGCAGTTATGCAAAATTCATCCAGAATAAAGCAGTCTTCAGAGGCTATTAACAGAAAATTCAAGATATAAATTTTGTTTGTCAAGTAAATAGCTTTAATGTGCAATATTTTAATCCAAATCAATAGATCCATTTTTTGGGAATATCAAAATTGTCGAAAATGTTTCCATGTAAAGGAATTTGGATTCAGGGAGACCCAAATCATGTATTTTCGGTGAAATCTCAGTATTGAATTTTTGGGTGAAGTACAATACCTTGTCTATACACTATGTACATCGTACGTGTAGAGTAAGTAGAAACAAACAGAAGATTTTGCAATAGAGAAATATCAATTAATGGCCTTGTTTTGAAAGGGAACTTCATAAAAGATATCTATATACCATATAAAGTGTATACCTTTAATTTTCTGGGAATAATTTCAAAGTCCTGTCAGTTTCATGAAATGTTGTATTATCTTGTATAATTAGTAGATACTAAATGACAGACGAAAATATAGTTGACATAATATGTAGGTGTATTTAAAACACAAAATTTATTCCAAGTAAGTTTTTCATGGCGTAAACCATTTCCAAGAAATGTCTTAATAATGGTTTAAATTGTTCAACATTTAGTCATTCTTTCAAGCTTTTACCGCCTTTGGTTGTTTCATATGATTACATGAATTGTATCCAATTGTTAAACATTTGCATATCATTTTGTTTGTATCTATAACAAAATGTGTAATCTGGTTTTTTCTATAACGGTTTATCTTAATGAAAGTGAATAAGATAGATAAAAGCCTTATGTGTTCCACTCACATTACTTTCTCTACCTATTCTACAAGGGAACTATTAATACAAAAGCGTATTCTTCTATCTACTTCATGATAATCGAGATAAACATTAACAGAAATTGTCTTATTAATTGCTTCTTTGTAACTAGAAGGGAAATAAGGGAGTATACTAGGCTAAAGTGATAGTCAGATCTTTTAGAAGCTGTTTTATACAGTGAAATTTAAATTCAGTTCTATTTGCATGCCAAGAATAAAGCAAAAGAAAACGGAATCACAAATTCCAGTTTGAGAAACGTATTAAATATTTTAAAGCTGAAACCAATAGCAAATATTTCCACAGTTTTTCAACCAAAGAAAGTCGGGCTTAAGTTATCTAATTTATCGCGAACTAGATGAATAATTAAACGAATCACAATGCATGTGCATTAAATGGACTGCAGCATCTACAGAGAGAATGAAGCCACTTGATAATAGAATGTTTAGCATACTTCATGTCTTAATGCTGTTGTTCTGCAAAACTACGAAATGAAGACCAAGCTGCGAAGAAAAGGTGCTCGCATAGTAATGTACCCCATTTCTGTTTATTTTGATTAAAGTGAACTAAATAGAAAAAATCTAATATGTTAGTCACATGACTTTCTCTACACCTCAATAATAAATTATTGTTAAAAAGCTTATTCTTCTATCTATATCCTGATAATAAACATTAGCAGAAATTGTCTTAGTACTTGCTTCCTTGTAAGTAGAAGGGAAACAAGAAAATGCACAGGCGAAAGCAATAGTATCGTCCTTTAAAAGCCAGTCGCTATGTAAAAGACAGTTGAAGTTCCAATCTCTTTGCTTGTCAGGAAAAAACGAACGAGAAACGAGAAGAATGAGGTCTTCCCGTTTGAGAAAAGTTTACTGCAACCAATAATCCGGAATATCTCGAAAACGGTTAGCTCTAAAAACATATATATATATATTTATAATTTAGAGGTATACGATAAATTGTGTGTTTTAATGAGATCTATATTTCTTGTGTATCTCCTAGTTTTACTAGTTATGTAAACGTTATCCAGAAAGAAGAGGTCTTTAGAGGCTATTCCCAGAAAATCCAAGATATACATTTTGTTTGTCATAAAAAGATCTTCAATATACGGTATTTTAATCAAAATCTTAGAGCCACTTTTGAGAAAGTCAACATTTTTTAAAAATGCTCCATGTAAAGGGTAGTTGGGGCTGGGGAGTTCTTTAATATCTTCATATTGCATCCTTGGAAGTTTGGTATTTAATTGACTTTTCGCTTTTGAGCTAAGCTGCTCAAAGCGAGAAAGGCACACAGAGACAGACATTTTTATAAAAGTGTTTTTTATTTATGTGGGGTCTCAAAGCATATATTTTCGGTGAAATCGTTGTATTGAATTATTGGGTGTAATACAATACCTTCCTTCTCTGAACACTATGTACATTAGTACATGTAGAGTAAGTAAACAAATTTGAAGAATATTTTGTTCTTAAATGGTACAGGTAAAATAGAAATGTAAATGATACAATTTTTCTGGTCGATCTAACATTGAGTATAAATGTTTCAGTTACGTTTGATGAAGACTCCAGAGTCGACAGAGAAAGCCACACAATAGTGTATTTGGGGCAGATGGTAACTGCACCAGAAGATGAATCATCGTCATGTCCCTCATTCTCCGAGAAGAAAGAGTTTCACTGTTTCCACACCTCTGCTGTAAAATTGCCAACATGGTCATCCTATAGATGTTACCACCACGACATGCCCATCAGGGTAAACGTGGACATTCCAAACTCGTTTATCTCAGAGAAAACTGTAGACGTTGTACTTGGGACAGAGATGTGGGAGATGGTGAAGAACGTGGAATCTCAGAACAAGATTACACTGTTCAGTTGATGCACGCCAATACTATGGGACTGACTGTACAAACAGCTGAGAGGGACCAGAAGTTTGTCTTCTTGCCCCCTGTTCTGCCAGAAAAGTTTTCTGTAATAGAGCGTTAACTAAAACATATGTCTGCGTGTCTATTGAGTAACTTGCATAATTTCTCAGTCTGATATGAACAACCAGCTTAAACTACTTAAAAAAGAGTCCCTCTTTTATTTATTTGTAATTTTATTTAATGTCGCCTAACTGCAGAGGTCTTTTCGCGACAACATCATGTAAGAATAAGGACTTTTATAATATTTTGAATACCATATAATAATTGTATCTAGCATATTTTTGTTAATGTCTAAAAAGTGTCATAACATTTGATCCATGTCACATCAGTGGTTGAGTGTATTTCATCATCTCATCCTTTGGAATACAACTTTGATGTGAAACAATTGAAATTAATTAGTTGAGTTGATTTTGTAACACTACATCACTTCCTTTTGTTATTGGAAAACAGAAGCCTTGTGCTTCTATTGTCAATTCCTTTGGTAGACTACTGGCACTGCTTGCTGTGTCATTATCCCTAGTGGTGGTTTTATGAACTTGTGCCTCAGCAGGTCGCCTGGCGGGATTTCAAAACGAAAACCTGTTCTTGTTTTCCCAACCTTTTAATTCTGTCTTCCTTGTGATATTACTTTCTCTACACGCGCTATGCACATAGTGTATAGAGAAGGTATTATATTCCTTCCTAAAATTCCAATTTTCGCCGGAAATACATGTTTTGGGTCCCCTGAATCCAAAGCAGGCATTTTTAGAAAAAGACCCGTGTGTGTCTGCGGACAGCGTAGCTCAAAAACGAAAACGCCGTTAAGCTCCAAAGTATTTAAGTTTAGTATCTTCCAGAGATGCGACACGATGATTTTGAGAAAAATCCCTCCATTCAAAACTACCCTTTACATGGAGCTTTTACGAAAATTTTGATTTTCTTATAAATGGCAGTAACGATTTTGATTAAAATATCTTATATTAAATATATTTAGCTGACAAATAAAATGTACATCTTGAATTTTCTGGGAATAGCCTCTGAAAACTACTTTATTCTGCATGGATTTTAAGAAAATTTGCAGAACTGCTAAACCGTAAGATATGGACAAAATCTTAGCGCACAAACAATTTAGAGCACATTAAAACACACAATCACTTTAACCTATGCTACTCTCTTATTTAGCTTCTACTTACAAGGAAGCAAGTAATAAGACCATTTCTGCTAATTTTTTCTCGATTCGACGACGACGTAAACAGAATAATTTGTTGCAGTGATGTAGAGGTCATGTGAATGCAACACATCAGATTTTTTTTATTTAACTTCATTTCTTTAAGAAATATTCTAATAAATGAAGAACGATAAGGTTGAAATGTTCAACTTCTCTATTTTACGTTAGTGTATCTTAGCGATCCTGCGGCTCCCCAAGCACACGTGACATTTTTGAACCAAATCTGCGCAACGCATAAAATATAATGTAAATAAAACACTTACCCTTTACAATGAAGATGGTGCTAATAATATCCAAAGTGAGACCAAACTGAGGACGCACGAATTATTTTGTTTGGATAATGCGACTTATCTCGTCCTTATCACTCAAGTGGACACTTGCTGCAAAAGGAGTGGGGAAAATATTCCATGTTTATCTTTATTTTCAAAGCTGAATTCCAAGCTAAAATTGTCAGTATGATGTACAGGAACGGGAGGTCATATTAACCTTGGGTTTTCGTGGAGTTCACTGGTCGGTAGGGTGTGCGGTTGCTTTACAAGAGCATATTAACACTCTAACTTTTCCCACCTTGTGGATTTATTGGATATTTTTACTTCACCTACACGTACAATGCACATAATGTATAGAAAATTTACCTATTCTATTCCACCCAAAAATTCGATACCAAGATTTCACAGAAAATACAGGTTTAAGGGTCCCCTGTAGCAGAAAAAAACTTTTAAGACAACGTTCCGTCTGGAGTGTGTGTCCGTCTGTCTGAACATAACAACTCAAAAACGAAAAACCGGTAAAACACCAAACTTGGTATTTAAGTTCAGTATCTTGCAAAGATGCGACACGAAGATTTTCAAGAAAATCCCCCCACCCCAAACTACCCTTTACATGGAAAACAATTCGAAAATTTTGATTTTCTCAAACATTTTGATTAAAATATTGTATATTTAAAGATATTTGCCTGACAAATAAAATGTATAACTTCAATTTTCTGCATATAGCCTCTAAAGAATTGTTTATTCTGGATGCTTTTTATTCAATTTTGAATAACTGGTAAACCGTAAGGGATAGACAAAAACTTACATAAACATGTAGAGCACGTTAAAACAAACAATTTATATAATATAGGTACATGTTTACTTTCTCAACACGTACTATGTACATAGTGTATAGAAAAGGTATTGCACTCCACCCAAAAATTCGATACCGATATTTCAACGGAAATATATGTTTTAGGGTCCCCTGTGTCCAAAAAAATCAGTTTCAGAAAAAGGTCCGTGTGTGTGTGTCCGTGTGTCTGTGAACACGATAGCTCAAAAACGGAAATTCAGTAAAATATCAAACTTGGTATTTAAGTTTAGTATCATCCAGGGATGCGACACAAAGAAACATCCCCCGCCCCCAAACTACCCTTTACATGGAACTTTTTTCGAAATTTCTTAAAAATTTCTCTAAGAATTTGGATTAAAATATCGTATATTAAAGATTTACCTGATAAATAAACTGTATATCTTGAATTTTCTGGGAATAGCCTCTAAAGAGTATTTTATTCTGGATGAATTTTACGAAATTTTGAATAACTGCTCAACCGTAAGAGATGGACAAGAACTTATTACACAGAAAATGTAGAGCACGTTAAAACACCCAATTTATGTTACATACATTTTTTTTTCGCGGAGTTCATTGTTTTGGAGACATTCCTTGTTTTTTTGGTTTCTGCTTTGAAAAACTTATACTTTTCTAATACAGGAATTTGTCAACTGCTGTCCATACAAACAAAGGAACTTCAGTCACATAGCAACCAGCTTTTGACTATCACTTTAACCTATGTTACTCCCTTATTTCGCTTCTACTTACAAGGAAGCAGGTAATAAGACTATTTCTGCTATGTTTTCTGATTAGCACGAAGTAAATAGAAGTATAAACTTTTTAAGAATAATTTGTTGCAGTCATGTAGAGAATGTGATGTGAATGGTACACATAAGATTTTTACATTTAGAATGAAATAAGATTGCGCAATCGCAGGCCGCCAAGTTAAACTCTCAAAAAGGCACAGACGGATCGAGGTTTAGAGAAAGAAGAAGAAATGAAACCGTTACAAGTCTGCCAACATCGAGAAAAGTAATCTGCTCAATAAAATATCTGTTCACTGAATTATAATCTTAGTAGTTTTATCTCTTTATACATATTTAAGATATTTACTTTAGTGTGACAAATATAATCGAAAGTTATTTATCCACAGATTCATTGCTGCGGTCCAAATTACAAGTTCAAAAAGTCCGCCATCAAACCTCCCCGCCCATAGGAAAGTTCTGAATGATACTCTGTCATCTACAAATGTAAATGCGAACTATTTCAACGTAGTGAACAACAGATGGTAGCAGCGGTGAATTTATCCAGTTTATTTGTATAATAATCAAATACTGTAAAATAATGCAGAAAATGGTAAAGAGTTTAATTCTGCCACTTAGATAAATTAAGATACATATAAAATGCGTAAGTTTACATATTATTATTTCCAAATTTTGTTGATTGTCAAGTAAGAGCAATGCCGAAAGGAATCCTAAGGTCTGCAAAAAAGATTAAAAATGGAAGATAAGTTCGTCATGAAACCGCTACTGCGGGAGCGGAGAATCCCCTACCAATCATTCGCCCTAGTGAAGTCCAAGGCGCACTCCGGCGTCTCAACACCAAAAAGGCTTGCGGGCAGGACGAGCTGACACCCGCCATGCTCAGCAACCTTCCATTCAGAGCAGTGCTGTACCTCACCAAGGTATTCAACATGTGCCTCACCTTAGGTCACTTTCCGCGCGAGTGGAAAGTGGCACGGGTTGTGTGCATTTTGAAGCTTGGTAAGGACCCTGCACTTCCTTCCAGCTACCGCTCCATTAGCCTCCTATCCACCCTCTCGAAGGTCTTCGAGAGGTTAGTTCTACACCGCTTGTCGCCGCAGGTAGTCGACATTCAAGCCATCCCTCTCCATCAGTTTGGATTACGTCCTGGGCACTCGACAACCCAACAGCTGCTGCGGGTGGTGGAGGCTGCCGCCCTGGGGTTCCAGGACGGGACCTTCACGCCGGCGGTGTCTTTGGATGTCGAGAAGGCCTTCTCAACCACCTGGCATGAGGGTCTCCTGATTAAACTCATCCAGATTGGCCTACACACACAGTTAATCAACATCATATACAGCTTGCTACACCAGCGCACCTTTGTAGTTGCAGTTACGGGGCAAACATCTACACCTAAACCCCTACGAGGCGGAGTCCCAGAAGGCTCTGTATTATCACCCACCTTGTTTAGCCTTTATATGGCAGACTTCCCTACGGTGCAGGGCGTCAATATGGCCCAGTTTGCTGATGACGTCCTGCTCTACCGCACCGACAGGAACATACGCAGAACCTTCAACCCCATACAGAGACACCTCCGTCTCGTCCAGGCCTGGTGCAGACAGTGGCGGATGTCCGTTAATCCGGGCAAAAGTCATGCTGTTCTGTTCACCAGAAAACGCCCCGGAATAAACCAGATACCCAAATTTTCCTATCAGGGCCAAAGGATAGAGTGGGGGAATTCCATCAAATACCTGGGCGTCATTCTTGATAAGGGCCTAACTTTTCGTGAACACGTGCGCGGAACGTCGGACAGGGCGAAGGGAGCGGTAGCCTCCCTTTACCCTGTGCTGGCCTCCCAGATGCCGGTTCACTTAAAGTTACGCCTTTTCAAGGCGCTTATAGTCCCCCAGATGCTCTATGCCTGCGAAGTGTGGGGTATGGCAGCAGACTCCTGGCTTCTCTGGTTACAGTGGGTGCAGAATAGAGGACTCCGGTCCATATATTCTGTATGTCGACGTTTCCCTTTGAGGCTACTACATGAAGCTTCGGCCCTCCCATATGTGGAAGATGTTATTAGGCGCCGGGCTCAAAAATTCTACGCCAGATTAGGCGAATATGAGAACGCTCTTGTCAGATCTCTGGGGGAGTACTTACCCTCTGAACGCCGAAAAAGGCGGTTCCGGGTTCCCCGCATGGCTTGTGGGCACCCCCGGTAACAACGGCTTTAAACCAGCCAACAGCGTAATAGCTGAACTAAGCACTCCCCCCTCCCATAGTGAGAGGTCTTTCAAAATGCACCACCATATTTAAATAAATAAACACCAGCGGAGCAGAGGAAAGGATGCTGCTCCTGAAAATGCAACCGCTCGAGGAGCCTACCAGCGCTACCTCCTTAACACCAACACTCGAAACCTTAACCATCACCTCATTCCTGTGGTTAAACCCTTATCAGGGTAGGTACACAGCAACAACACTCAGGCTCACCACGAGCCTACCAGACACGCACGCACGCACGCACGCACATTCACTTAAAAATGAACTCTTGAAGGAATTTTTGTATCTGGAACGACTTACTCAGTGGGGTTAATCCAGACAGATTACGAAATAACTATATACGCCACCTTTTGTGAAGAAGATTGTGCAGGGGAGGACTCTACAGAAGTCTATCGGTCGCTCTGACGGTCCTATTAATTTACAGCTGATAATACAATATGTTTAACATATAAATGAATGGATCCATTCAAAATATTTTATAAATTTGTGGAGTATAATTGTAAACACTGTGTTTGAATAATCTATAGAATCGAAATATTTTATCTATTTATTTTAGGTCGCAGAACTAGAAGGTCTTATAGCGACCACATTAACATCTTACATCCAATACACAATGAAGATTTTGAACATTATAAGTAAATCTTTAAGTACTCATAGATTAACATATACCTCTAATGCTTATTGACATATGAAAACAATGATTTAAGTATAAAAGATTTAATAATATTAAAATTATAGTACAACAACAGTGACAGTTGGATTAGGTATAACATGTTATAATTATAATTCTGAGAGTTATATAGATTGATTTCTTTAAGGTATATTGGCTGAACTTTTTGTGTCTGTAAGTGTTAATGCAAAGTTTTTTGAAACTAAGTGTTGTTTTCTGACATGACTGGGCACTGAAATATAATGTGCTTAACTGTAAGAGGACTTATACACAAAGCACAAGGTGGTGCTTCTTTCGACAGTAAATAGGAATGTGTTAGTTTTGTGTTCTTAATCTTAGTATCTTAACTTGCTCTTTTCTGTGTTATAGAGAACATTCTGGTTGTTTGTTGACCTTATTTCATGTAGTTTGCAGGAGGACGTGTCATTCCAATTATTTATCCATGCTGCTTTGATATCTTTCCACAAATATAAGGTCTTGAATTTTTCAATACTGCTATTTGAAAGATTTCGAAACCAGGCTGTTCATAATCCACTTCTCGGATGCTACTTCATCGTCACTCGACTGACGTTCTTTGTTCTCGAACAATGAATTCATTTAAAAAGATGTGACACGTTACTCTTAAAATGTTGAAGTTTCTATTCAAGATTATTGTAACTCATGTGTTATGCACTGTAATTCTCAATTAAATTGTAAACAAAATGTTTATAGCAATTTGATTATTATTTGTCAATAAAAACTGCCTTCAAGAGCTACGATTCAAATATTAATATTATTACGGAATATATTTGCCAGATTCTGTTCAAAACAGTCGCAATATTTGGATTCGTAGATTTTAAAATTCTGGAAATACAAACCCACGGTTCACAAAACAACCTTTCTCAAACATATAGCATTTCGCGCGCAACACAACATAATTTTTGTGTTAGTATTACGTAATTAGCATGCTAGTTTCTGGGTCCCAAGGTCGCGGGTTCAAACCCGGTAGCATCACTTCTTTCGGAGGGGAAGTAAAGAAAATGTACGGCACATAAAAGAGCAAAATTGAGCATCTTTCACGCCCATATAAAATGGGACGCAGCGTCCATACATTAAACTGTTTGCAACAATTAGCAAATGACTGTCGTCACTCGTAGTCCTGGAAAGTCACTTTTGATTGGTGGATGTTATTTAATAATTACAATCAACTGGACAACGACGTATTTAGGGCCGCGAGGGTTAGACCACCCGCCTCTCACCAAGCTTCGATCCCAGACAACCCATGTAACACTTGCGGTGGACAAAGCGGCGCAGGGACGGGTTTTCCCGCATTCCATTGGTCCTTGTGTGACCAGTGTCATCGCCTGCGGTGCCATATGAAGTAAATGCGGGCCTTAAACTGCATAATTAAAAGGACCTATTTAAACATGTCATTTGTGATAACTGCACACTCTTTAGTTAATATTTTAAGACAACATATTTCATAAATAGATCTTTTGGACATAACAAATAACATGTACATTTTGAATCTTTTTGGGAATAGCCTTTGAAGACTACTTTATTCTTGATGAATTTTACGGAATTTTGTATAACTACTAAACCGTAAGAGATAGACAAAGACTTACTTAACAGAAAATGTAGAGCTCGTTAAAAGTGACAATTTGTTATGTATGTTTTATCGTGGGGTGGAAAGTTTTTCTGATTTTTAGATTCAGCTTTTACTTTTCCCATTCGTGAATTTGTCAACTCCTGTTCATAACAATGATTTGTTGCAGTAATGTAGGGACTTCACATGACTTTCTCTACAGCTCTGCAACAAATTATTGTTAAAAAGCTTATGGTTCTATTTACTTTATGCTAATCAAGATAAAAATCAGCAGAAATAGTCTTATTACTTGCATCCTTGTATGTAGAAGCGAAATAAGGGAGTAGCATAGGTTAAAGTGATAGTCAAAAGCTGGTTGCTATGTGACTGAAGTTCCTATTTTTGAAGGACAGGAATTGTTAAATTCCAGTATGAGAAAAGTATACGTTTTTTAAAGCAGAAGCCAAAAACAAGGAGTATCTCAAAAACGACCAACTGCACGAAAAAAATGTATGTAAGAAAATTTTCTGTTTTAAGATGCTCTACATTTTTTGTGTAGTAAGTTTTTGTCCATCTCTTACGCTTTAGCAATTATGCAAAATTCCGTAAAATTCATCCAGAATACAGTAGTCTTCAGAGGCTATTCCCAGAAAATTCAAGATATACATTTTATTTCACAGATAAACTTCTTTAATATACGAAATTTTAATCAAAATCGTTAGAGCCATTTAGGAGAAAATCAAAATTTTCGAAAAAAGTTCAATGTAAAGGGTAGTTTAGGGTGGGGAGATTTTTCTTTAAATCTTCGTGTCGCATCCCTGGAAAATACTAAATTTAAATTCCAACTTTGGTATTTTACCGACCTTTGGTTTTTAGCTATCGTGCTCACAGACACACGAACACACACCCGGACCTTTTTCTGAAAATGCCTTTTTGGGATACAGGGAATCCTAAAACATGAATTTCCGGAGAAATCTCGGTATCGAATTTTTGGGTGGAGTGCAATACCTTCTATATAAACTATGTATATAGTACGTATAGAGAAAGTAAAAAAGTATGGGTTAGACCGTTTTTGCATACATACCTTTTCTTCTCAAGCATCTATTTGGTTATTTATGGTAGGCTGCATTTGAAAACTTTGTAGCTCCTTTTTTGGTTCCATATTTATTTAAATAGATAACTAAATAATTTGCAAACAATGTAGCAGCATTTTACTTTCTCTATACGCATTATGTACATAGTGTGTGGAGAAGGAATTGCACTCCACCCAAAAATTGTATACCGAGATTTCACCGGAAATGTATGTTTTAGGGCCCCCTTTATCTGCAAAACGCCTTTTCGGAAAAAGATCCGTGTGTGTGTGTGTGTGTGTGTGTGTGTGTGTGTGTGTGTGTGTCCGAGTGGCTATGAACACGATAACTCAAAAACGAAAAGTAGATAAAATACCAGTATTGGTATTTAAGTTTAGCATCTTTCAGGGATGCGACACGAAACTTTTGAGAAAAATCCCCCCACCCCAAACTACCCTTTACATGGAACATTTTTAGAAATTTTTGATTTTCTCAAAAATGGCTGTAACGATTTTGATTAAAATTTTGTATATCAAAGATATTTACCTGAAGAATAAAATGTATATATTGAATTTTCTGGGAATAGCCTCTGCAGAGTGCTTTATTCTGAATGAATTTTACGGAATTTGAATAACTGCTAAACCGTAAGAGATGGACAAAAAGTTATTACACAAAAAATGTAGAGCACGTTAAAACACCCAATTTATGTTACATACATTTTTTTTTTTTTCGTGGAGTTCATTGTTTTGGAGACATTCCTTGTTTTTTTGGTTTCTGCTTTGAAAATCTTATACTTTTCTAATACAGAAATTTGTCAACTGCTGTCCATAGAAACAAAGGAATATCAGTCACATAGCAACCAGCTGTTGACTATCACTTTAACCTATGGTACTCCCTTATTTCGCTTCTACTTACAAGGAAGCAAGTAATAAGACTATTTTTGCTATGTTTTCTGATTAGCACGAAGTAAATAGAAGTATAAACTTTTTAAGAATAATTTGTTGCAGTCATGTAGAGAATGTGATGTGAATGGTACACATAAGATTTTTACATTTAGAATGAAATAAGATTCCGCAATCGCAGACCGCCAAGTTAAACTCTCAAAAAGACAGATGGATCGAGGTTTAGAGAAAGAAGAAGAAAAAAAAAGAAACCGTTAGAAGTCTGCCAACATCGAGAAAAGTAATCTTCTCAATAAAATATCTGTTCACTGAATTATAATCTTGTTAGCTTTATCTCTTTATACATATTTAAGATATTTACTTTAGTGTGACAAATATAAGCGAAAGTTATTTATCCACAGATTCATTGCTGCGGTCCAAATCACAGGTTCAAAAAGTCCGCCATTAAACCTCCCCGCCCATAGGAAAGTTCTGAATGAGACTCTGCCATCTACAAATATAAATGTGAACTATTTCAACGTAATCAGCAACAGATGGCAGCAGTGGTGAATTTATCCAGTTTATTTGTATAATAATCAAATACTGTTAAATAATGCAGAAAATGGTAAAGAGTTTATTTATGCCATTTAAGATATTTTAGTTACATATAAAAAATCTAAGTTTACATATTATTATTTCTAAATTTTCTCGATTGTCAAGTAAGAGCGATGCCAATTGGAATCCTAAAGTCTGTAAATATATAATAAATAGAAGATAAGTCCTTGCGCACGCAAATAGTAGAAATTATTTATAATATTTGTGATATGTGAATTTTTGTAGTCGGATCGACCTACTCAGTGAGGTTAATCCAGACGTTAATGCAACATTCCATCCAATTCTAAGATCTCTCACTCTTCGTGTGTTTAGGAGATAAGTCCAGCATGTCGAGGAGGAGGAACTGAGCAAAATTTGAGAGCTATTATTCTAGTCGGAGTCTGTAACCTCCGTTCCCTCGCGTATTCAACGCAGGAATTATCCACCGAAGTTCTTTCGAAGTCCCATCTCACGCACCAATGAATTGTTACCGAACATTTCCAAATAGCTGATTTAATATTTCTGTACGAGAAATTGAAAAGTGCGATAAATTATTCATTGTGCCCGAGATGCAACTTAGAAAGGAGCTCGGTAACTAATTCCTGAAAAGAAAATAATCAGCAAGAAGAAATTCACGTTTAACTTATCTTTTTTCTGCTGTATACAACAAATTAGATTTTATTTTATATAATCAGATGAGAAGCACAGTATTTATATGAAATTGGGATTGTGCAGAAATATAAATGTTTCATCCTTTCATTGAGTAGAATTAAAAGCCTGTTTGATATATAGCACATCACATTGAATTAATGCATTCTGTAAGTGGAGGAAAACTGGAAGGTATGCCAACAAGGTTATATGTAATGCAATTTTTTTGTACATAGCAAGTTAGTAATAATAATATTGAAAAATTCCATTAAAAACTAGTGTAAAAGCAGCATAGCTGCACACATAAAAATTCTAAATGAAGATAGGATAACAACTATGTACAAAAAAACAGCACTATCTGTTTCAAGAAGAAAACAAAAGGGATATGTTAATGCTTGTATCAATGATTCAAGTTTTGAATAGCAGCAGCTCCATTACAATGTATACACATAAACGTTTTTTGCATAAGATTACAGAAGTTCCTCAGAGAGGGACCTCAAATTTGAAACTCTCTCCTGTAGTATTAACGTTTTAGCAGCACCTTAAACATTTGTACATGAGACATTGTCAGCAACTAGTGGCATAACTTTTATCAATCATACTATTTTGCATTCTTGTAATAACTTTGGTTAAAATGTGTATCTTTCACAAATACAGAAAAAGCAAATTATTACAATTAGAATAACATATACTGCACAATGAAAATAAGAAAGTAGATAAATGCAGCATTTGTTTAAAATCTACTTGTCTTTACAACACGAGGAATACTAGACTCTTCAGTTCCTGAGACCAAATATCCTGCATGGCAATCAACACTGACAAACAAAACATGCAGTTTTAGAAACAAAATTGCTGTATGACAAATTTGGTATTCTGTCTGTCAAGTGAAGCATCTTTTTGAGTACATATCCCAATTTATTTTGGTAACAGTTTAAGCAATGCTGCTTCAGCTCTTTGCTTAGCATACATTTCTCAGGCTGCAGGACTCGACAGAGTGTATGCCATATAAGCAACTGAGGGAACAATTACATCTCAAAGTGAGAACACTGCACATTACATTTATGCCAAAGAGTGAGGGCTTGCAATTGCTACAGAGGTATTTACACATGAAGAAGGTAAAAAAAAAAAAAAAAGTTACATAACATGTGTCACTGACTGATAAAGCAAACTTTGTAAAAAATCATTTCCAAGCAACTCACCCCAAGGTACTATTTAGCTAGCCACATTATTATAAACATAAAAACTCAAATCCAAGCAACTCGCCCAAAGTATTAATTAGTTTGCCACATTATTATAAACATAAAAACTCAAAACCAAACAACTCGCCCAAAGTATTAATTAGTTTGCCACATTATTATAAACATAAAAACTCAAATCCAAGCAACTCGCCAAAAGTATTAATTAGTTTGCCACATTATTATAAACATAAAAACTCAAATCCAAGCAACTCGCCAAAAGTATTAATTAGTTTGCCACATTATTATAAACATAAAAATTCAAATCCAAACAACTCGCCCAAAGTATTAATTAGTTTGCCACATTATTATAAACATAAAAACTCAAAACCAAACAACTCGCCCAAAGTATTAATTAGTTTGCCACATTATTATAAACATAAAAACTCAAAACCAAACAACTCGCCCAAAGTATTAATTAGTTTGCCACATTATTATAAACATAAAAACTCAAATCCAAGCAACTCGCCCAAAGTATTAATTAGTTTGCCACATTATTATAAACATAAAAATTCAAATCTAAACAACTCGCCCAAAGTATTAATTAGCTGGCCACATTATTATAAACATAAAAATTCAAATCCAAACAACTCGCCCAAAGTATTAATTAGTTTGCCACATTATTATAAACATACAAACTCATAACCAAACAACTTGCCCAAAGTATTAATTAGTTTGCCACATTATTATAAACATAAAAATTCAAATCCAAACAACTCGCCCAAAGTATTAATTAGCTGGCCACATTGTTATAAACATAAAAATTCAAATCCAAACAACTCGCCCAAAGTATTAATTAGCTGGCCACATTATCACAAACATTTGTCACTGCATGACAAAGGAAAAAAGTTGTAAAAATGCATAACCAAGTAACTCACCCTAAGGTATTCATTACATAACAATATTATTATTGGGCAGACATGGTGCCTATGACATGATACAGCTAAATCTATTTGCTGATTCTCATACTACATTAGAAACAAAACAATGTTATTGAAATGAAAAAAATAAAAAATAATTAATTCAATTGAGTTTAGCAACATTTCCACCACATTTAACGTATCTATATGCCAATAGTATAGTATGCATTTTTCCCTGGGTTTCATTAATGTTATTTGCCAAAAGAAATTAAGGAAACAAATTAAGTGATCATATCTTAACAATTCACCTCACTTATTCTATATTAATGTTTTTTCCAATGTAGATAACGCATGCTGAAGCAAAGCAAACAACACAAAGTAGTCTTTCTGAACCATTGAGGTTTACAGATTGATACCCAAAATGTGAGCAGCCAAATTAAAACAGCCCAGACTGATGGTTTTTAGGTGTGCTTAAAAGCAACCTCATATTATAAATTTACTGCAACTTCTCATGATGAAATTCTGGCACACAGGTAGTACTGGTATCATGGAAGTTGATAGCATCATTGACAAAAGACTGTTTAAAAACATTATTTTTGTCAAATGCATTTAGGCTACCCTGAAACAAATGACAGAAAACTGTGCAAATATATCATTCATCAGCATTTCATAATATGATTTAGATTGTTTAATGTAAGAAAAGTATTGCAAATGCAAATAATACTGTGCATTGAATGTAAATTTATACAAGCTTGTACTGAAATGCCAACTCACATTTAATTACAAGATGGCTGAGGTAAACAATAAATTAGTTATAAGAGTGTGCAATGCAGTGTATGTTATTTGGACTACTGGGTCCCGCACGATTTCTAACTTCTTTTACATGCGCCAGCCGTGTAAGTGTGGCGAGGCGGTAGAAGTGGGGGGGAAAGGAATAACCCCTACACGCGCATTACGTACATATTTACTTGCCACATAAACATATTTAATGCACAGGATTTTAATCAAAATCGGTCCAGCCGTTTTTAGAAAATATAACATTTCTAAAAAGTATCAATGGGAAGGGTAGTATATTTCTAAAATCGTCGTGTATCTTTGGAAATAAAATTAAATTAAACTGAGCTTTATTAATGGACACTTTAATTGCTGTGGTTCTCAGCGTCCCATTCTATAGGAACAATCAATGTGTTCTATTCGCATGACTTTCTCTGTCTGTTGTGCAAACATATTTTATCCACATCGTGTTAAACAATATTAGCATTAGCAGAAGTGGTCTTATTACTTGCAATTAGAAGGGAAGCGCTATATGAAACAATTGGCATTGTGTTCTATTTACATGACAAGGAGCAAAACAAAAGAGATGAGGCTGGTGTGGTGGAAGCGTGTCTGCCTCACATCAACAGGTCGCGAGTTCGAATCTCGCTTAGGGTTAAGTTACCCGTATAAGGGTTTTTTTTTTCTGGGTCTTCCCTTATCCTGAGAAGAAGACGAATGTCGAGCAATTTTAAGCTCCATGAACCTCAAGATCATTTGAGTTCATTCATCGTCCGGTATGACCAATCAGTTTAAAAGACGTGTTAATCCAATAAGAAAAAAAAAAGGAAATGAAACGAAAGACCTAGTTTTCATTCCAGGAAAGTTTTAAGAAGTTTAAAACTGAAACCAAAAAGAAGGAATATTTCGGAACGGCTAACTATACTAAAAACTATATGACAAATTGTTTGCTGCTAGTAGAACTACCAGACCCAATTCCTCTCTGTGAGACGACCATCTCTTCCTGGCGCATGCGTACTACCAGACCCAATACGTTTATTTGGTCTCATAATAATAAGTACACCGTGTAATACCAACACGTACGTTTTTATTAAACAATGTTTGTCCTATGTGACAGTCAGAATTAGGATTGTATCATATGCTTTTCTGGACACTTAATTATAACACCGTGTAACATCCATGCGTACTTTTTAATATGCTTATCCTTGCGCATAATAATTAATTAACCACGAAATAGTAATTTTCCTATTAGGGCCAAAGGATAGAGTGGGGGAATTCCATCAAATACTTGGGCGTCATTCTTGATAAGGGCCCAACTTTTCGTGAACACGTGCGGGGAACGTCGGACAGGGCGAAGGGGGCGGTAGCCTCCCTTTACCCTGTGCTGGCCTCCCAGAAGCCGGTTCACTTAAAGTTACGCCTCTTCAAGGCGCTTATAGTCCCCCTGATGCTCTATGCCTGCGAAGTGTGGGGTATGGCAGCAGACTCCTGGCTTCTCTGGTTACAGCGGCTGCAGAATAGAGGACTCCGGTCCATATATTCTGTATGTCGACGTTTCCCTTTGAGGCTACTACATGAAGCTTCGGCCTCCCATATGTGGAAGATGTTACTAGGCGCCGGGCTCAAAAATTCTACGCCAGATTGGGCGAACATGAGAACGCTCTTGTCAGATCACTGGGGGAGTACTTACCCTCTGAACGCCGAAAAAGGCGGTTCCGGGTTCCCCGCATGGCTTGTGGGCACCCCCGGTAACAACGGCTTTAAACCATCCAACAGCGTAATAGCTGAACAAAGCACTCCCCCTCCCATAGGGACAGGTCTATCAAATTTCACCACCATATTTAAATAAATAAATAAACACCAGCGGAGCAGAGGAAAGGATGCTGCTCCTGAAAATGCAACCGCTCGAGGAGCCTACCAGCGCTACCTCCGCTCCCTCCTTAACACCAACACTCGAAACCTCAAACAAAACTTTAACCATCACCTCACTCCTGTGGTTAAACCCTTACCAGGGTAGGTACACAGCAACAACACCCAGGCTCACCACGAGCCTACCAGACACGCACGCACGCACGCAAACGAGCGGCAGAATCTCTCACTCGCCATGCTTGATCTCGAACAAGGCATGTAATTTAAATGATGGACAAAAAATATGACATGTTATTCTCAAAATGTTGAAGTTTCTATTCAAGATTATCGTGACTTAAGCGTTATGCACTTTCATTCATAACCGTTTCTTCCATTAAATTGGATACAATTTTTTTTATTTATATATTTTTTTACATTTTTTGTACAGTTAACGATTTCCAAGATATTCCTTGCTATAGGTTTAAAATTTAACTAATAGTTTTCTCAAACAGGTAGTCGTCATCCGTGTTTATTTTGTTTTACTCATAGCCATGCAAAGATAATGGAATTTCAAAGTCAGTCGCATAGCGACAGCTTTTGAAATATTTGACTATGGCTTTAGCCTAGTATATTCCCTTCTACCTACAAGGAAATGCGTAATAAGACACATCTGCTAAAATGTATCCGCACTAGCACGAAGTAATTAAAGAGTAGTGTTTTGTAAGAAAAGTTTGTTTGCAGGTAGAGAAAGTCATGTGAAAGTAACACATCAGAATTTGTGCTCTTTTGTTTGGTTTTTAATTTGTATGGTTACATCAGGGCCTTGCCTGGTAAAACAAATGCTGGTGTCTTTCTCGCTGGACTGTAGGCTTTCTTACGGTTTTTACTTTCTCTACACGTGCTATGTGCATACGTAGTGTATAGTGAAAGTGTTGTATTCCACACAAAAATTCGATACCGAGATTTCATCGGAAATATACGTTTTGAGGTCCCCTGAGTCCAAAAAGCATTTTTACTTTGTCTAGCCGTATGTACATAGTAGCTAGCGAAGGTATTGTATTCCACCCAAAAATTCGATACCGAGATTTCATCGGAAATATAAGTTTTGAGGTCCCCTGAGTCCAAAAAGCATTTTTACTTTGTCTAGCCGTATGTACATAGTAGCTAGCGAAGGTATTGTATTCCACCCAAATATTCGATATCGAGATTTCACCGAAAATATATGCTTTGCTGTCCCCTGAGTCGAAAAATATCATTTTAGAAAAAGGTCCGAGCGCGCGTTTCTTAGGGGGGGAGTGACAGCATAGCTCAAAAACGAAAAGACCATAAAATACGAAACTCGGTATTTAAGTTTAGTATCTTCTAAGGATGCGACACGAAACATTTTCAAGAAAATCCCCCAACCCCAGCCATCCTTTACATGAAACATTTCGATTTTGATTAAAATATCGTGTATTAAAGATATTTACATGACAGATAAAAAGTATATTTTGAATTTTTGGGATTAGCCTCTGAAGAGCTCTTTATTCTGTACGAGTTTTGCAGAATTTTGCACAACGGTTAAACCGTAAGAGATGGACAAAAACTTACTATAAATATGTAGATCTGGTTAAAAACATAAGTTGACCGTTTTCAAGATATTCCTTGTTATTGGTTTCAGTTTTAAAATACCTAACTTTTCTCAAGCTGGACCATTCAAAGCGAACCGCGTCATTCGTTCACATAAGGACCAGATATTAAATGTTTTTATTATTACGTTAGCCTAGCGTATTCCCTTCTTCTTACATGGAAGCGAGCAATAGGACCATTTCTGCTAATGTTTTCCTCGATTACCATAATGTAAAAGATGACTAATCTTTTGAAAGAATAGTTTTGTGTATGGAACAGCTAGAGAAAGTCATGAGAATGGAACACTTTCAGTTTTAAAATGCTATAAAAATGCGCACACATTCACTCCTACATGCATACTTCCGACTCTGTTAGGGATAGGGAATGATTCTGGTTAAAGAAAAATGCCTGCCCCAGCTGGGAATCAAACCCAGGATGCAATCGCTTCTAATATTGTTCATTCGTTGCCCTAACCGATCGCACATTCCGTTATAACACGAAATAAAATTAAAATATCATGATCGCGTATATGTATGGGAATCGTTGGTTAGCTTTGGCATGATAAGAAGTTCATAGCTTTACTTGATAGCATATTCTGGCCAGGTGATTATCACCCCTCTCCCCTACACGATCCAAGCGCTAGAATGACCTTTAAGTAAAAGCACCAATCAGATACTAGCGCCCATGAAACAGTAATTTCCTGCTTTAAACTGTTTTACAACATTGATCAGCTGCAGCCATTTTGAGTAGCGGCAAATACTATTAATTTTAACACAGGCTATCAATAAAATCACAATGCGCCGCTCACTCGGTACACTAAACAGGAAGTGAAGCATTGTTTGTTTTGTACATTCGAATTTCGCGATTATATGAGACCGCGCGCTACAAGGTACAGAGGCGCACCTTGCGGTAAACTTTGGAAGTAATTTATGGAACACAAGAACTACAATAAATGGCGTTGTTGTTATTGTTGCGGGGAAGCGCTACATGAAACAATAACACAATTTCCACAAGCGTTTAAGCAACAGTTTTAGTGATGAAACAGTTTCAAATAACTTGTGTTATTTTTGTCCCATCACTAATACGCGGGAACGATAGTCATATGGTAGCTCCTTTAGCATAAAAACAGCAATTTATACAAAAATGCTCTACTCGTTTCCATCTATTGCAAACATATTGGGTAAAATTTGCTCCATTATTCGAACAAAACAAAAGGTTTAATTCTAAACTTCATCTGCATGGCGGTAATCGTGTGAATACACAGAGTAATTATTATTCAACACTGTCGCGCCACTAAATCATGTAATTTTTATAACAACGTCAATAAAATGCAACGCCAGTACCCAGAATAATATAAAAAATCACCCGGAATGAACAGATCTTCAGAAGCTATTCCCAGAAAATTCAAGATAGGTATACGTTTCGTTTGCCATTAAAACATGCGGTATTTTAATCAAAGCGTTAGAGCCATTTTTGAGTAAATCAATACATTCGAAAAATGTTCCATGTAAAGATTAGTTGGGGGGAGAGGGTTCATGGAAATATTCGTGTCGCATCCCTGGAGGGTACTATATAGAAATACCAGGTTTAGTTTTTAACAGACTTTTTGGACTCAGGCGCTCGCAAAACATATATTTCCGGTGAAATTTTGTTGCTGAATTTTTGGGTGCAATACGAACCTTCTGTATACACTATCTACATAGTACGTGTAGAGAAAGTAAAAATTATACCTACTTTGATAGCGCTATACTGTTAACTCCCTTCATTGGGGTTGGGAAAATGGTTGAGAGATGCGCGCGCAAGACTCTCGCTGCTCAGTTGAAGCTGTCGGGTATCTCGCACTCGTTGTTAGTAATCTAATCCAGTAATTATATCCACTTGTTTGGGAGAAGCGTCACCATTTATCTAGGAGATTATTATTAAATCTGGGTATTGTGTGGCTCCGTGCCATTCCGTCGTGTCAGTATGCTGCCTTCAGACAAAATGTTTCAGTTCAATTCCCACAGTTATTGTAGTTAACGAAGCACTGCTTCGGTTGCTTCCTCTGAATGCAGGCCACTGGTTGCTCCGCCTGAATGCATGCCACTGTTGCTACCCCTGAATGCACGCCACTGGTTGCTACCCCTGAATGCCCGCCACTGGTGCTTCCCCTGATTACACGCCACTGGTTGCTCCGCATGAATGCACGCCACTGTTGCTTCCCTTGAATGCACGCCACTGGTTGCTCCGCCTGAATGCATGCCACTGGTTGCTCCGCCTGAATGCACGCCACTGTTGCTTCCTCTGAATGCACGCCACTGGTTGCTCCGCCTGAATGCCCGCCACTGGTGCTCCCCCTGAATGCACGCCATTGTTGCTTCCCCTGAATGCCCGCCACTGGTGCTTTCCCTGAATGCACGCCACTGGTTGCTCCGCCTGAAGCACGCCACTGGTGTTTCCCCTGAATGTACGCCACACTGGTGCTTTGCCTGAATGTACGCCATGGGTACTTCCCCAGAGTGCACGTCACTGTTTTTTCCCCAGTATGTACGCCACTGATGCTTCCCTTGAATGCACACAATGGTTGCTTCCCCGAAATACACGATGCACGTCACTGGTGCTTTCCCTGAATGTACGCAATTGGTAGCTTCCCATGAATGCACGCCACTGGTGCTTTCCCTGAATGCGTCATTGTTGCTTCCCCTGAATGTACGCCACTGGTACCTCCGCGGAATGCACGCCACTGATTGCTTCCCCTGAATGCACGCCACTGGTGCTTTCCCTTAATGCACGTCACTGTTGTTACACCTAAATGCACGCCACTGGTTGCTTCCCTTGAATGTACGCCACTGGTACTTTCCCTGAATGCACGTCACTGGTGCTACCCCTAAATGCTCGCCACTGATTGCTTCCCCTGAATGTATGCCACTGGTACCTCCGCGGAATGCACGTCACTGTTGCTTCCCCTGAATGTACGCCACTGGTACCTCCGCGGAATGCACGCCACTGATTGCTTCCCCTGAATGAATGCCACTGAGCTTTACCTTGGGTAAGATGGAAGGTGTAGTAGCATATTACCACAAATCCTTATTACGAAGCTAAGTCTTACACCGCGGTATTCAAGGGCGCAATCTAATCCATAAATAAGAAGAATACAAATGTTTTACTTTCTCTAGCACGCATGTGCAATATACATATAACCATTTCATTTTATGTTCAAAGGAGATGTAAACAAAACCACGTCACATGACTTTGTCTTCGGCTAAGAATTATTGAATAAAGCTACTTCTCGAAAAACGAGATAAATATCTGCAGAAATACATTTATATTTCCTTCTAGAGGCAACAGGAATACAGTAGGTCAAGTGAAGCCTATTCTAGACTCTGTGATGACTTTCAAATTTCCTTCTCTTTTCTTGACCAGCAGAAATAGAAACGAATAACGACTTTCTATTTGAGAAAAATAAGATATGAAAATTGAAAACAATATCATGAAATTCCTGGAAAATTTTAACTAAAAAAAAATAGGCTAACATAAACTGTGTATTTTAACATCTACATTTTATGTAGTTTTTTTCTCTCTATATATCTTGGGGTTTACCAGTTATACAAAAGTCATCCAAAATGAACAGGATTTTAGAGGCTATTCCCAGAAAATTCAAGTTATGAATTTTGTCATGCAAAAAGCAAACATGCAATTTTAATCAAAATCGTTAGAGCCAATATTGAGAAAATTAACATTTTCAAAAAATGTTCCATGTAAAGTTTAATTGGGCTAGGGGGATTTTCTTAAAAATCTTTCTATCCTATCCTTGGAAGAATTGTTATTTTGTGGTTATACTGTTCATACACCCACGGACGTTTTTCTAAAAATGCTGTTTTATTCACTGAGCCTCAAAACACATACTTCGGGTGAAATGTGTACATCGAATTGTTTGTGCTATTCAATACTATGCATACATAGTAAAGAAAGAAAAAAATCTCTATAGTATATGGGGATGAGGGAATGAAAATATTTTTAAATTTTACTGGAAGTTTTTACGTAGATTAGCATTGGCTAATACCGACCTAGTTTTCGGTAGCATAGAAAGTCATTATAAACTATTACAGAATACGAGATAATTTTGGAAGCAATTTTAACCTATTTGCATACTCGCCATTTATGCTTTCAAATTGTTAATCATAATGTCATAGGTGTCATCACCTACGTACGCTATCTATAAGAGATCAAATGAATTAAATATCAGGATTACAGGAACGTATACCATTATTAAACAGGCACTGCAGTTTAAAAACAGTAAATTAAATTATACATTTATTTTAGCTGTAAAATTACTCTTAAAACTACATTTGAAGTCATATAAACGCAATATGTTTCATTTGTTTCAGGAATGGGGTGAGTATGACGTAATCGCACCAAAAGCCGATCGGAAGCGGGCTAATAGTTGCAGTATGACCTTGTGCTTCAGAGAGGTAAGTCGTTCTTAACGTAATGTATTAATTTCTGTAGACGTTAAAACGGCTTTGTTCAAATATTTGCGTTTTAAAATGCAGCAATTTACAGAGTTTTAATGTGGCATAGTTTAATAATAATAATTTGCAAGTTTTCCTCTTAAAATTAACGGAGTGGTTCAATTGTAAACCCACCAATAGTGTTTTTCATATTTCATTCCTTATTAATTTTGTTAGATACGTTATAGGTAAAAGTATTTCAATTTTCTTCTGTCTGAAAAGTGTGAGCTCAATATTCATGTTCTGCTAAGCTACATACGAGTTATGAATAGCGAATTTCTTCTGCAGTATATTTGTAATACATTTTCATTAATAGTGCGAT
The DNA here is from genome assembly GCA_030762935.1 of Hymenopus coronatus. Classification (NCBI taxonomy): domain Eukaryota; kingdom Metazoa; phylum Arthropoda; class Insecta; order Mantodea; family Hymenopodidae; genus Hymenopus; species Hymenopus coronatus. Next base: position 3,804,397 of record CM060880.1, on the reverse strand, counting down.
ACTCTTAACCAATAAAGCGCAGAATGTGCAACAAATTGCGCTATTTTGTCCTTTCCCGCCACAAGATAAAGGCGCGTCGTAATATATCATGTGAGGTTATACCTACGTACCTATGTATGTATTCTAACTACTTTATCAATAGTGATATTTAGAATCAATAGCGATTCTAACTACTTTAACCTTACTTTTGCATATTCGTATTTTATAAATGTTAATGTCCTGAGGATTGCATGATACAAAAACAGAACTGACCTCTACAAGTATTTAGGTAGAGAAGATATTGCACTCCACCCAAAAAATTCGATACCAGGATTTCACTAGAAATGCACGTTTTAGGGGCCCTGCATCCAAAAAAGCATATTTAGAAAATATATGATGTGCTCCATTCGCACGACTTTCTCTACATCTCTGTAACACATTAATAAGTTATTTTTCTATCTAGTTCATGCTAATCTAGATAAACATTAGTGGAAACGGTCTTGTTACTTAGTTCTTTATAAGTAGGAGGGAAATAAGGGAATACACTAGACTAAACAGACAGTCAAATGTTTCAAAATGTGGTTGCTATGGGATTGAAATCAGTTTTAAGTATTTTAAAACTAAAACGGATAACAAGGAATATTTCGAAAACTGCTAACTCCACGACAGAAAAGTATGACATAAATTATGTGTTTTTAACGAGATCTACATATATTGTGTAGTATGTTTTGTATATCTCTTACGGTTTACCAGTTACGCAAAACTCATCCAGAATGAAGAGGTCTTCAGAAGCTATTCCAGAAAATTAAAGATATACATTTTATTTATGTACAAAGCTTTAATATACGGGATTTTAATTAAAATCGTTAGTCATTTCTGAGAAAAACTATTTTCGTAGTTTAGGGTGGGGGGATTTTCTTGAAAATCTTAATGTTTGATATTTAAGGCTTTTCGTTTTTAGCTTTGCTGTCCACACACAACGGACGGATCTTTTTCTAAACATGTTCCTTTTTTGGATTCGGTGATTCCCGAAACATGTATTTCCGCGAGAAAACTCTGTGTTGAATTTTTGGGTGCAATGCAATACCTTCTCTATACAGTATGCACATAGTACGTGTAGAGAAAGTAAAAATCTGTAAACCACCGAATTTAGTACTTAAGTTCAGTATCTTCCAAGGATGCGACCCCCAACTACCCTTAACATGGAATTTTTTTCTGCAATTTTTATTTTCTCAAAAATGGCTAACGATTTTGATTGAAATCTCTTACATTTAAGATATTCACATGCCAAATAAAATCTATATCTTGAATATTTCTGGGAATAGTCTGTGAAGACTACTTTATTCTGTATGAATTTTACGGAATTTTGCATAACTGCTAAACTGTAAGAGATGGACTAAAACTTACCACACACAAAATGTAGAACACGTTAAAACTCACAATTTATGTTGTATACATTTTTTTTCGTGGGGTTGATTGTTTCTGAGATATTCCTTGTTTTTGGTTTCTGCTTTGAAAAACTTATACTTTACTCATACAGGAATTTGCCAACTCCTGTCTGTACAAACAAAGGAACTTCAGTCACATAGCAGCCAGCTTTTGACTATCACTTTAACCTATGCTACTCCCTTATTTCGCTTCTACTTACAAGGAAGCAAGCAATAAAACTATTTCTGCTACATAAGCTTTTAAACAGCAATTTGTTAGTGACCTTACAGTCTTGTGAATGGAACACGTGAGATTTTGAAGACTCAGCTTGTTGTTTGCTGTCGTCTAGGGGCAGGGGGGCGTTTGACTCGCCTGCCCCGTTTAACCGTCCTCGCTAGTGAAGTATTCTTCCATTAGTGCAGTAACTTGGGAGCGCACAAACTGAAGAAATGCTTGTAACATTGTCTGTATGCACGTACATGTTGTGTAGCGTTGGTATTGTATTCCACTCAATTCGATATCGATTTCACCGAAAATACGTGTTTTAGGACCCGTGAATGAACAAAACCACCCTTGAAAAACGAAAAGAAAAAACAAATCTGTTTTCCATTCACATGTCTTTCTCTACATCCCGTAACAAACTATTGTTAAGCTTCTACTTCATGCTAATAGAGATAAACACTAGTAGAAACTGTCTTATAACCTTTGCTATGGGAAGTATTTTAAAACTGAAACGAATAACAAGGAATATCTCGAAAACGGTCAACTCCATGGAAAAGACAAACTGTGTGTTTTTACAGAGCTCTACATCTTTTCTGCCGCAAGTTTTTGATCTTTTACGGTTTATTAGTTATGCAAAATTAATAATAAAAAAAATGCATCCAGAATAAAGAGGTATTTAGAGGCTATTTCCATAAAATTAAAGATACACATTTTATGTCCTTTAAATATCTTAAATACGAGATTTTAATCAAAATCGTTTGACCCACTTTTGGGAAATAAATTTTCAGAGATTTTTCTGTGTAAAGGGTAGCTTGGGGTGAGAGGATTTACCTCAATCTTCATATCGTATCCTTGGAAGATACTAAACTGAAGTACCAAGTTTGGTATTTTACGGACTCCGCGTTCTTGAGTTTTCGTGTTCAAACACGGACCTTTTTCTAAAAATGCTTTTTGTATAGGGGACCCTAAAACCTGTATTTTCGGTGAAATCTCGCTATCGAATTTTTGGCTGGAATACAATACTTCCTCTAGCACTATGTACATAGTACATGTAGAGAAACTAAAAATACATGAAATGTCAAACTTCAAGATTTTCAAAGCACGCCTCTGTAGTGTGGTGGTGGCGTGTCTACCTCATTCAAGAGGTCGAGAGTTCGAATCTCGTTTGGGTGGACTATCAGGATAAGGCTTTTTCCTATTCTGGGAAGGCAAATGTCGGATCACTTGGCGCATTTCGTTCGTCGTCCGGTATGACCTACCAGGTTAAAGGTCGCTACATTACAGAAATAGATTTTTTAGGTAAATGTCCCTCCCCCAAACTACCTCTGCGTGGAAAATGGTTTTGAAATGACTAATATCGCAAAAGATATTTACATAAATCCAATGTTACATGACTTTCTCTAGCTGTTCTACAAACTTCTTACAAAAGATTCTTCTTTCTACACAATGCTAATCGAGATAAACATTAGCAGAATGTTCTTATTACTTAGTTCCTTATAAGTAGAAGGCAACTAAAGGAATGTGCTATGCTAAAGTGATAGTCAAATGTTTTAAATGCTGTCGTTATGTGATTGTCATTGTAAATCGCTTCTTTGCTTGGCCAGGAGTAGAACAAAAGAAAAACGGACACTTTCTGTGTGAGAAAAGTATAAGTACTTTATAATTGAAACTAATAACAAGGAATACACACACACACACACACACACACACACACACACAAAACCTTTTTCTAATTTTTTTTTTTTTTTTTTCGGACTTGGGGACCCCAAAACAAATACTTTTGGTGAAATCTTGACATCAAATTTTTGGATGGAATAAAATACTTCTCATTCCACTATGTACATAGTACATGCAGGCTAGAGAAAGTAAAGTTAGCATTATTAGTTTGGAATTTCAAACTTTGTCACATGTTCTCAAAGAAATTAAAACAATTTGTACATATTAAAGAGAATAGCTAGGAAACTGTAGCAGTGTAGTTTGAAATAATTACTTTTAACTTTTCACTAATTTATAAAATCCCACAAACGTACATATAACTCAAATAAAACTTAATTATGTCATATGTTTCAGGAAAGACAAGAGGACACGATCACAGCGTGGGACCTCAAAATGTTGAGTACAAACACAATTTGTCTAATAGAGATGGGTTTCCAATAGATTTTGCAATTTCACTTTAGCAGCAATAAATATTTTTTACTGAAAGACAGACCTGGTTAGTTTTTGCTTTTAGATAATACACTCAAGATTTATTTTTGAAATAATGCATTTAAATTTTTGTTTAAATCTTCAATTTTTTTTAATTGAAGTTAATGTTCTTCAATTTATTTCATTTGATATTGCTTTTATAAAACCCATCTCTTACCACAGAGTTCAGTTCTAAAGCTTCAAACTGGCAAGTAATTCTTTGGAAAAATTTTAAAAATTTGATAAATTAAGCTTTTCTTTTTTGAGAAGTAAGTTTTGAGGGACTTCTTACTTTGTCCTGAAACATAAACATCATGAAATTAACTGATATTGGTTTAACAAAACTTCTCAGAACTGAACTCTACAACTTTTGAAACTTGTAGAAATTTATTAATAGAGGTAACAGATGATCCTGTATATATTTTGCACTCAAAATAAGATATTTTAATTTAAAATCGTTTATTTTAATATTTGAAAAACTGCTTATCAGTTTTAGTATGTATAAATTTGAAGTCTTAAGGTTAATAGACTTCAGTGTTAATGTTTCAGAAAATGAAAGACATGAAAAGTTTTCATAACCTCAAAGCAAACATGAGTATTTCATAGAATTTAAAATTTTTAGATATTGCTGTAAATTTTAAGATATTAAACATCTGTTCACCTCGGATCTGAACCTTCAGCTTGAACACACTTCTTGTAGTAAAAAAGCCATTTCCTTACATTGTAACAAAAATAGCAGTTTATTTAAATTCAAGAATATTGCAATAAATGAGTAATGAATTTTTCAAGATATTTGTTTCATATGCACTATCTTGAGGCATAAAAATATAATTTGAGAAAGTAAGATAGTTTACACAATATACATTTTCTGAGTGTATAATTCAATTCAAGAATATTAAAAATAGTTACTGATTCATAAATGTGGGCCATCCAGAAAGTAACAAATCATTTGGTATAACCAAATAACATTTATCAACACAAAGCTTTATTTACAAAGTTACACTACCTTACTCTATTTTTCAATGTAATCGTCATTGCTATTAAGGTATTTGTAATGTAACTATTTTTCAAGGCAGATATTATACTCTTCCACCACTAAATATCTGAGCCAAGATGTCACTGTCACTTTGAGGTCTTCATGGCTGAGAAATCTTTTCCATCCAAAAAGTCATGTCAAAGTAAAACACCAATCATTTGCTACCCACCTGGGTAGTGTAATGGTAGTGTGTCTGCCTCACATTCAACAGGTCGTGAGTTGGAATCTCACTTAGAATGAGTTACTCGCATAAGGTTTTTTTTTTGGGGGAGGGTCCCCTCATCCTGAGAAGACAAATGTTGAGTAACTTTAAGCTCCATGGACCCCGAGGTGATTTGAGCATCATTTCACCAATTTCATTCATCGTCCGATGTAACCAACCAGGTTAAAGGACGTTAAGCTTAAAAATAAAATAAAAAAAAAAATTGCTTTCAACTCCTCCATAACGATTGAACTTCTACTCCAATCTTTATTGTATGCACTGGTTCTTCCTTGATTAGTCGTAAATTATTGCTTTATCACCATGCACTTGTGTTACTTCCCTATAAAGTTTGATTGACCAAACATTTTGTGTATTAAGAAAGTATAAGTTCTTGGCCAGTGGAAAAGTATAAAATCGGCGTTGAAAAAGTGGTACCACGTGGCAATGTCTTGATAGAATGGAGATTATGTTGAGAAATAGAGTAAGGTAGTGTAACTTTGTAAATAAGTTTTGTGTTGATAACTTTTGTTATAGGTTTAGTTGTGTCAAATCATCTGTCACTTTCTGGATGACCCTCGTATGTGATGAAGCGGTCTATCTGAGGAAAAGTATAATATCCGTGAGACAAGCTGAAGGTCCAGATGTTAGTGTTGAGTGGTGGTGGGATCCTGGGTTAGGTTGACAGCAGCATGTGAACTTCCGTCGCTGGAGGACACAGTACGTAGCCCCCACACCCGATGTGCATTGTGCTGACCTACCCTGTATGTGGTTAGGGCTGGGGCAGTGTACCCCAGGAGCTGAGCAGGCCACCCATTGCACGACCTCAGAATGACCAGGAGTATCCAGGTTGACCCCACCTGTGAACTCTCGTGGCCGAGGAACGGGTGCTCCTGCTGTAGGACCTTTTTTCGCACCAGCTGCTCCTGAGGGAGGGTCGCCATGAGCCTGGTTGAGTGTCCTCCGCCCTCCCTGCTAGGTCGCTTTCTCTTCCAGGTCGGGTAGCTTGTAAGTTGTAGACTGTCTCGTGATTCTCAGCAACGCGAGATGGGGGCAAGTGGCTTGATGTTCCCAAAGAGTATGCTGGTAAGGCTAGGTCACTCAATGTCACTTCGGGTTGTCTCAGACACTAGGGTATCAGCGTGAATGTGCGAGAGTTCTTTTTCAGGGTAGTTTAGTTGCTGGGTGTCCTGCATCTGACTTGAATATGCTTCAGGATAGGGGCAAGCATGTCTGAGGGTACCCTAGCTGTCAGGCCCCTTTATTACTATGTTTAAGATCATGGATCCATGAGACCCAACAACATTTTGTCTGGAGGGAATATTAGAGATTTGATCTTGACAAGATCCAACAATTAGATGACTTGCACAAGCTTCAGAATGGGGGCAGGCACGACTAGGAGTATCCTAGCTGTCCGGCCCCTTTGTTTCTATGTTTATGTAAAAGATCATGGGTCTGCGAGACCCAACAATTTTTACTGGGAGAAGTATATTAGAGATTTGATCTTGACAAGATCCAACAATTAATGACTTGCACAAGCTTCAGAATGGGGTTAGGCACAGCTAGGAGTATCCTAGCTGTCCGGCCCCTTTGTTTCTATGTTTATGTAAAAGATCATGGGTCTGTGAGACCCAACAATTTTGACTGGATACTAGATCCAACAATAAGACGACTTGCACAAGTTTTTGAACATGCTTTAGAATGGGGGCAGGCATGACCAGGAGATTGCTGTCAGACCCTTTGTTTCTGCTTATGTAAAAGATCATGGGTCTGTGAGACCCAACAATTTTTACTGGGAGAGGGATATTAGAGAGTTGATCTTAATGAGATCCAACAATATATATATGGGTTGTTAAATTATAAAGTAACCCATGTTGTCTCTCTGCTCTGCACGAGAGATCTGAGACTCACTGGGAAAGGTGCACTAAAATACGTATCTTAAGATAAATGTTGACATACGGGCAGCACTCGTCCAAGTTTAGCAGCAGGAATCCTTGTCGCCAAGTTTCTGCTGCTCTCTAACTTGCTATACTGCTGCCTGTTTGGGAGCAGATGCTCAATATTTATTTAAGGTAAGGACTCCAGTGTACCTTTGATGGCAACTCGGATCTCTTGCACAGTGCGGAGAGGCCGTGAGAGTGGTTACTTATAATTTAATGACCCTATATATATCTGAGTCAACATCGGGTCCATTGGACCCTCAACAAATTTGTTGTCTGGGGGGAATATTAGAGAACAGATCTCAATGAGATCCAACGATTAGACTAATCCTAACACCACAAAATATCCCTTCCTGTCCTAACCTGCATCTGTAGAAATAAATTCTTTTAATAATTTTTTTCTCTTGCAGCATTTTGATAAACAATAAAACATGAAAAATGAATAATTATAATGCCAAACTTCGAAAAGTAAGAATATAAATGAAAGTGCACTTAAATTGTTAAATTTACTGAAAATGCATTTGCTAACATATTTCTTATATAACAATTGAAAATGTGTTTAATATGTTACTATGTACTTAGCTTTTCTTTTTCAGGATATATTATTGCACTTGAAGATAAACTAATGCTGCAATTTTGTTTTTGTTGCAGATTTTGGCTGAGGAGGATGCATCGGTTATATTCCAACTCTTATTTTATATATAATTTAAAAATTCCACAATTATTTCAGAAATTTTCTGAATCTAACCTTTAAAAGAAGAAGAAGAAAAAAAAAAAAAAAAAAAAAAAAAACTAGTATTAGCCCTAAAATATAGTAAACACATTAAGCCTATATAAAGCTTAGCTCCAAAGCTTTGCTTAAAGTTTGTTTGCAAAATCTGCTTAAGAGAAACCTTATAAAAATGTAGTGCTTTGAGCAGAATATTTGAGTTTATATTATAAAATGTTTCAGGGAAAAATATAAAGTAATGCACTAATGAGTTTTTCATACAATTTCTTCAAAATTGTTACTTGTGCAACAGAAGTGTTGTTGTAGAATCTGTGGCATAAGACTAGACTACTTCCCTAGTGGGGAATTAACAAACTTAAGTCTGGTTTACATATATACAGAGTGGATCATTCAACTTAAGACTAGAATTTCTCCTAAAAGAAACATCTTGAATAAAAGTTTTTTGATATAATGTTTTAATTGGAGAAGTTTTGTATGGCAATTTGAGGGTTAAGGAATGTGATTTTAAATAGGAACCAACCTTTTTTTATTTTTTTTCCTTATTCCTCATCAAAAAGTTTTGTTTCAACCATTTTCTTGTACAGGGTTCTTTTATACCAGTGTAGACAGCTAAACTTTGATGCATGGATGTTGTTCAGTAATTTCATAGGTCGCCCTCCATGGTGTAACTGGTTACCATGCTAACTTCACATGCGGGTTCTAACGTGAAGGACGATGGGTTTTTTCAGGCGTAAAAATTCTTAGCATGACTTCCTTCAGAAAGGAAGTATGTCGTAGATTTACAGCATGCACAAAAACCTCAAGCCTGATAGAGAGGCCTCTATGCAAAATTAAGCGGTCTTTCATGCTCAGTATAGAATGGGATGCTGAGAACCACAGCAGTTAAAGAGTAAAACGACATTCCATTTCGTCTCTTAGTGTGCAAAATGTTGAAAATGATGCCCTTCTACCTCAATGTATTTTCCAACTGTGAGAATAAACAATTGCTGTGTCTGCAAAAGCATGTCTCTTCCAATACTGACACAAGCATTGTCTGGAGTTGTTGGTATTGGAAGATATGTGCTTTTATGGATGCAATCGTTTATTCAGAGTTGGAAAATACATTGAGGTAGGAGGGCATCATTTTGTACACTAAGGTACGATGCTTATTAAATAATGCTGTACAATACTCGCACATCTGCCTTTCAACAAAGTTTGGCTACACTAGTAAAAGAATCCTGTACTAGAAAATGGTTTAAACAAAAGTTGTTTATTTTTTGACGAAGAATAAGGAAAAAAAATAAATATTTGGTTCCCGTTTAAAAAATGTACCTTGTCTCAAATTAGCATCCAAACCTTTTCCAATTAAAACATAAATTACTTTCCTCCATTATATCAAGCCACTTTTATTGAAGACGTTTCTTTCTACAACACTTAATTTTAGATATATCTAGTCTTGTTATGTGGCCCATCTGTATATTTTCTCCCCCCAAATATCCAGTTCAACAACTTCTCTTCTGTGTTGAACTGGATATCTTGGGGTAGGGGGAAAAATTCAAAAGCAGATGCTATTGCTAGAAGAACATTTGCTATTGAAGTGCAGTTCCCCACGAGAGCAGAATGCAATGCTATGATACCAGTTCTGCTGTGTAAGTAACAACTTTGATAAAGCTCATTGGTGCATTACTAATAACTGAACTTCAGTGTATTACTCCACATTCATTATTATTAAGAATACAAAGGTTTTGAAAATGCATTCCTTGAACTATTATATACAGTCAACATTAGTAGAACAAAACACTATCTGTAGTACATGTATTTTTCACTTAAATGTGCGTTCTTGTTACAGGAATAACTATTGATTTCCACAGCAATTTATTTGAATATTCATTTCATTTAAATTATTTGAACATTCCTTAACCTTAAAATAAGAACTGAAGCTTTCCTGGCGACGTTTTAATTCCAAATCTTCTCGGGCTTCTAGCCAGGTAAAAACTTGGCTTGACACCAACGTTTCAAAGAAGTGCATCTTCCTCGTCTTCAGGGTGAACTGATGGTTTGAGCTTGCGGAGACTGGTATTTATAAGAGCTGGGATGAAGCTAACATCTGATTGGTTCGCAAGATATTATGGCCTGGTATTTAAGATGACTGAGACAAAGTCCGTGCCCATGTCTCAGTCATCTTAAATACCAGGCCATAATATCTTGCGAACCAATCAGATGTTAGCTTCATCCCAGCTCTTATAAATACCAGTCTCCGCAAGCTCAAACCATCAGTTCACCCTGAAGACGAGGAAGATGCACTTCTTCGAAACGTTGGTGTCAAGCCAAGTTTTTACCTGGCTAGAAGCCCGAGAAGATTTGGAATTCCTTAACCTTATTTATAAAAACAGAAATTGTTTGAACCTAGATTTTTTAATTAAAAACTATCTATAAGAATTAAAAGGTTAAAGGAATGCAGAAATTTGATCATAAGTTGTTAATATTTTCTAATTTCAATGCAAAATGTTGCAAGACAGAATTTCAGGAGATGATGAATTCCATGAAACAATTGCCTAGAGGCTTGAACAGAGGACTTCAGCACGGGATCTGCCTACTTTTCTGTCAGATGCGTTTTTAACCTGCCTTAAATTTATATTAATTTCCTTACTTTGCATACAACTTTCATTTCTGCAATAGCTAAATTCACTTCAAAGATAAAATTACATTTGAGTCTGAATCTTTAAAGTAACAAAATTTGATGAATTTTGTGGAAATTCTTTTCAAATAACTAGATATTTAGACAGCATTAAATTTCTCAACTGACTCGCATGTTTCCCTCTAAACCACAAGGTGAAATCAAATTATTTTGAGATGACATACTCTAACAGTGACTTTCAATTTTGGAAGTACTTTTAAGCCCTGGGCTTCATAGTTCAGCCAACTATTGTGGTCATCGTGGTTTACCAGGAAACACAAGTCAGTTGAGAAATTTAATGCTGCCAGGTTGCTCAGTGGTGGAGCAACTGGCTAGAGATCAGAGATCCATGGTTCAAATCCAAGCTATGCCATTGAATTTTTTATTCTGACTACTTATCCAATATTTTCTTCCATTGAACTTGTTTCTGGCAAGAGTTCAGTTTAGAAACCAAATTAACTGCACTTTATTTTAGTGCAAAGCAAAATTTCATGTTATAGATTAACATGCTTAACTTACACTCACTCTCTCTCTCTCACTCACTCACTCACTCTCTCTCTCTCTCACTCTCTCTCTCTCTCACTCACTCTCTCTCTCTCACTCACTCTCTCTCACTCTCTCTCTCACTCTCTCTCTCACTCTCTCTCACTCACTCACTCTCTCACTCACTCACACTCTCTCTCTCACTCTCTCACTCACTCTCTCTCTCTCTCTCTCTCTCTCTCCTTTTATGGAGTAGCATTGTTTTGCTGACCTTTGTCCACATGAGCTGTTGAACCACTTGTGTTATCAGATACCAACAGCAGTGGTTCAGTTGCTGAAGATGCATGCAGAGACCCACAAAACAATTCTTCTGCTGCATAAAAGTTAACCAGTTGGTAAATCTGATAAGCCTTTACTGTAAGTAGCTCCATATTCTTCATCTTGTAAAATTTCCTAGAACTGAGGATTTCAGCTTTACTAACCTACACAGAAAATTCTAATGGGGGTTACACATAAATAATAAATTGGTATAAAATATATTTGGTATTAAGCTACTATAATGAATCGTTGGAAAGTCTTTGGAGTGTTATATAACAATTTGATTTTCCTGCAGTGCCACAGAAGTAAAAGCGGGTATTAAACACTACATAAAACAATTTGATGTTTTAAACTTTTAAACCTCTTGTTTGGGCCTTTAGTACTTCTACATTTAGCTAACAGATGGCCTGCCTGTACCTTTCCTTGAAAATTAGAATTCCAGAAGTTCATTTTTAACTGATACTAAGCTGTCCTTCTGAGTAAGCTTTGTTTATAAAGTTTTCATCCATCATGTTAAAATAATAAAATTACTTATTTTTAGGTTGAAAATAAATGTCAATCACAGGAATTGCCTCCAACCTGTTAAGTTAGGTTATAATGTAAACAAGATGTTGGATACCAAAAATAGCTGCATGCATTCTTGTTTACAAGCTTATCTAGCTAGCCTAACAGATAATCTAGAACAACCTAACCCTGCCTGTTATTGAGTCTGAAAGCAAACATCAGCATAATAATTAAAATAACATTTAAACAGATGACAATATTAACAACTTGTGTGCATCAGCTTTCAATAAAAATCTTAAATTTAAAATGTTTGCTAATTCACACATTTTTTCTGTTCCAGGTGATGACCAAATGAAGATTTGTGGGCGTTAATGCTAACACTTAATTGCACAAAATTTTAAGGGTGGTTAATACTGTATTGTTGACAAACGTAGGGAGAAAAACTTAAAAATCTGATGTGTTCCATTCACATGACTTTCTCTACATCACTAACAAATTATAGTTAAATAACTTATTCTATCTACCTTCTGATAATCAAGATAAACATTAGCAGAAATTTTTAAATGTAAAAAGAAGCTAGTAACAGTGAAGAATAACACAAATATTAATATAAAAATAATAGTTGCAACCAATCTTCACTTATCTTTTGGAATCCTTGCCTGTTAGTTTCGCAATGATTTCATTGCATTATCAACATATCCTTTTGGTCTCTTTTTTGATGTTGTTTATTTACACTGTTATGGTTACTGCTACTAGGTGGATTGTGTACTAATGCATTGCTAACTACTGGAATCAAAACAAATTTGGTAAGAGTGTCAATTGGAGGTATATCAAAATTCATTGCATGATTTCTATACTTTAATATAAATATTTTCTCCCAAACCATTAAATCTATGAGCCCATTTAAGTGTTTTAATAATTTAACATCTGGATTTATTTCATGATTAAATTTCCAAAAATGTTCTGCTACAGCTGATTTATCAATTTGTTTGTATGTAATATTCCTAAAGTGTTCTTTTACTCTGGTTTCCAAATGACGTTTAGTCTTACCAATATAAACAAGGTCACAATTTAAAGTGTTTAATTGATAAATGCCAGATTTTTTATTTTTTGAAATTTCATCCTTTTTAGAAAAGCCTAACAAAATTTTTATACTATATTTATTTTGAGAAACCAATATTATGCCATGCTCTTTGAAAATATTTGTAATAAGTAATAAACAAATATAAATAATAAACAGGCAAGGATTCCAAAAGATAAGTGAAGATTGGTTGCAACTATTATTTTTATATTAATATTAGCAGAAATTGTCTTAATTTCTTGCTTCCTTGTAAGTAGAAGGTAAATAAAGGGATTACACTAGGCTAAAGTGATAGTCAAATGTTTTATATGTGGTTGCAATCTGTTTCTATGCATGGCCAGGAGTTTACAAATTTTCATGCGAGAAAAGAATGAGTATTTTAAATCTGAAGAATAACAGGAATATCTCAGAAATGTTCAACTCCAGGAAAAAAATGACATAAATTGTGTGTTTTAACAAGAGCTACATTTTGTGTGTAGTAAGTTTTTGTCTCTTATGGTTTACCAGTTATGTAATATTTAGCAAAATTCATCCGGAATAGAGGCTATTCCCAGAAAATTCAACCTATATATTTTATTTACCATGTAAATATCTTTAATATACAGTATTTTAATCAAAATCGTTAGCCATTTTTGAGAAAATCAAAAGTTTCAAATTTTTTTTCTTGTAAAGGGTAGTTTCAGGTGGGGGATTCCTCTCAAAAATCTTCAGTATCTCATCCTTGGAAGATATTAAACTTAAATACAGAGTTTATGTTGCAGACTTTTCTATTTTGAGTTAGTGTTCACACACACACGCTAATGCACGTGGGCCTTTTTCTAAAAATACTTTGTTTACAGGAGACCATAAAACACACATTTCCAATGAAATCTCTTAATCAAATTTTTGGGTGGAATGCAATACCTTCTTTGTACACTAGGTACATAGCACGTATGGAGAAAGTAAAAATGGTTGTAGAAAAAATGTTTGCACATTGTTGAATTATAATACAATTAGTTTTGCCTCTTGGCCTATTCAAATACCCAAATAAGTGTTTAAATGCATGTACACAGTGTGTGCAAATGATGTGCAAGATTTAAAAACCATTACATTCTTATCCTGATATATGGTGGACTTTGAGACAGTGATGTGTTTTAACAATTAAAATTTAGTTGAGTCGATTTTGTAACACTACATCACTTACTTTTTTATTTCGGAAAACATGTTTCAGAAGCCATGTGCTTCCATTGTCAATTCCTTCACTTCACTTCAATCACTTTGGAAAGGAATTGACAATGGAAGCACATGGCTTCTGAAACATGTTTTCCGAAATAAAAAAGTAAGTGTTGTAGTGTTACAAAATCGACTCAACTAAATTTTAATCATTACATTCTTGTCAATTCAAAATGCTCTTTGATGCAACTTTTGATTTACAATTTTCAGAATAATTTCCTTGAAGGTTTTATTACCAAGCAACATTTTGGATTTATGCTTTTAATAATTTAATAAAATACTATTTTTTAAAACAAAGGCATAGGTATTTCTTTTTTCAGAAAGATTTTAATGTGGCATAAGACATAATCCTTCATTTTAATAAACATTTACATTAAAGAATAATATACAACATTTCAAACTTCAAATCCTTCAAATTTTTATAAGAGAAGATTGAGAGTTGTCTTTAAAATAAATATATATATATATCTCAGTGTTGAAAAAAGTGATATTATTGACATTAAATTTTAATTACATTTAAAAAGCTATGTACTTGTTAAAATGTGAGTTATGTTATAATCTTAAACTCAATTTGGATTGAATGCAACAAATGTTCATTTTAGAAATGTAGCATTGTACAGAAATTTTTGGTTTTGTGTGTTTCAGGGAAGTCCTTCGCGGTGCAAGAGGTCAAACCTTCAGACCTAGACCTGATTAATTAGATCATCAAAGTGTTAAGTTTGTCTTCTGTAATTTAATATTCCTTTAGATGATGGGCTGCAAACTTGTTCACCTCTTATAGACATTGCACTTCATTTATACGTGATGTGTTTATAATCATCTCTTTATTTCTATGCTTTTTATGCTACTCTTGCACTACTTCCTGAAACATGTTTAGACTCCTGGATCCATTTGCAGCTTTTTCCAAAGTTAAATCTTGTGTTCAGTAGATTTTCTTCTACCTTTTAATTATGTACGCTGGGCACAATTTTATCTTTGATCATGCTTTAAAGGCTTAACATTTAAATTTAATCTTCAAATCCTGTTTTTCAAATTCAGTCTAGAACTTGGTGAATATATCAAGGCCAACTTCTTTTATTTGCAATCAAAAGTATGGCAATTGCAAGTTTTGTCCTTGCCATTAGTAGTTTTTAAAATTGTTGAAAACATTTAGTTTCTAAATCATCCTTGGTAATAAACATTATGGCAACCTAGCTTCCATATTCTGAGCTTTTAACTTTATTCAAAATGGTATCCTTCAAAGTACACCATGTTAATATATAAAATAATAAGTAGTACTTTAGACAGTGGAGCACCATAATTTAAATGAATTGCATCACCTTTTTTTATACTTTCTGCTCCACTCACCTTCATTTGGGAAGACCAGTTTCAGGGTAGCTTAACCCCATCTTCAGGTGGTTGTGTGCAGCTTGGTGTTGTGCTGCCCTCTACTCTTGTCAGTAAGATGATGTCATCCAGGTGTGGACGTCAAATCATAAAGGAATCTTTTTCATTGGTGAAGTTTTCTCAAAGTTGCAGTTCCAAAGGTTTCTTTACATATTTTATTAACTATTTCTTCCTTTCTTCCTCAGACCAAAAGTGATGCACTACTGTAGACGTGCTTGTACCATCCTAGTTCATCATGTCCTGCATCGTTGTCTAGTCTCAAACATAAAACGCTGCATAATTAGATATCAGTATTCTTTAAGTTTTTCTCCCCATGTCTCCTGAACATTCTAGAACACGCTGAAAAGTTCCAGAAACTATATATGTGTTTTGATGAGTGAGTCGGCAAGCTAGATAGTGTTTTTAATGTGGCAAAGTGCTGTTTTACAAGTGACTTTGTGGTGAGAATTTCATGCATTATAAAATCCCAAAATATTCATGTATTCATGCACCATGAAACATAAACTAGCAAGGAAAAAAGTTTGCAGTTTCATTTTTGTCCCATGTTGAGATGCTGGTAGACTTTAAATTTTTATTACAATTTATTCAAAATGATAAATGATCTTTAGCTATCCAGATAATCTTATTTTAAAGAAGTGTTTTACAAAACTAAAATATTCAGAAATAAAATTGTGGTGCTTACCTCTATTGCAACAATTGCAGAATCTAGTAACATGTTTCCCTTTAGTCCAACGTGCAACAGTGCAAACATAGTTTATTGAACAATTGAAATTTTAAAAGAATCTCTGAAAACTGAAAAAGAGTGTTTACAACACACCAAGAGCTAATTCATAGGATGGGTCCAAATGTTGACCACAGTATATAAGAAATGAATCCATCTGTGATATGCAGCCCATAGGTTACTAAAGTGATGGAAAAGTGAACTATCCTTTTTTTAAAATAAGAACTAAAACTTTCCTGGCGACGTGTTAATTCAAAATCTTCTCGGGCTTCTAGCCAGGTAAAAACTTGGCTTGACACCAACGTTTCGAAGAAGGGTGAACCTGAAGACGAGGAAGATGCACTTCTTCGAAACGTTGGTGTCAAGCCAAGTTTTTACCTAGCTAGAAGCCCGAGAAGATTTTGAATTATCCTTTTTTTATTAAAATTCGAAGGCTTTCACGGCCGGTGTTAGAATCACCTATAGAAAACAAAACCAGGCTTGTAGGCTGTGGTCCACTGGGCTTCTCCCCTTGTTCCCCAGACGTTTTGCCTGGGTCTGCAGCAGACATCAATGGCGTGTACATCTCCGTGGTCTCTCAGTAGTGACTGGTACGTTGTCTGGAGCGCTCGGCACACTATACAATGGTTTTTTTCTTTCACTGCTAACATGTTTTTGGGTGAGAAACACCTTCACACTATGGTGAAAAATTGCTAAAAATCCGAAATTTAATTTTGACCAATAACATTTGGCATAAATGTGTGTATTTCAAGTAGAAAGTACAATAATATGCAATATGCACTAATAACTAAAAGTTAGTGTAGTAATATATTTCAAAACGTGCAGAACAGGTCTCACACCAGGTGCTTCTACCTGCCCTGTTGTCATACGACCAATTTAATGTGGGCCCTCCCCATCCTAAACCACAGGCAAGCCCCTCACACCCTACTAACAGCATATTCCCGCCCGTGAAATAGACTCTGTGCATCTTGATTCAGACCAAATAACTTGCAGTTTTCCCTTGCTTTATATATTACTCGGAATTAGTGTAAAAGTCTGAAAGTTGACAGATATAATTGATTTAAATTTTTCTAATTAAAAAAAAAAACTCAAACCTACAGTGGAGTTATTTCGACCTCAGCCCTGAAAGGGATAAAGGAGTATGCAAAATGTCACATTTGTCTAGATCTGGTCATCCATTGGTTAGTGAGAATGATGTGCAGACAGAGGAAGCTGGTTGGAACTGCGGTATTCAAGAGTTAGCAGCAGATACTGGATTACCACCTTCGAGTCTGCCTTGCTTCACTATGTGATCCACGTGGGTTATCCGAAGCTGCTGGTACACACTTCGGAGCACCTTTCTTATGATGTATCACCACCAAATTTATGAACCACAGTTGAAATGTCAATCATCATCATGGATCACCGTGAAAAACAACAGTTTGACAGACTGCTAGCCTATGATTGGATGTCATTTCCCCAAGGCAGAGTACTATTGTTCACTTCTGGAGCAGTGTTGCAAACAACCTGATGACACTTCATGGATAATCCACCCATCATTCTGGGGTTGGGAGGTGCTCCAGCACCCTCCAGATACAAGTCCCTGCTGCAACTTGCACCTCCTTCCTAACCTGAAGGAACACTGTGTGGCAAGAAATTCAGAACAGTGAACAGTTGAGTGGTCTCTACATACTACTAGAGATTAGGCAGTGCCGATGACCACCACATCGCTGGGAACACATCAAAGGCCTGTAAAACTTATAACCTTGTTACCAAAACTAAAGCAACAATCCTTGTATTAAATGTTTAGTTTCACTTTGTTTCAGTTTGCTACTTCCAAAATCTGCAACAAAGCATCTACATTTGATCTTGAGCTGTTAAAGACAATGTGAGCATGCTGTTATAAAGAAAAAGCCAAATACGTTACTGAAAATATGTGTAGTTTCTGATATAATAGTACCTTAGCAAGTTGCTTCTATGATTTTTCATATCTAAACTGGAACAGACTAACAGCATTTGATAGAAATTCATTCTTTCGCTCCAACTTTTTAAAAACTGGTTGCTATGGGATTGAAATGTGGTTCTTTGCATGGCCAACACAAAATGACAGGAATGACATTTTCCCTGTTTAATAAAAGCTTCAAGTATTTTGAAATTGAAACCAATGAGGAGTATGCTGGAAATGGCAAACTCCACAAAAAATATGAAAGATAAATTGTGTTTTAATCGATCTATATTATTTTTTTTTTTTTTAACAGTACGCTTTTGTCATTCTCTTATGCTTTACCATTCAAGTAAAATGCATCCAGAATAGAGGTCTTCAGAGGCTACTCCCAGAAAACTGTCAGAATTTTGTCATGTAAATATATTGAATACAATTTTAATCAAAATTGTTAGGCATTTTTCAAAAACTTCTTTTTCAAAAACTTCTCCATGTAAAGGGTAGTTTGATGTACAGGGATTTTCTCAAATCTTTGTGAAACATCCTTGGAAAATCCTGAACTTAACCATCAGGTTTGGTATTTAAGTAGCTTTTTGTTTTTTAGTTATATTCAGGCACACAAAAATCTGATGTTACATTCACATGACTTTCTCTTAACTGTTCTACAAACAAACTTCCTAAGCATTAGCAGAATGTACTTGCTACTTAGTTTCTTATAAGTAGAAGGGATGCATCAGGCTAAAGTGATAGTCAAATGTTTTAAAAGCTGCCGTTCTGCAATTGTCATTGCAAATCGCTTCTTTGCTTGGTCAAGAGTAGAACAAAAGAAAAACAGACACTTCCTAGCTGAGAAAAGTTTAACTATTTTAAAATTGAAACCAGTATCAAGGAATATCTTGGAAACGATCAAACCTACAACGAAAATGTATAAAACATAAATTGTGTTTTAACGAGATATGCATCTTTCGTGCAGCAACTTTTTATCTCTTACAGTTTACCAGTAATGCAAAATTCATCCAGAATGAACAAGTCTTTAGAGGTTATTCCCAGAACATTCAAGATATACATATTATTTGTGATATAAATAGCTTTAATACACAACATTTTAATCAAAATCGTTTGCCATTTTTGAGAAAAACAAAATGTTCAAATATTTTTCCATGTAAAGGGTAGTTTGGAGTAGGAGGATTTTTTCTTGAAAATCTTTGTATTGCAAGTTTGGCATTTAACAGTGTTTTCATTTTTGAGCTATGCCATACATGCACAGACCTTTTTCTAAAAATACTTCTTTTTTTTAATTCAGGGAGTCTCAAAACATATTTTTGGTGATAATGTATGGAATGGAATTTTTGGGTACAATACAATACCTTCTCTATACATACGTACATAGTATGTGTAGAGTAAGTAAAAATTGCTTCTTTTGCTTTGTTTCAGAGGACCCTGAAATGTATTTCCAGTGAAATCTTGGTATCAAATTGTTGGGTAGAACCTTCTCTACCTGTGTACTAAGTTGAGAAAATGAAAATCAAAGCTGTTGCCTTGTGGAAATGTGTATTCTAAGATGAAAGTTTATGAACGTTCTTACAGAAATACAGCCCTTTATACTGGTGTTATTTAAATATATATTATTCCTTGTTCTAATTGTTTTGTATTATGCAGTACGACCAGCAAACTCCAAGTGAATTCATTCAACTGGTGCAGCTCTTGATTTCTTGTGATGCTCCAACTTATTCAAGACTTGTACTGAAGATTAATTTATTGAGTTCTAACCTTTGTTAAAATGGAAACACTGCTTAAAAGCTTTGTGTATATTAACTCTGAAGAGAGATTTAAGCAAATCAGACATTTTTTGGTTCCTGAATGACAAACTATTTATATAAGTACACCAACCCATAAGAGTGGTGGTGTTAAGTAATAAAATATTGAAAGATAAGATGGTTAAATGAACCAGAAACCATTGGAATACAAGATTGTAGAACCTTTGCATGAACTGCTGAAGGAAAAATGGCCACTAATGTAATAAAAATGTAAAATTGTGTAAGTTAATCTATGCAATTACAACAATATTATATTCATAAGTTGGTAGAGAATTGTATCAAAAATGTATGTGCTAACTTGGCCAAGTTATGATAGTGAATTAGTGTGTTGATGAAAATGCCCTAAAGTGTGTGGATACAGTATAAAACATTAGTATTGAAGTACTGAGATGAAAGGTTAACTAAAATAAAAGTCTTTAAAAGAGGGCAATATACAAAAAGGTAAAAATTAATACAAGATGGTTTGTACACAAGAGGCATAAACATGCAACTCATTAGATTTAAAATAAAGTAATTTAAAGAAACATTTAAACAAAATGTTCAACTAAGGTTATAAGACAAATTTACAAAAAATATTACAGAAACTAGTACCCATATAAAGAATTAAACATTGGTAATCGTTTGTAAAAATCTTGATACATATGACTATTTACATAGTCTAAGTATAGTTATATATTATCACACATGAATGTGAAAATATGGTCTGTAAATAACAAGATGTAATTTGTCAAATGTGCATGGAAATTGTAATGCAAGGCGAGATGTATGGAGTGGAAATTGATGTTATGGTTGTTAGCAAAATGGTGCTAAAGATGTTACATGCAAATGTATAGAAAAATATACCTATAGGTATCAACTAAATAATAAACTCTTCTTAAAACTGATGGGTCTTAGAAAGTGCTGGGTTTATGCAGAGAGGAAAAAACTTGAAAAAGTATCTCTAATACAAGTTTGTGTTTGATTAACTTAGAAAATACATAATGAAGTTGGTAAACTCAAAATCTGTACGTTAAAAGCAAGAATGAGGTTAGAAACTGTGGGTATGCTTGGCAAAAATGATGCCAAGAAATGGTTATATTGAAAATCTGAATATTTGACTTGTATACAGTGTGAATAATACAAGAGGTGGTGTTTTCTTTTTTTTTTTTTTTTTTTTTTTTTTTTTTTTGCAAAAATTGTAAAAATTAAAAACAAGATGTATCTTTATGATGGAGTACTGACAAAGTGTTACAGAAATCACTAGGTTATGAATGTAAAAACGTTGAGCATAACATAAAATTGTAAAAAAAGAAAAAGAAAGAAAGAAATAAAACAAGAGACAAATATGCTGCAGAAAACAGAATGCAATGAAGTGCAATTAAGGTTAAACTTGAAAGAGGTAATATTCTAGAAAAGCTGAGACTTGTTATAATTTAGAAGTTAACTTTGTAACAAAAATCAATATAGCTGTGGCTAATACAACCATTTAAAGGTATTGTTTTTAAGTTTCTGATTTGGTGCAAATGTTGGATCCAACATAAGTATTTTGGAAAACTGGTATGCTATGGCTAAAAGTATGATTAACATATAATAAAGCTATACATAATGCAACATTATGATAAAAAAATAAACAGTTGCATTATGAACACTAGGTTCTTAAATGTGCAAAAAATGCATCTAGTGGTATAAAAATTTTAAATATTGGAAATTGCCTATTGTGGTGGTTACTGTAAGATTTAAACCATGGGTATGAGCAAAGTTATTATTATACACAGAGCATGTTTTGGTCTTGAGCAGCGTTGCCATATTGGTACAAAGGTCTAAAGACAATTGTCAAAGAAAATGGTGCTCTGTGTGGCACTGGTGTATTTACAGCAAGTTGCTGTGCATGGTATAGTAAGATTAAGTCAATACCCATTGTTAGGTTACATAGTAATAATTAAAAATGCAATAAGAAGGAATAAGTTGCTTTGAACACAGGTGACTGACTCATTAGATTTGAAATAAGGTAATTAAAGCAAACTAAAATAGAAAGAATAAAACATTGGTTATCTTGAGATATATATATATACATACATATATATTCATTTATTTGTTGCCATTTACATAGTCAAAGTATACTTATATATTATCACATGAATGTGAAAATAAGTGGGAATTTGTTGAAGCTGCATAATGTTCATATACAAATGATGGAGTAACATAACCTTAAATGATCAGACTGAAAACATATGTTAAGACTATATAATGTAATGGTTATCAGCAAAGCCAAACAAAATTAATGGCATAAACATTAAATAAATAACCGTTAAGATATCGTGACTGAAAGTGTTTGAAGATATTAGCAATTAAACAAAATCAGTGCACACAGTTTACTGGTAAAGCAGTTCAAGTGTTGAAACATGGTTAAACATAAAAGGTATTCGTTACAAATTAGAAACTGAAAATGGCTTAGTTTTTAATGGTAAAAGTCTAGTTTCCAAACTGTGGAAAAAAAAATGGTGCAAGTAAACAAATGTACATGAACAAAGTCTGGTGCTGCTCTGACAATCCATAGATCAAATTGTAAATCCCTAATAGGCCTCATTTGTTCAAAACTTTTGTTAACATACATTTCCTTCAAGCAGTTCACAAATGTATAAAATGGTCTTTGATCAACTAGGAAGTGTTAAAGTGTTGCATTATTGTATTAAATTATTTTGTATACACTCTGTAAATGTTTCAATTCATAAATTCTTTTTCAGTCTGTAAAGGTGTTTTCAACTCTACTTTTCTTTACTTTCTTGAACAAAAAGTTTTTTTGATTGTATTCATAGTGGAGAATAAAGTATTCCAAATTGCTATTACTTCTTTATGGTTGTTAAAAAATTAGTTAAACAGCTCTTTCATTGTATAAATTCCAGTTTTCCTTCCTTATTCGTCCTTTATTACATGCAATATAAATCTAAAAGTACTTTCCCCATTTGATTCAGTTTCCTTTATTGAACTTTGAATGTGCACAAGTCTAACCTATATCTGTAATAATTTGGGTCTTTCCATCTCTAGGAGTAAAACAAAAGAAATGAAACTGACAAGGACATATCGTTTTAGAAATCTACAGGGGATATCTCAGAAATGTTTAGATCTACTAAAAATCTGATGTGCTCCCCTCACATGACTTTATATCTCTATTCTTCCATTTAATGCTAAGCAAAAATGATCTTAGAAGGGGAAAAAAGGTAGTACACTATGCTAAACCGACTGTCAAATGTTTTAAAATGTGGCTACTATGGGATTGAAATCATTTTATTTGCAGGAAAAGTTCCCATATGAGAAAAGTTTTGTCTTTTAAAAATTAAATCGGTAACAAGGAATATCTCGAAACAGCAAACTCCACGAAAAAAGTGTATATGACAGTTTTTTTATTGTGATCTACTTTTTGTGTGTAGTAAACTTTTGTCTCTCTCTTTCGGTTTACCAGTTATGTCAAATTCAATAAAATCGCCCAGAATAAAGAGGTTCCCAGAAAATGTACTATATACATTTTATTTGGCATGTAAATATCTTAAATATAAGATATTTTTAATTAAAATCGTAACGGCAATTTTTGAGAAAATCATTTTCGATTTGTTTTAATGTAAAAGGTAGTTTGGGGTGGGGGGATTTTCTTGAAAATTTTCGTGTCGCATCCTTGAAATACCAAGTTTGGTATTTAACGGTCTATTCGTTTTTTAGCTTAATTTGGTAGTAATTATTTCTTGCGATCGCTGTTAAATGGGCGAATTAGCAAGAGGTTGCCAATTTTGTCTGCGAATTTCCCCCTCCTTGTTTCTGCAATTCGAGAAACTACAACCAAACACCACACAAGTATTGGACTTTATAGTGGTTTAAAACTTGCACTATAAATTTACTACTCAACTGAACATTTAACACCACAAAATTGCTTAAACAAGTATCCTAACTTATGTATTGAAATATTTCCTTTTCCTGTTGCTTTTTTTAACTACTATACGAGAAACCACAACCAAACACCACGTACGTGTTCATCATTATATTGGTTTAAAACCTACAGTCCAAGTGTAATTTTTAATTGACATTAACACCATAAAATGCATTTTTTGGGTGCACATTTAACGCACAATAGCAGTACTCATCTCAGAAGTGTATGATCAAAATATGGCGGCTGGACACAACCGAGTTTCAGTAATCATAATACATAAGATGAATGGATTTCCTATCTATAAACTGTGGTTCTAGTCCAGTTTCCGACCAGCCAATCAGAAGAGGAATATTCGCGTGTTAGGAAGTAGAAATTGCGAATCTAAGTGTTGTGGTTGTATGTTTTTATATAAGGATTTTTTGACGTAAACAGACAAGCAAACTGGACATGATGAGCCAACACTGGTGAAAATAGATTAAATTGCAATGTCAAAGAAGTTCATACTTAGTTGATAAAAACTCAACATAATTAAGGCACAATGGCGATGAGCTTTGTATCTTTGGTAAATGATTGTAGGTTATGTTTAAACATTGCCCCTGATAATGTAGATATTTTTAGCTATGACAGGCAGAAGAAAACGCTGTTACAAAATATATGGAAGTATTTTTCTATCCAGGTGAGTTTTTGAGGTTAGAACTAAGGGGTAGGGTAATTTATATTTTTTTCCCCCTCGTTTATGGATAAAAACGATAAACCTTATGTATTTGAACAATTTTTGATAGAATTTAATGTATTCCATGTATTTATGTCTAAGCACCAGAGTGAGGGTCTTCAGATACAACTTAGAAAGAAAAAATACAGTAAGTTTAATAGTGCTGCTCATCACAGTATAGTTCGTTAAAAATTCTTCTGCGTGATGTACTTGTTTAAAACTTTGGAAGAATATCGAACGCGATTTTGCTTATCATATAAACCGAGGAAAGTAACCACTGAGCATGCTATGCGCTGTTTTCTAGAAACTTCCATATCTATCGCAGTCAAGACATTCACACTCGCACGGAAGGTTGTTTGGCTCGGTTTTTTACATCGTCCATTAATGTATAGCTGCCAACATATGAATAACAAATGCTGGTGTGCTGTGGCACTGCAAATATTCAGGGCCCTAAGTCGGAAAGCTAGCCAATAGTGTTTAGGAATGGAACAGTTTATACAAAGATATATTTCTTGAAAAATTTTAAACTGCGGTAGATGTTGAGTTTTTGGTACTATTTTAGTTTAGTTATACCATTCGGTAATTATAGAGAACTTGGGCCCCTATAGAAATTAAACAAATTGTGGTTTGACTGTAAGTTTGTTTTATACTTGTTACGTTTTCATCAATTTTTTTTATCGGAAAAGCTCCGTAATTAAGTTAAACGCTAATTTATTACGTTACTTGTTACGTTTTCACCAATTTTTTTTATCGGAAAAGCTCCGTAATTAAGTTAAACGCTAATTTATTACGTGCGCGTAGCGATTCTCTTTTGTGAATATTTATGAATTATGCTGCCTAGAAAGAGTAGAATACAAATAAAGAAGTCTTATAGTACTTTTGCAATGTAAATATATAATAATACTACACACTAAAGTGCCTCTGAGTTTCATTGTCGGCGGCAGGCGAACAGTGTTGTGGAATGCAACACCGGCATATGTCGCTAGACGCTGTGCTGATGTATGACAAGTATGTTTCACGCAGATACAGCTGTTCAGTGAATTTTATTATACAGAACTTCGGCCACTCTAAAATCGAATGAAACTAAGTGCGATTGATTGACTTTGTATTTATGATGACAATTTCAAAGCCTGTGAATTTCAAATTTAGCGCGAGGTTAGGTTCCAATCCGTTTAGGTTAGTGTGTGTATATAAATTTATGTTTCTAATTTTATATCGTGGTAGTACGTCATTATTGATATTTCCAACAACTCCTAACAGCGCAATGGATACAGCATTAGTTTTTTAAACCATCTCCCCACCCATAATCCCTCTCTAACCACACCAGTCCTGTTAGAGTGCAAAACTGGCATAAGTCGCAGCGGAGAGAGTTAGCGGCCCAACTTGTAAATAATTACCTAACACACTAATAACACATTGACACATAGCAGATATTTGGATTTAACATTTCTGTTGGAAAAGGTGGTATTCTAAGTGTTATTCCCATAGCTAAGTACATATTTGCAGTGTACAAAATGTGATAGTACTTCTGGACAAAAGAGGGTAATTCCTGTATGTGTCTGCATTTATTATAGTCTCTTCAGTTTTAATCATTTTTATAAAGTTAATTTAACTTTTAATATTGTGCAAGTAACGTATTATTGTAAGGAAATATCTCATTCTCCAACAGCAACTGTTTATTTCTTCCTCTGACTTATTACAATCAGAATCTGCTCACAAATTGATCTGTCTTCAGTTGTGCCACATTGTTTCTTTTCTATGTTCACTGTCACGACTACTTCTGCTGGCTACAAAACTAAACTCTGGGCTTGTTTTATTCCCCATATATATCTGTCGGTCATATGGCCAGAAATTTCCAGAAGCTGTCACATGTGCAGAACACCAGAAGTGTCACAAACTCGCCTAAGTTTAACAATGCTGGGCTTCAATTTCAAAGAACCTTCTGACAGCACTTATAACCATTAGCAGAAATATAGCAGTCATAGCTGCAATTTTCAAAAGAACGTGTCACCAGCACAGGTTTAACAATGGATGCCAACAATCACGAAACAAGCTGTTCACACCGCAGGGCGTAGTCATGTTATGTGTAAGCTTTTATTATCCCTAAAATGTGTAGGTAGTAATATGAATGTTTATAGATGTCGTGTGTAAATACATTTAATGCTTATTTAACTATAATTATTTTAATTTTCCTCTTTAAGGTAAATTTAAATAAATTACAGAAAGGTCAAAGCTTACCTTTAAAAGATTCTTCTTGGATAGAGCTCCTCAAAACATAGATCAATATTCAAGGGCACATCCCCATATCATCATCATCATGTACATAGTAGATACAGAAGGTATTGCATTCCACCCAAAAATTCAATACTGAGATTTCACCAGAAATATATGTTTTGAGGTTTGCTGAGCCCGAAAAAAATTTTTTTAGAAAAAGGTCTGTATGTGTGTGGTCAGCATATTTCAAAAACGAAAAGTCTGTTAAAAACCAAACTTTGTGTATAAGTGTAATTATCTTCCAAGGATGTGACACAAAGATTTTCAAGAAAATCCCACCCCCCACCAGCCCCAACTACCCTTTACATGAACATTTTTCAAAAATTTTGATTTCCCAAAAATGGCTAATGGTTTTGATGTAAATATCTTTAATATACAGTATCTTAATGACAAATGAAATGCATATTTTTAAATTTTCTGGGAATGGCCTCTGTAGACCTCTTCATTCTTGACCATAAACCGTAACAGATAGACAAAAACTCATTACACAAAAAATGTATATCTTGTTAAACCACCCGTTTTTGAGATATTCTCTGTTATTTGTTCAATTTTAAACTATTTAGCTTTTCTCAAACGGACAGTGCAAAGCAATCCAAACCTCAATTGTTTCACCAAGTTTTTAAATATTTGACTATTGCTTTAGCCTAGAGTACTGCCTCATTTTGCCTCTACTTACAAGGAAGCAAGTAATGGTTATTTGAATTAGCATATTGTAGATAAAAGAATAATCTTTTGTAAGAAAAATTTGTTTGTGGAACAGCTAGAGAAAGTCATGTGAATGGAACATAGATTTTTGCTTAAAAACTCCTTACTGCACTCAAGAACTGTCTTCTTCGAGATCACTAACAACTTTACCTATGGCACTTCCTTTTTTGCTTTCTCTACACGCACTATGTACATAGTTTATAGAGAAAGTGTTGCACTCCACCCAAAAATTTGATACCAAGATTTCACTGGAAATATATGTTTTAGGGTTCTCTGTATCCAAACAAAGCATTTTCAGAAATAGGTCCATATATGTGTCTGTGAACACGATAACTCAAGAACAAAAACTTGGTAAAATACCAAGCTTGGTACTTAAGTTTAGTATCTTCCAGGGATGCAACACAAAGATTTTGAGGAAAATCTCCCCACCCCAAACTACTCTTTACTTGAAGCTTTTTTCAAAAATGTTGATCATTTAAAAAATGGCTTTAATGATTTTGGTTAAAATATCATATATTAAAGATATTTACCTGACAAATAAAATATATATCTTGAATTTTCTGGGAATAGCCTCTAAAGGCTACTTCATTCTGAATGAATTTTCTGGAATTTTGCATAACTGCTAAACCATAAGAGATGGGCAAAAACTTACTGCACAAAAAATGTAGAGCATGTTAAAACATACAATTTATGTAATAACATTTTTTCGTGGAGTTGGTCATTTTTGAGATATTCCTTGTTATTGGTTTCAGGCTTTGAAAAACTTAAACTTTTTTCATACAGGAATTTGTCAACTCCTGTCCATACAAACAAAGAAACTTCAGTCACATAGCAACCAGCTTTTGACTATCACTTTGACCTATGCTACTCCCTTATTTCCCTTCTACTTACAAGGAAGCAAGTAATAAGACTATTTCTGCTAATTTGTTCTCGATTAGATAAAGTAAATAGAGGCTTAAATGTTTAACATAATTGAGTGAAGAGATGTAGAGAATGTCATGTGAATGGAACACATCAGATTTTTGTATAAAAGAAATGAATCTTTTAATATAACAGTTAACAATTGTAACAATTCTCCTCTCATCTTTTTGAAATCCAAGGGCTAGTTTCACAATAAATTGGTCTATTGCATCGTCAGCTCAATTTCTTTTTGATCTTGTTTATTTACATTGTTTTGGTTACTGCTACTAGACATTACTTATTGGTATCAAAACAAATTTGGTGAGAGAATCATTTGGTAATATACCAAAATTCATTGCACCAATTATTATACTATATTACCACCAATTGACTCTCTCACCAAATTTGTTTTGATTCCAGTAGTTAGCAATGCCTTAGTACACAATCCACCTAGTAGCAGAAACCATAACAATGTAAATAAAGATGATCAAAAAGAAACTGTGCTGATGATGCAATAGATCATTTTATTGTGAAACTAATCCATAGATTTTAAAAAGATGAGTGAAGAATTGTTATATTAATATCTGATCATCAATTCAGTTTCCTCTTGCACCAACAGCAAATTGTGTAGTGAAGTATTTCTGCGAATACTTACTTGGAGTAATATGAATTGTTTGGAAAACTAGCCTTTTGCAAGAAAAATATGTAGAGAAAGAAATGTGAAAGTAAGATATCAGACTTTTTTTTTAATTAAAATGTTATTTGCCATTGCTTTCCTATGTATGGCTTCTTGAGAATAACTGGTGTTGCTGATTCTCACCTCAAATTGATTTCATATACTTTTGTTTTGGTTTTAAATGCAGGTTCTTGTGGAAGATATTTTTCCCAAAAAGATTTGCCAGAGATGTATTAGAGAAATGGAGCGCTTCACAGCATTTTGTGCTGAGGTGGAGCAAGTTCAGAAGAGAATGCAAAGCTTGGTTGCATGCATCCCTCCTGGTAAGGCATTGTTTATTAGTGTACTCGTATAATATTTCATAAGGGCTGGTTCTACAGTCTGCTGATACATCTATCTCTGGATAGCACTACTCGGAAGATACCTTTGCCAGTAACTTTTCGGCTAGTTGGAGTATCCCATACATCTATGTGCCAGATTTCTACAATCTCTGGATAGCACTACTCGGAAGCTACCTTTGCCAGTAACTTTTCAGCTAGTTGGAGTATCCGATACATCTATTATCCCACAAATAAATTTTTACATTCAGTCTAGCAGTAGTAATCATGACAAAATTGTATTTATTTTGGGCGTAAAAATCCTTTAGCATGACTTCCTTTGAAAGGGAAGTAAAGCCATTGGTTCCATGTAATAAATTTAAGACACGTAAAGGAATCTCAAGTCTGATAAAGAGGTCTCTGAGCAAAATGAAGCAGTCTTTCAAGCCCAGTATAGAATGGGACACTGAGAACCACAGTAGTTAATGAGCGTCCGTAAATAAAACTCCATTTCATTTCTCTCTTTCTCTAATATCAGTGTGCAAATAGTGACAAACAGAGAAGTAAGGTTATGTGAACCTTGACATAATTACTAGCATGCCCCCTCGAGGTTAAGGCATGTCTGTATGTTTCCATGCAATTTTACATGTTTCTACGAGGTTTAACACATTTTCACGGTTGTCATGAGTGAATTTTAGAGTCTTGCTTTGCTTCTTCTCTTCCATTTTATTCTAAAGCATAGTCTATATCAGGGGAATTGAATTGCTATCTTTCATGTTGTTTGTTATGGCCTACTTCGCAAGGCAAATCTCCATTGCTTCCTGGTTTATGAATTGCCTACTGTAGTGGTGCCATTGAATTCAGAATGGCACAAACTATCCTATAGGATTGCTATCCAGAGGAAGGTGTGTGATTGTAGAATGAAAGCATTGCTTATCGACCAGATAAAATTATTTGGCGAATAACTATAGGCAAGCTTATCGGGCCATTGTAGAACCGGCCCTAAGAGTGATAGAATCAAGTAAATACAATGCTTTTCCTCTGCACTGTGGTCACCACATGGCGACACTCACACTGTTTGTTGAAACGATTATAGTATTTCTGCAACTATGTCATGTTCCCATAGACCTTGAGGGGCAACATTTTGTGTTGACAATTATTTTAAAAATTTGCAGTAATATAAATAGTGGTCTATTATGTTGAATATTTTGCCATAAATTTGCATTAATTTTGTGCTAATTTTCAATCAGAATTAATGATTAATGATATGGTTGAAAATAAAATTAATAGCATATTAACACATTGAAGCCCAGGCATTTCTTTAGTTGAAGTGCCAAGAAATCCAGGGTTTTTTACGCCTACTTTGAGTTACTATTTACAGTACACCAATCAAATCTGCCAAAAAGTATTGGGACAATCTAAAAGTATGGTATTCAAGGATTTCTCAACAAGTATTAATGTTTTATTTTAAATTTATAACAAGAATCAAATATGAGTTTGAAAAACAACTGTGTAAAGCTGCTTACACCCCATTTATTCAAAATTCGAAAAACTCTCCCTTGTAATCAGAATTTTCCACAGCTTCATTTGTATCCTGAATTTCAGCTTCAGTTCACAGAAATCGAGGAAAATACAGAATTTTAACATTTAAGAGCACAAATGTAACAAACAGATTATCACCTTCAAAGAAAATGTCATGACTACCCAAGAGCAGCCAATATTACTAAAATTCCTAATAGTTGGCTAAAGCAAGGACAGATGGCAGCACAAATAAGGCAACTAAATTATAACTGATGTATGTTTTTTGCCGCATAGCCCAAGACAGAGTTAAGGTTGTGGAATTGTATTAAAAGGCTGTGCTCGGGCATGGGTCTCATGAACATTTCAAGGGCCCGAGCTATACTCGGGCTTGGGCTCCAATGTGTTAAAGGAGAAATTTAATACACAAAGCTACTAACAAATAAAAACTTATCAATTGCTTTGTTTGTTTTTAATGAAAACATAGCAGCATTAGTAGTAAACACTATTGTTATAATAATATTTAATCGTTTGCCAGCCTCCCAGTGGGTGAGCTGCCTTCGCACCAATTTTTACCATCCTTATTTCTTCTTAATATATTTCATTACCTATTTCAGAGTTTACCTGCAACACTATGGAAGCACTTCTATTACTGTTATGCCAACAGCATCCTTGCTTACCCACACTGTTAATTGCATACTTCAACCTTACTAACTAACGTATGGGTGCACTGCCTTTGCTCCTTTTCGCAATACCAACTATTTATGCTCCATTATGCAGAACATTGCGTATTTCAGATGCAAAGGTTGGCTGCCTGTCGTTACATGGCCGTCAGCAGCATTACCCAGACTTTCCCCCTGGAAAGAGTTAAAATGTATGAAAACTGCATCATGAATTCACATAATTTTCGGATCATGATTGGCACTAAAAGGGTTAAAGGAGATGCTGTCATTATGCATACATTTTTAGCACCTGTTTAGGAAGCTATCCATCTCTCGCCGTAGTTGACGTTGAGAATAATTGTTGTTACCCCAGAGGGAGTTAGGTAGGGGGACTGAGGAGCCACAAATATAATTGTGTTGTCCTGAAACACACTTTGAATTGTTCTCATCAAAAGATTGGCTGTATGGGCTGTTACAGAGTCTTGGTAAATTACAGCATACAGTGATCACATCCTGAATTTGGTGTTTATCTGATTTCTTCTTTTTACTTACTTAGTCTATAGAGAAGGTATTGTATTCCACCCAAGATTGCATCGCAAATATATGTTTTGAGGATCCCTAAGTCCTAAAAACAGGTCTGTATGTGTGTGGACAGCATAGCTAAAAAAAAAACCTAAAGTCTGATAAAAACCAAACTTAGGGTTTAAGTTTATTATCTTCAAAGGATGCGACACAAAGATTTTAAAGAAAAAATCCCCCCCCCCCAAACCAAACTACCCTTTACCCTTTGAAAATGTTGTGTTTCTCAAAAATGGCTAACAATTTTGATTAAAATACCTTATATTATACACATTTACATCACGAATAGAATGTATATCTTGAATTTTCCGAGAATAGCTTCTGAAGACCTGTTCGTTCTGGATACATTTTTCTGAATTTTGCATAACTAGTAAACCATATGAACTACACAAAAAATGTAGATCTCGTTAAAACCAAAATTTATGTCATATTTATTGTTGTTGTAAGTTGACGGTTTCACAGATATTCCTTGTTATTGGTTTCAGTTTTAAAGTACTTATAGTTTTCTCAGACAGGAAGTGTCAGTTTTTCCTTTGCCCTACTCCTGGTCAGGCAAAGAAGCGAATTTCAATGACATTCTCATAATGATAGCTTTTAAAACATTTGACTATCAATTTAACAAAGCACATTCCTTTAGTTGCCTTCTACTTATAAGGAACTAAGTAATAAGAACCTTCTGATAATGTTCATCTCGATTAGCATTGTGCAGAAAGAAGAATAATCTTTTGTAAGAAGTTTGTAGAGCAGCTAGAGAAAGTCATGTGAGTGTAACACAGCAGATTATTTTTAATTATGCTGTTCATATATACATAGAACTTTTTCTAAAAATTCTTTTTACTGGATTCAGGGTGTATCAAATTATGCGTTTGTAGTAAAATTTTAATATTGAATTTTGGGTGGATTAGAGTAGTTGTGTTATTTGCTATACATAGTAGAGAAAGTAAATGTAAGTGGCTAGAAAATGTTATATGAGTTAACAAAGGTATTAATGTTTACTTTCAGAGCTTCACCGAATCATTGTGGCGCAGAGCAATAATGTTCCAAAGGACCCACTCAAAGTGGAACATGAAGTTGATATAGAAGACAAGAAACCTTTCAGTGCAGCAGAAAATGTGAAACCAGATGCAAACGTGTTGCAAACACAACCTAGCAACGCAAACCCTGTGATGTCGTTTCTCGTAATGGGCGATGCTTCAGCGAAGAACCCAACTGTACAGACACAGTTACCGAACTCAAATCCAATGTTGACATTTATGGTAAACACTGATAACAAAGGTGTTCAAAACAAAATCTCCAACACAGCTGTTCAGCCACAGGTTCCTAACCCAAATCCAATGATGCCATTGTTGTTACTTACGGGACTTCAGAATACGAAAGTGAACAATACAAATATACAGACACAAGTTAGTAATCCAGTGTTATTAGGAGCTGGCAACGCAGCTGTTGAAAATAACAAACAGAATAATGCAGTTCATAATACAAACTCAACAGTACCAGTGCTATTAACAGGTGGTAACGTAGCAGTTCAAAACAGCAACAAAAATAACGCAAATATACAGATGCAAGTGAATAATCCAAACTCGGCAGTGCCAGTGTTATTAACAGCTGTTCAAAACAAAGAAAATAGCGCAAATATGCAGATGCAAGTGAATAATCCAAACTCGGCAGTGCCGGTGTTGTTAACAGCTGTTCAAAACAAAGAAAATAGCGCAAATATGCAGATGCAAGTGAATAATCCAAACTCGGCAGTGCCGGTGTTGTTAACAGCTGGTAACGTAGCAGTTCAAAACAGCAACAAAAATAGCGCAAATAAACAGATGCAAGTGAATAATCCAAATACAGCAGTGCCAGTGTTATTAACAGGTGGTAACTTAGTTGTTCCAAACAGCAAAGCAAACTGTGCAAATGCACAAATGCCAAGCTCGATACTATCAGTTCTATTAAACACCAATAAACCAGGTGTTCAAAACAGTAAAGTGAATACCCAAACACAGTTTCTAAATTCTAATCAGGCAAGGCCACTTTTACCTTCTGGTGGCAATTTAACTGTTCAAAATAACATAAATGTACAGACGTCAGTTTTGAACACCAATCCAGTTGCGTCGTCAGTAGTAACAGCTGCTAACCCGGGTGTTCAAAAGAATCCAAGTGTACAAACGCAATTGCTGAATCCTAATCAGAGGCTGCTGTTGCTACCTCTTAGCAGTGATAATAATGCAACGGGACTTGACAATCCTAATTCAAAACCACAATATCTGGTCGTTAATGTTGATGCAAACTCCCAGAGCAATGCTGTTGTACTTCCTGTGCAGAAGAATGTTGGTGTTAATTCAGAAGTTGAGAATGACGAGAAGAGTAGCTCAGATACTGGGCTTTCTTCAGAAGACTCTCAATCCTCTGAGAACACAACTGTGTCTAATCTAAAGATGGGATCCAACAACACTGAAGGGTTAGTAACCAATGTGTACAAGAGTCACTCTCAAAGTTTTGAGAGTTAAGCCGATGCCCCACGGTAAAATATTTTGCTCCAATACTCTTCAAATTACAAATTGGATTGAGGGACATCGGATAATTTCATTGTGTACAATTTCCGTCCTATTTTTTGGTCCAATTCCAGTTTGCTACAACGGGGTATGGCGGTTTCTAATTTTTGGTCCAAACCAATGACGTAATAAGATGGCAGCTAGTGCTGGGTCTTCCTTCCCGCCAACGTGATTATTTGTGTGAAACTTTGCTGTATCTTGTAGACTTTTCCATAAATAATAGAGTTATAATAGCTGAGCTATGGTTGAAATACACATTTTTTGTGCTGCACAGATTTATGAAGTAATGACTCGGGTATTTATAATCCCTGCAAATGTATTTTATCGGACCTATTTGTACCTGACCTTCTTTTCTCAACAAAATATAAATATGCTATCTTTGATTCGCTGGTATGGACTGCCTCATATTTGTGTCTTGGCAAGTGATTTTTGCCTCAACTAAGGACAGCAACTTTCCAAACAAATTTTCGTCCATTCTAAGGAAGTTAAAATAATTTACAGGGTCAGAAACGAGTTCATTTTGCAGCACATGTAGTTCACCTCTTCCTTGGCCTGCCATGGTCCAGTCTTTCTATAATAATATGCTCTTACAATGGATACACAAACTAAGCTTGCAACAGCAAACGTAAATAATTGTGGATCAGTAACCTCCACCATTTTCTATCAGCTGTTCATGCGAGAAATATTTGGACCAATACACACTCCCGTGGGAATGGAATAGAGAAATTGTACACAATGTTCATGGTGTATAAAAAATTTTGGACCAAATTTTGACTGTGGGACATCGGCTTTAGCAACAATGATTGGTAAGTAAATGCAGTTCTTTCTAGCTTTACAAGGGGCATTCAATAAGTTCTTAGAAAAAGATAGAAAAACAAATTATTTTATGTAGACTTTTACTTTCTCTAGCCCACATGTACAATATACATTGTGGATAGAGAAGGTATTGTATTCCATCCAAAAATTTAAAGTTGAGATTTCACCAGAAAAATATGCTATGGGGTCCCCTGAGTCCGAAAAAAGCAGGTTTAGAAAAAGGTGTATATGTGGACAGCATAGCTAAAAAACAAAAAGGCTGTTAAATACCAACCTTGGTATTTAGGCTTGGTATCTTCCAAGGATGCGATACAAAGATTTTCAAGAAAATCCCCCAACCACAAAATACCCTTTACGTGGAAAATTTTTTGAAAATTTTGAATTTCTAAAAAGTGGCTAACAATTTTGATTAAAATATTATATATTAAAGATATTTACATCCCAAATAAAATGTATAACTTTAATTTTTTTGGAATAGCCTCTGAAGACTACTTTATTCTGGATGAATTTTGCTTCACTGCTAAATCGTAACAGATAGACAAAAATTTAATGCACAAAAAATGTAGATCTTGTCAAAACACACAATTTATGTCCTTCACGTTTTTGTTGTGGAGGTAACCATTTCCAAGATATTCCTTGTTATTGGTTTCAATTGTAAAATACTTATATTTTCTCAGACAGAAAGTGTCTGTTTTTCATTTGTTCTACTCCTGGCTAAGCAAAGAAGTGATTTGCAATGACAATCGCATAATGATAGCTTTTGAAACATTTTACTATCACTTAGTGTAGTGTTTCTGTGCCTGCCAGGAGTTTAGAAATGCCACTATGTGAACAGTTTTAAGTATAGTGAAACTAATAACAGAAATATCTAAAAAATAGTTAACTCCACGAAAAAGATGTATATGACATAAATTGTGTGTTTTGACAAGAGCTACATTTTTTGTGATGTAAATTTTTGTCTATCTCTTTCGTTAACCAGTTATGCAAAATTCATCCAGAATAAAGATGCCTTCAGAGGCTATTCCCAGAAAAGTCAACATATACTTTGTATTTGTCATGAAAATATCTTTAATATACAGTATTTTTATCAAAATCAATAGAGCCATTTTTGAGGAAATTAAAATTTTTGAAGATTTTTTCATGTAAGGGGTAGTTTAGGGTGAGGGCATTTTCCTCAAAATCATGTCGCATCCTTGGATGATACTGAACTCAAATACCAAGTTTGGTGTTTTACAGACTTTTTGTTTTTGAGTTACAGACACAGACACACAGAGCTTTTACTAAACATGTATTTCTGGTGAAATCTTGACATCAAATTACTGGGTGGAATGCAATACCTTCTCTATACAGTATGTGTAGAGAAAATAATAAATGTCTTACAATAAGCTTGAATATCAGTGGATATATTTCAGTTATAATTCACAAGATGAATTGAATTCACAACTCAGCACTGAAGTTTGAGACAGATGTGTGGCAACACTGCACCCCACTTAACCTCTTTTGAGACACACTTTAGAACTAAATAAAACAAAAGCTAGTTTTAAAATGCTCTTAAGATTTATGAATTACTGAAATTGTGTGCCAAGTTAAAATGTTTTATTTTTTCAGAGCAACAGTGGAAAAAAACTTGGAATATATGAAATCATTAGTCAATGATTTTTGTTCTCCAAGAGATACCCAAATGGCTGCTTTCTACAACTTCTCTTGTTTTGTTTGTGAGGAAACACAGACATTCAAAAAATATGCTCTGCTGGACAAACATAGCTTGTGAGTATTAGTTAGAACATAGTTCAGAGCTAGATTTGTAAACTCGACAGTCATAAAATTGTGTATCTTACAGTAGAAAGGTGCAAAATCTCAAAATCATTGAAAATGAAATTATTATACAAAGTGATTCAAAAATACTTTTATGTTTGCAGATAGATTCCCGACATCAAAACAAACAAACAAAAAAAAAAAACAGTTCATATAAATATATGCTCTAAAATGCTTTATTTTCACGTTATCAGTTTATTAATCCACTGATTTTCGTGTCCACGCTAATAACTTCATTTATTTATGCACTCACTCATAGAAGGCTCTGATCCATTTTACCCTGCAGAGTTGACCTTGTGTTGCCATGGATACTTGTCTATCAGAATCCCCCAGATTGCCTTACAAGTGCTGTCTTCATTCAGAACACTCTCCCAGACTTATTAGAAAATGTGCCTCTGCAAATAAGAAGAAACATGATGCTGTAGCACAGTTTAGTCTCTCTGGCTGGTATCTAGCATGAAAAATGGATAGGTAAAGGGGGACCAGTTCCATGGGCTACACATTGCCCCAACCTCAATCCTTTAGATTTTTACTTTCTCTAC
The DNA here is from genome assembly GCA_030762935.1 of Hymenopus coronatus. Classification (NCBI taxonomy): domain Eukaryota; kingdom Metazoa; phylum Arthropoda; class Insecta; order Mantodea; family Hymenopodidae; genus Hymenopus; species Hymenopus coronatus. The sequence continues at coordinate 3,766,623 of CM060880.1, read as the reverse complement.
ACATATTATGTACATAGTGTATAGAGAAGATATTGCACTCCACCCAAAAATTTGATTCCAAGATTTCACCAGAAATATGTTTTAGGGTCCCCTGTATCCAAAAAAAAGCATTTTCAAATAAAGGTCCGTGTGTGTCCATGTGTCTTGAACATGATAACTCAAAAACGAAAAGTCAGTAAAATACCAAACTTGGTATTTAAGTTAAGTAACTTCCAGGGATGCGACTTGAAAATTTTGAGAAAAATCCCCTTTACATGGAATTTTTTTCAAAAAATTTGATTTTCTCAAAAATGGCTCTAACAAATGGCTTTGATTAAAACATCACATATTAAAGATATTTACCTGACAAATAGAATGTAAATCTTGAATTTTCTGAGAATAGCCTCTGAAGACTACTTTATTCTGGATAAATTTTACAGAATTTTGCGTAACTGCTAAACCGTAAGAGATGGACAAAAACTTATCACACAAAAAATGTAGACACTTTAAAACACACAATTTATGTTATATGCATTTTTTTCTGGAGTAGATCGCTTTTGAGATATTTCTTGTTTTTTGTTTCAGCTTTAAAAAACATACTTTTCTCTTACAGGAATTTGTCAACTCGTGTCCATAATAAAGGAACTTCAGTCACATAGCAACCATCTTTTGACTATCACTTTAACCTATGATACTCCCTTATTTTGCTTCTACTTACAAGGAAGCAAGTAATAAGACTATTTCTGCTATTTTTTTCTCGATTAGCATGAAGTAAATAGAAGCATAATTTATTGCAGAGATGTAGAGAAAGTCATGTGAATGGAATGCATCAGATTTTTTCCTTTGCTCTGTCCATTTTCCATTGTTATTTAAAGTAATCAAACTGGTTCACAACTTTGAACTCAGTCCCCTCTCTTCTCTGCTGAGCTTATTCCCATTTTTATAAACCATAATTGTTTATTTATATTTCTCCGTTGCTTTCAATTATTGAGTCACACTCTAACTTACTTCAAGGTTAGAAACCTTAAAGTGAAGCTAGAGTGTGACTCATTAATTAAGAAAACTCAGCATTTTACATTTAGTTTATTAGATATGATATTAAACAAATTACCATTTGTTACACTCTTAGGATTCTGTCAAGATTCAAAGCTTGGATAGAAAAAGCCGATGGAAAATGTATGCACTAAATTATCTTAAGTAACATAATAAGTTGTCTAACCAAACCAATAAATTCTTCAGCAGTGCAAGAAAATTTATCTGGAGGGGTCAGACCGTTGAATGATATTTATCTGCATTATTTTTTTTAAATAAAGTATGAATTTAAGTACTATATTGCAAAGATCTGTTCAGAAAATATTAAATGCTGTATAAAATGAAATCTGATGTGTTCCATTCACATGACTTTCTCTACCTGTTCCACAGAAAATTTTCCTCACAAAAGATTATTCTTTTTTTACATCATGCTATATAAGACACACATTTCCAGAGTTGGTCTTATTACTTGCTTCAAAAAATGTTCCATGTGAAGGGTAGTTTGGGGTCAGGGAATTTTCCTGAAAATATTTGTGTTGCATCTTTGGAAGATACGAATTTAAATACCAAGTTTGGTGTTTAACCCACCTTTCGTTTTTGAGTTGTTGGTATTTAACTCACTTTTTTATTTATTTTTTTTTTTTAAGTTTAATGTCCTTTAACCAGGTTGGTCGTATCGAATGATGAATGAAATTGGTGAAATGATCTCGGTGCCCTTGGAGCTTAAAGTTTGGCACTTGTCTTCTCAGGATAAGGGAAAAGCCCGAAAAAAACCTTATCTGGGCAACTCACCCTAAGGGAGATTCGAACTCACGACCTGTCAAATGTGAGGCAGACCACACTACCCAGGTGGGCAGAACTGACTTCTTTATATATGTAGTCTGTTCAGAGAGACACACATGCATGCACACACACACACACACACACACACACACACACACACACACACACACACACACACACACACACACACACATGCTATTTGAGGGGTTAAGGGCCCTCAAAGTGTGCAGTTTCAGTGAATCCTTGGGATAACATTTTTGTGTGGGATACTATAGTGGGTTAAGAAAGTCATGTGAATGTGATACTTTATTATTATTATTATTATTATTATTATTATTATTATTATTATTATTAGCTATATTTGCCATTCATTGTTGATCATAGTATTGTGTTGCTGAATGTTGCAGAGAAAAACATGGCAAGAACGCTGTTATTATTTGCTGTAACCGGGAACTTGTCGGAGAAGCTGCCCTTCTACGGCACATGCAGAAACATAAGCAGAGAGTTAAGTAAGTATCTCCTTTGAAAGGTGACAGAACTGACATGGCTCATGAATGAGATGATCGCAGTTCAAATTGAAGGAGAGTCACGAAAATTGGCTTAAAAATAAAAGGAAAAAAACATTTTAAAGAGAAATTGTAACTTCTAGCAAATACATACAAAGGTCAGCAAGCTTGTGCAGTAGAACCTCATTAATCCAGACAGGCGTTTAATACCTGACAACCTTCACTTGCCTTTATGTCGCAGCTAGCAGCAGGTTGTTGACCTTCCCAACAATGAAAACATATGAGCATATTACGAACATTTGAGGCATCTGCGTAAGCTAACTATTAAAGAAATTAATGTCAATGGAAGACAACAAAAGATCAACAGTTTCTTCAAACCGTCAAGTGTGATTAATGACATGTTCTAATTCTGTACTGCACAACAATGGTATCTTATATACTAAATAAGCTTTGTATTTCTTAAATTTAAAATACACATTCTTTTTACTGAACAGATTATTTAAAGATGTACCTTGGCTCATTTTATGGAAATCAGACAAGCTAGAGCCTGAATTAGATGGGATTAATGGGGTTCTACTGTGGTAAATTTCTAAAGGAGAGATATATTATAAAATGTAAAAATAGTTACAGAGATGTAATCAAACATAATTTTACTTTAGAGAAGAAAATATGTTGTATAAGTAAGTGTTAAAACTATGAAAATATAAATATGTATGTGTAGCATTGGATAGGTAGAGTCAGACTGAAAAATTCATTGCCATAGCCGGGATTTGAACCATGGATCTCCCAGTCTCTAGCCGTGTGTAGGACAGGAGTTGGATAGGTTGAGTCAAACTGAAAAATTCAATTTTATAGCCAGGATTTGAACCATGGATCTCCCAGTCTTTAGCCGTGTGTAGGACAGGAGTTGAATAGGTTGAGTCAAACTGAAAAATTCAATTTTATAGCCGGGATTTGAACCATGGATCTCCTGGTCTCTAGCCGTGTGTAGGTCAGGAGTTGGATAGGTAGAGTCAGACTGAAAAATTCAATTTTATAGCCGGGATTTGAACCATAGATCTCCCAGTCTCTAGCCTTGTGTAGGACAGGAGTTGAATAGGTTGAGTCAAACTGAAAAATTCAATTTTATAGCCGGGATTTGAACCATGGATCTCCTGGTCTCTAGCCGTGTGTAGGTCAGGAGTTGGATAGGTAGAGTCTGACTGAAAAATTCAATTTTATAACCGGGACTTGAACCATGGATCTCCCGGTCTCTAGCCGTGTGTAGGTTAGGAGTTGGATAGGTAGAGTCAGACTGAAAAATTCAATGTCATAACCAGGATTTGAACCACGGATCTCCCAGTCTCTAGCTGGTTGCTCTACCACTGAGCTACCATGCCAGCATAGCATTGAATTTCTCAACTGACTCGCATGTTTCCTGGTAAACCACAAGGTGATCTCAAATTATTTTGAGATGACAACCCCAATGGCGACTTACAATGTTGTAAGTAGTTTAAGTCCCAGGATTCATAGTATAGCCAACTGTTATGGACAATTGGTATTGGATTAATTGTTTTCGCCCAAAAACCGTGTGTAGGACAGGAGTTGGATAGGTAGAGTCACACTGAAACATTCAATGCCTTAGCCAGGATTTGAATGAGTCAGAAATTCGATGCCATGCCGGTATGTTACCATGGTAGCTCAGTGGTAGAGCAGCCAGCTAGAGACCGGGAGATCCGTGGTTCAAATCCTGTCTATGGCATTACATTTTTCAGTCTGACTCTACTTATTCAACTCCTGTCCTATGAGAAAACAATTAAAGTTATGACTATGTGTAGCATTGTTGATGCATGCAAAGTATCGCGGAAGTTGTGAAGGAAACAATGGACTTGTTAGCATATGTATGTACAACTTAGCTTTGAAGTACTGTGCAGATTAATTATAAACCTAAATCTATTTGTTTCTCATACATATTTATACAAAATGTGACCTCCTTTCATTTTGATCTGAGTTTCCTGCGCATCTCCTTCATTTCTGGGTCCTGAAAACCAAATTTAGATAACATTCTCGATGGTGCAGTCCGGTTCAAATCTTAATAATGTATCACAAGTTCTCTATTGGATTTAAATTCCCTGGCCAGTCTAACAATGTCAACCTGTCCTTGCACAAAAAGGATTTTGTGAGCTTCAAGTTATGGCAGGAAGCCAAATCTTGTTGATCAGCAAACCTCCTACGCATGGATGGAATCACTGCCTTTAGTGGATGTTTGGGGGCCTGCTGGTGTGGCCGGGGCAAAGCGTTTCCCGATCTGCTCTTGTCAGGAAAAAATCTGATGTGTTACATTCACATGACTTTCTCTACTTCTCGGAAAATAATTATTCTTAGAAAGCTTATTTTTCTATCTACTATATGATAATCAAGATAAAAATTAACAGAAATAGTCTTAATTACTTGCTTCCTTGTAAGTAGAAGGAAAATAATGGAATACACTCAGTTAAAACAATACTCGAATCTTCTAAAAGCTGTTTGCTATTGTAAATGAAAACTTTTTCTATACACAGCCAGGAGCTTACAACTTTCTGTGTGAGAAAAGTTTAAGTATTTTATATCTGAAACAAATAACAAGGAATATCTCACAAATGGTCAATTCCACAAAAAAAAAATGTATATAACATAAATTGTGTGTTTTAATGTGATCTACATTTTTTTGTGTACTAAGTTTTTGTCTATCTCTTACAGTTTACTAGTTATGCAAAATTCAGCAAAATTCATCCAGAATAAAGAGCTCTTTAGAGGCTATTCACAGAGAATTCAAGATATACATTTTATTTGCAATATATCTTTAATATACAGTATTTTATCAAAATCATTAAAACCATTTTTGAGAAAATCAAAATGTTTGACATTTTTTGCATGTGAAGGGTAATTTGGGGTGGGGGAGTTTTCTCAAAATCTTTGTGTTGCATCCCTGCAAGATACTAAACTTAAATACCAAGTTAAAGCTCAATACATATCAACGCCACTAAATACGAAGTGAGACTGAACAGAGGAAAGAATTATCATAAGTAATGTAACAAGAGCTCCAACTTTTATTGATAAACTCGCATGCAACTTGTAGCTTGAGCTCTATTTAATAAGAGTATTTCGTGAATAAAATAACAATGGTTAGCCTATATTCATATGAAGAATAATATTTCTAAAATCCCATTTGTCTTGATGTATATTTGCACCAAAAAACATTAGTTCAGAGAGAAAATAAATGCGCATGGGTGTGATGAATTTAGAAAAACAATTGCACATGAATATAATAAAAAAAAAAAAAGACTAAACTACAGTGAAAATGAATTACAATTGGTTGGAATTTTACAAGCCTTTTCTTTTTTTTTTTTTTTTTTAATCCTCTGATAGCCTATAAATAACAGACAAGTTCATAGAAAACAATTATTTTATTACTAAAAGTTCTGTACACTTATGATTACTTTCAACATAATCACTGAAAAGATTGAGACATTTATCGTACCTGTGCACAATCTTTGTAATACCCGCTTCAAAAAATGTTGCCACCAATGATTTCAAATAAGCAATAACGTTCTTTTGAAGATCTTCATACTTTACGGCATTTGCAGAGAGCCATTCAAAACAAACGAGAAATGCTGACTTGAGGAATTGTGTTGATCCATGACAACGCTTGTCCACACAACCCATCGGCTCCTTGAACAGTTTCAATGGGACATTTTCCATCATCAGTCCTGACCTGGCACCCAGCGACTTTCACCTTTTCCCTGAACTGAAGACGTGGCTAGGAGGGCAGCACTTTGAAACCAACCAAGATCTTCAAAACAACATCAATGCTGAATGATAAATGTTTCAATATTTTCGGTGATTATGTTGAAAAGTAATCATAAGTGTACAAAACTTTTAGTAATAAAATAATTGTTTTCTATGAACTTGTCTGTTATTTATAGCCTATCGGAGGTTGAAAAAAAAAAAAAAACGGCCCTCGTACTAGATTTTCCATGTGTCATGAGCGAAATAGTTAAATTAACTGCCCTTATTGGTACATTGTTTAGAGTATTGTAATGTTTTTAAGCGAAACGTATCCAGCAACAATGCAATGTGTAATTTGAATTCAGTGCTGTCCCAATTAATCTGCAAAGTACTGTAACTGAAAATTTAATTCCGTAGACATTTGACAAATTATAAAACTTTATTTATCAGAATATTTTTGAGTTGGCTTCAAAACTGGTGTGGCAAAACTATACGTAACTGATACTTAAAATGTTATAACTGCAACTCAAAAATATTCTATTCATATGTATCACTGTTCCAAGACACCATTTCATAAAAATTGTTGGTTAATTTTAGATATTAATGCAAGTACATAAACATTTGACAGATGTCCGCAGTGTGGGAAAGAGCTGTCAAAGAGCTGGACACTGAAGTATCATATGTTGCGGCATCTGCCCCAGGAAAAACGACCATTCATGTGCAAAAAGTGTGGCAAAGGTTTTGCTATGAAAATTGAATTCCAGAACCACCAGGAAGTTCATCTCTTGGAGAATAACAAGAGGCCCCATGTCTGTGATATATGTGGTAAAACGTAAGTTAATTACATGTGTGTGCACTGGTTGGAGGAATGGTGTGGGCTGCTAGGTAATAAATTTAGAGAAGTAAAGTGCCTGATGAAGTGATTTTAGCTATCAGTATCTTTTACTCCCGTAGTGAGGCTACATCATCTTTTATTGTGTCTGGCCGCAGATCTCCCAACCCTAGTGCTTGTGAGCGACTTTTTACTTTTCTCTGGTCAGGTTTAATTTTATCTTTTTACTGACGACTCGTCTTTTCGGTCTTTCCCTCAGTGGCGTCGTCTTCTGTGATATTTGTGTCCCTTGGTATTAGTCTGGCCTTGTTAGCTTTTTATGTTGCCTTCCTGGTTTAAATCTTGGGTGGTAGTCCTGTTTGTCTTTTTTATGACATTTTAATTTCTAACCATAGGACACTAATAACCTTAGCAGTTATGCACCCTACTGAAAATACATATTTCGAGAACCCTGAAACAAATTATTGTTATTGAGCTTATCCATCTATCTACTTCATGCTAATCTAGATAAACCTTAGCAGAAAGGGTCTTATTACTTAGTTCCTTCTAAGTAGAAGTGAAATAAAGGAATACACTAGACTAAACTGACAGTCAAAAAATTTGTTATTTAGAGACTTCTCGTTTTCGAGCTATGCTGCCGACAGACACACACACACACGCAAACATTTTTCTAAAAATGCTTTTTTTGTTTTTGTATTCAGCGGATCCCAAAACATATGTTTCTGGTGAAATCTCTATACGCTATGTACATAGTTTGTGTAGAGAAAGTAAAAATATTAGAGAAAGGTCCTTGTGTGTGTGTGTATGTGCATGCGTGTACACTTTGTCCAAAACTTAGCTTTGGCTTGAATGATTAAATGATTAGAATATTGTGTATTAAAGATATTTATATGATAAGTTAAATTTATATCTTGTATTTTCTGGCAATATCTTCTGAAGATCATTTCCTTTCAAAGGAATTTTGTCTAATCTTGTAAAACTGGCAAATGTTAAGCAGTAGACAAAAACATTACACAAAAATCTGATGTGTTCCATTCACATCACTTTTTCTAGCTGTTCCATATACAAATTATACTTAAAAAGATGATTATTTTATCTACTTCATGCTAATCGAGATAAACATTAACAGAAATTGTCTTTTTACTTGCTTCCTTGTAAGTAAAAGGGAAATAAGGTAATACTAGGCTAAAGCAATAGTCAAATCTTTCAAAAGCTGGTCAATATGCGAAACAATTGAGGTTCAGTTCCCTTTGTATGGTCCCATTTGAGAAAAGTTAGATGACTTAACAATGAAACCAATAACAAGGAATATCTTAAATTATTAGTAATAAAATGAGTACCGAATGGCATAGGGAACTGAATCCTTTTTGATTTTTAGTAAACCTGGTTGTCTACTGTATAATGTGCATTATATGGATAAGAAGTCTCTTCAATATTTTTAAAAAATTAAAAAAAAAAAAATTGAAAATAAAATTAAACATCCCAAAATATTACCAATTAGTCTTACAGAACCTCGCTACACAGAAAGTTCAGGCTAATTAAATGCAGGTACATGTATTTCTTTACCAAAAGAGCATTTTGTTTTGGTCTAGTGTCTTATTTTTAAAAATATAAAAAATGAATTCACATAACCTGAAACCTGAAAAAAGTCACCAAATGCACACACACATAAGCATGATGTCATTATTAATAAAAATGGCATAAAGCAATGGGATACAAATGTTATTTAGATTACTGTACAATTTAATACTTGTGTTGTTGCATAGCTGAATGGTTGATTCACATTGTATTCATCGAAGCAACCACATTTTAAAACATTTGACTGTCATTTTAGCCTAGTGTACTCCCTTATTTCCCTTCTGCTTACAAGGAACTAAGTAATAGAAGCATTTCTGCTGGTGTTCATCTTGATTATTATGAAGTGGATAGAAGAATAAGCTTATTAATAATAATGTGTTACAGAGATGTAGAGAAAGTCATGTGAATGGAACATATCAGACTGTTTTTTTATGGTATTGTGTTGTGGTTTAAGGTAAAGTACTGTGGTAAGCCAAAAATTGAATTTCTTTATGTTGCCTAATTAAATAGTCCATACTTTTCTGCACATTTTAGCATTTCATATAGTTATTAACTGCAAATGTAAGTGCATTTAAATGAATTTTAAAAATATACTGACAGCTGTCATTTAGTATGTCCCTTAGCAGCTATTTACAAGTCTAGAGCTATTTCACCTAGGAAACTGCGAAATGGCTTGTTTTTAGAGTGATTTCTGCTGCTTGTGTTGGCTCAACTGCCATCTTCATTATTCTATTATCCTTGGAAGTATCTATTTACAAGTCTAGAGCTATTTCACCTAGGAAACTGCGAAATGGCTTGTTTTTAGAGTGATTTCTGCTGCTTGTGTTGGCTCAACTGCCATCTTCATTATTCTATTATCCTTGGAAGCATCTATTTACAAGTCTAGAGCTATTTCACCTAGGAAACTGCAAAATGGCTTGTTTTTAGAGTGATTTCTGCTGCTTGTGTTGGCTCAACTGCCATCTTCATTATTCTATTATCCTTGGAAGTATCTATTTACAAGTCTAGAGCTATTTCACCTAGGAAACTGCGAAATGGCTTGTTTTTAGAGTGATTTCTGCTGCTTGTGTTGGCTCAACTGCCATCTTCATTATTCTATTATCCTTGGAAGTATCTATTTACAAGTCTAGAGCTATTTTACCTAGGAAACTGCGAAATGGCTTGTTTTTAGAGTGATTTCTGCTGCTTGTGTTGGTTCAACTGCCATCTTCATTATTCTATTATCCTTGGCAGTATCTATTTACAAGTCTAGAGCTATTTCACCTAGGAAACTGCGAAATGGCTTGTTTTTAGAGTGATTTCTGCTGCTTGTGTTGGCTCAACTGCCATCTTCATTATTCTATTATCCTTGGCAGTATCGATTCCCTTGAGTTTGTTATGCTATGGCTTAAGTTTTGTTTGTAAACAAATGTCTGTTTGTGCATTTCTCAAATTGAAAATGTAGTTGTGTCAAAAGATGACAAAACCTAAAGGTATTTTTAAGAAACGTAAGAACAAGGACAATAGATTCTACAAAACAGGGTTTTCTTGTCTGGAGAAGGCAATGAAAATAATGTTACTCCTCCAAGTGCTTCTAACAGCAAGTTACAAACAACTTCAAAGTTGTTTTTCTCAGAATTAAATTTTTTTAAATATTTGCCCCATTTTCTCAGGAAGTATTAAAGATATATGCATGAAGCTTTCATAGATTACAAAACCAACTACAGGATCTACAAATACAGTAATTTATTTATCGGGCTCCATGTAATGATTATTTTTATATTAGAAAATCAAGAAAAACAATTATTAATTGACCACAATAGTCGGCTATACAATGAATCCTGGGACTTAAAGTACTTATAACACTGTAAGTCGCCATTTGGGTTGTCATCTCAAAATAATTTGACATCACCTTGTGGTTTACAGGAAACATGCGAGTCAGTTCAGAAATTCAATGCTATGCCGGTATGGTAGCTCAGTGGTAGAGCAACCAGCTAGAGACCAGGAGATCTGTGGTTCAAATCCCAGCTATGGCATTGAATTTTTCAGTCTGACTCTACCTATCCAAATTATAAATTGCTTCAGACTACAAATACAAACTTGATTGTAGATGAGTGCTCTGTACAAGGACCATATAACATGCTGTAAAGTTTCATATAAGTGTTTGTAATAGTTTCAGAGAAAATGGGTAATTAGTTGTAGAATTTAACAAGGGCGAGATAGAATGTGTCATGTCGCCTTAATATGAATATTTGTGGAAATAAGTAGTTTTTGATACATTTCAGGTTTGGCATTGCACGTTACCTGTACTCACATAAGTTTTACCAACACAAGAAACACAGTGTGATGTGTCACATATGTGCAAGGTTTTTTGCGACGCGTGCTGCACTCGGACAACATCTGCTGAGGCATCAGACGGACCATCCCGACGAATCAGAGCAATGTAAGATATGTGGTAAAACTCTCAAGAACAAGCATACAATGAATACTCACATGAAGAGGCACAAAATGAATGCTGATACTTTCCCTTGCTCCAAGTGTCACAAAGTGTTCAATCATCCGGGGAACTTGAGGTCTCATCAGCTGACCCACAGCAGCGAGCGGCCCCACAAGTGCCTCATCTGTCAGAAGTCGTTCAAGAAGAAGCTGGTGCTCAAGGTGTGTAGTTCTCACTGTGTAAATATGCTTGGTTGCTTGGTATCTAATGTTGAGCAGTTGGCATTCCAGTGTTTTGATGTCACATTATCATGTTGATTAAAGGTTGGGCATCGCAGCAGATGGTTTCCATCCATATCTTGTTTATATGTACAGAGGAGATCTCACTCTACCAATCTTGAGACAGTCATGGCCTGTAAGTTGCTACAGAGGATTTTCTTGGTAGTGTAGTGATTCTGGTCGTTGTTATTACATACATTTTCCTTTTGTATGTGATACATTATCTTCTTTATTATATGTTGATAAAATGATTCTTTTGATAGAGTGATAACTTATTGCATCAGATGAATTTGATGTAATTTTACTACCTTTCTTGGCTAGACAGTCAGCTGTTGCATTACCCTGTATTCCACAATGTGCTCCTAGTATTCATTGAAGTATTAATCTTTTATTTAAATTCATTAGTTGTTTTATGATTTTGCAGCATTCTGTAATATTTAAGTTATTACGTGTTACATCAGATGTTATAGCTGCTTTAGAGTCAGATAATAATACAAATTTTTCAAATTTATTTATATGATATAGTAGGTTTTGTAATCTTTGAAGTATTGCCAAAATCTCTCCAGCAAAAGACTTTTGTTACTAACAGGGAGGAGACCCTTTAATAATTAAAGGAACCGACCTGGACTAAAGCCTAATGTCCTTCACGTGGTGCAGCTGTTAGTAATCACATATCAGTTTTATTATAACAGAAAGGAGACCCTTTAATTGCTACTAGAATTTGAAGACTTAAACAAAATAATGTGATGAACTAAAGGGAAGGGCTGATCTGATGAGTTATTGACCTGGACTGTTATCAAATCCCCTCTTTTACCTTTCCTATCCAGTCTTGCTTGTTTTCTTCGACCCCGATGATGGTATTAGAGTATCTGAGGCCTAGGGGATCATTTCCTGTCCATACCTTTCTTTACTTAGGTGATGTAACCGCCATTTATGGCGCCTAAATTTAAACAGTTACAAAAAGTTAAATAAAAACACAAAAACTGTGTAAATATAACATCTTTCAAAATCACTTCAAACTTTAAACCAATTTGAGAGAGGGAAAAAAATGTCACTGTGCAAGCAATGGGGTTTGGTTTCCTTTTCTTTTTTACTTTCTCTACACGTACTATGTACATACAATATACAGAAAGTATTGTATTGCACCCAAAAATTCAATACCGAGATTTCACTGGAAGTAGATATTTTAGGGTCTCCTGTATCCAAAAAAAGCATTTTTAGAAAAAGGTTTGCGCGCACATGTATGTGTCTGTGTACACAATAACTCAGAAACCAAAAGTCAGTAAAATACCAAAATGGATATGTGTAGTATCTTCCAAGCTATACTTTACGTGGAAAAATTGTCGAAAATTTTGATTTTCTCAAGAATGACTAACGATTTTGATTAAAATATTATGTATTAAAGATAATTACATGTCAAAATATATATCTTGAATTGTCAGGGAATATGCTGAGAACACCTCTTTATTCTGGATGAATTTTGTGGAAATTTACATAACTGGTAAACTGTAAGAGATAGACAAGAACTTGCTATATCAAAATTTGTAGAGCTCGTTAAAACACACAATCTATGATACAAAAATTCTTTTGAGGAGTTGATCATTTTTTAAATATTCCTTGTTATTGGTTTCAGCTTTAAAATACTTATACTTTTGTCAACTCCTGGCCTTACAAGCAAAGGCCCCTCTCAGTCACATAGCAACCAGCTTTTAAAAGATTAAACTATCACTTGAGCCTAGTGTACTCCCTTATTTCCCTTCTATTTACAAGAAAGCACTTTGGCTAATGTTTATGTGGATTAGCATGAAGTAGACAGAAGAATATGCTTTTTAACAATTTTTACTGAGTTGTGGAGATATTGTCAGATATTTGTCAACAAGAATGGAAGGCTTTCATCATTTTCTTTTTCCATTGTGAACTGTATCCATGAATTTAAGCTGTTCTAAGGCTGAATCACCCAAGCTCCAAATGACTGTCGAAACTTTGGCTTCAAAAATTACTTTATAAAAATTAGGTATTACAAGCTCAATGGACTGCGACAAATTGTTCTAAAATTTCCCTTGCCACTGAAAGTACGTTGTCATTAAGACACATAACATAGTGCCAAAATGTCATCCATTGTTTGATTAACAAGTACCATGGTGACTAAGGACACCACAGATTTTAATTATAGAGAGTTTACAGTTTTTGTATAAAATGAGCTGAATCCTTAACGTTTGTATCCAACATGTGGTTTTAACAACCAGCTAAGTATGTAGCTAGAGGATGAGTGAGTGACCTGATAGATAGAAGGAAAATAAGGCTAAAGTGATAGTCAAATCTTTTAAAAGCTGGTTGTTATGTGATTGAAATTCTTTGATTTGTATGACCAGGAGTAAACAAATTCCCATATGAGAAAAGTATAAGTATTTTAAAACTGAAACCAATAACAAGTAATATCTCAAAAATGGTCAACTGTGCGAAAAAAAAAAAATGTATATAACATAAACTGTGTTTTAATGAGCTCTACATTTATAATGGCTGGGAAAAAAGAAAACCACAAGTAAACTCAACAAAGTTTCCTTACTAAAATCAAAGAAATCAAACATAGATTAAAACTTCCTTACTTAAAAGAAAACATACAAACAAATATTAGCCCATTAGAACTATTTGATATTGAACATATCTACACTTAGCTGAAGAAATAACAAAATCTGAAATCTCTTTGTGTGTTCTGAAACAAATGACACTAGAAATAATAAATTCAAGATACCCTACCAATGAATGGCTACATGTTTATACTGACTCTTCCAGCTTACCGAATAACAGTGGTACTGGCGTAGGTGCAATATGCCCTCTTTTCTCTTTCTACAAAAGATTAAGTTTAAATACTACAAATTTTGATGGAGAGATTTCGGCAATACTTCAGAGCTTACAAAACCTACTATATCATATAAATAAAGTTGAAAAAGTTTAATTAATATCTGACTCTAAAGCAGCTATAGCATCTGATGTAACACCTAATTACCTAAATATTGCAGAATGCAGCAAAATCATAAAACAACTAACAAATTTAAATAAAAGATTAATACTTCAATGGATACCAGCACATTGCAGAATACAAGGTAATGAAACAGCTGACTGTCTAGCCAAGAAAGGTAGTAAAATTACATCAAATTCATCTGATCCAATAAGTTATCACTCTGTCAAAAGAATCATTATGTCAACATATAACAAAATTAAAGAAGATAATGTATTACAAATAAAAGGAAAACCATGGGAAAATTTATGTAATAACACGACCAGAATTACTACACTACCAAGAAAATCCTCTGTAGCAACTTTTAGACTCCTAACAGGCCATGGCTTTCTCAATAAACATTTATACAGGATTGGTATAGTGAGATCTCCTCTGTATACTTAAAGAAAATATGGATGGAAACCAGCTACTGCACTGCCCAACCTTTAGTCAACATGATAATATGACATCAAAATACTGGAATGCAAGAGAGTGAATGGCTTCACTGCCAACTGTTCAACATTAAATACCAAACAACGATAATTTTTTGTTAAGTTTTTATATATCGCTAATGGTTTACCAGTTATGTGGAATTCCACAAAATTCATCCAGAATGAAGAGGTCTTCAGGGGCTATTCCTAGAAAATTCAAGATATACAATTTATTTGTCATTTAAATATCTTTAATATACAATATTTAATCAAAATCGTTAGAGCCATTTTTGAGAAAATCAAAACTTTCACAACTTTTTCCATGTAAAAGGTAGTTGGAGGGGGGGGGGGGTTCTTGAAAATCTTTGTGTTGCACCCTTGGAAGTTACTGAACTTAAATACAAAGTTTGGTATTTAACAGACTTTTTGTTTTTGAGCTATGCTGCACGCACACACATGGGCATTTTTGTAAAAATGCTTTTTTTTTTTTAATTCAGGGAGTCCCAAGACATATATGTCCAGTGAAATCTCAGCAAGGAATTTTTGGGTGGAATATAATTTCTTGGCTATACGCTTACTAAATGCGGGGCTTTATGTTGCAGGAGCACATGAGTCAACACACGGGAGAACAGCCCTATCAATGTCCACATTGTCCACGCACTTTTGCATCCAGAGCTAATTACTACACACACAAAAAGAGGATGCATTTCTCAGAAGAATATGCAAAACCAAGTATAACATCACAAGATATAAAATTGGACGTAGAAGAATCAGTAGATATAAAACCAGATGTAAATCCAATGTTGTATCAGTGAAGTCTGACAAGGGGCCATTGAGCTGTGAATTTTTGTATTCAGAGTAGATTAAAAATAAAAATGCTTGTGTCTTGGCTTTCTCATCTATAGGTTCTCTATTCGGCCGAAAAAATGTGTTAAGATTTTAAGTTTTTTTATTATGCTAACCTTCTAAAGTAAAATTGTTACAAGTGTTATTTAATTGTTTCATTCCATACAAGGCAGGTAGGTAGAACAGGAGTTGGATATGTAGAATCAGATTGAAAAAGTCGATGACAAGGCTGGAATTTGAACCACAAATTTCATAGTTTCTAGCCAGATGCTGTATTGTGGCCACAAGCTGATGTTGCATTTAATTCAATCCAGTAAATTACAAGCTGATCTCAAATTATTCTGAGATAACAGACCCCAATGGGCGGGTCCTTGAGGTTCTCGGTTTCCCCTGCCATTGCGTGCCACCGGTGCTCCATCTTCATTCCATATGTCATCGCCTGCAGTGTCATTTAAAAATGAGCATTAAGCACTCTTAAAAAAAAAAACCAATTGTAACTTACTATGAGTAAGTACTTTAAGTCCCAGTGTCGATAGGTTAACTAACTATTAGGTCAATTGGTGTTTATATTCTGATAGAAACCGTGGTAAGCCTGGCGTTCTACTGACATCTCATGTCTCAGTCAACCTTGTGTTTTCATGCTGTGACTGGGAATACTAATTATTGGCTTTCATGCTAAAGATGAGGAGATCCGTGGTTCACATCCCGGCCATGGTTACCGACCTTGGTGAATGAGGGTGTGTTTGCTACGTAACATCAGGAAATTGCAATGGTCTACGTTGTGCATGTGTAGAGTTGGTAGTGGGAAAAGCCGAGAATGCAGCCCCCCATAGGGTAGTGGGGAAATGCTGAAATTGCAATGAACTGAGGGAAAGCAAGGATGCTGCTTTCATTTGACTAGCTTTGGTATTAAGTTTTTTATTTAACCCAAAATGTCAGTTGATCAGATATATTAAGATTGCAGTGTAACAGTGAAGTGGGTATCTTCATGTTCTGATGAAATCACCTTAGTTAGCTCATGTAACATACATCTGCAATTGGTAGATTAACCTAAAACAGTATACCATCCAGGTCCCATCACTTCCGCACTATTTTCAGCTGCCAAGAAGGATTATTGGTTAATGTGCTTGTTCATTTTAAAAATTTGGAACAACAAAAATGTGTTTTATCCTATCCTATAGACTTCATGTATACATTTCCTAGGAAACAACAAAAATCTGTCTTTATTTTATTGTAAATTATTTTAACTCCTTTGGCAGTTCCCCATTCTTGAAATAATGAAAATTCTTTCTCATATAAGTCCTTTGACTTGCCAGGTAACAAACTAAGTACAGCTTTTTTAGTAAAATCTAGAACTTCTTCAGGAATATCCATTTTTATTCATTTATTGATTTATTTGGTGTAGTTTAAACAACCAGAATTGAAACTGTTTATTCCGGTGGGGTTATGCAGCAACAAACAAACAAACAAAGCACTACCTACGTCATGACTAAAATTCAATTTGTCGTTGTGATGACTCTAATAATATTAATAAATATAAGAATGCTTCAGTTAATATTAGGATAGGATAAAATGTTGTGTATTAACTTGGCTTATTACACTGTTATTTGCTCATGAGAAATTAGAAGACTCGCACTTATGCGCTCCTGTACTAAACATCCCACTCAGAAATAACAGTCTATTTAAGTCACTTATAACATAAATAACTATTATATGCAAATTAAGTATACTTTTCTTTATTTTAAATTATAGGAGCAGGAAAATGATAAAACGTAAAATATATTTGAATTTCACTGTTATCTTGCATCATTGACTCCATAACATAGTGCGTTCCCTTAGCATTGAATAGGAAAGAAAAATAGAGCACTACTACTGCCATCTAGCAGCTATTAGCTGGTTGCATTCCCTTGACATTGTTAGCTCATTTCTCGAGCATTTTTTCAGTTTCTACAGTTGGTATGGATTATCAAAGTTGCCCTCATTCAGCAACATTACCACAATCTAATATAGTTGAAGTAGAGTCTTGTTGCTGATGGTTAATGATCTAGCTGAGTGTTGTTCTGCTTATACCCAGATCACACGTCCATAAAGACCTTAAAACATTATCACACTTGCCACATAATACAATGGAGCAGGCACAAATTTTATTTAAACACGAATGAAGCAAAATTACAAAATATAATCTTCATACTAAAGAATTCTAAAGTTTTAAGTAAGACTACAACCAAAGAAGTCAAATTACTGGGAATAGTGCTAGATAAGCAATTGTGATGGAATCTTGTGTAGTGGTTCATACATCCAAGGTCGCAGGTTCAAACCCAGTGGAGGATTATGGATTTTTTTGGGATATAAAAATCCTAAGCATGGCTTCCTTTGGAAGGGAAGAAAAGCTGTTGGTCCCATGTTGTTGATTTACGGCACGTAAAAGAACCTTATCCCGCCTGGGTAGTGTGGTGGTAGCGTGTGTGCCTCACATTCAGTAGGTCGTGAGTTTGAATCTTGCTTAGGGTGAGTTACACGAATAAGGTTTTTTTCGGAGTTTACCCTTATCCTGAGAAGATGAATGTTGAGTAACTTTAAGCTGCATGGACTCTGAGATCATTTGAGCAACATTTCACCAATGTCATTCATCGTCCGATATAATCAATTAGGTTAAAGGACGTTAAGCTACAAAAAAAAAAAAAGAAAACTCAAGCCTGATAGAGAGGCCTCTGAAGAAAATCAAGTGGTCTTTCGCGACCAATTTAGAATGGGACAGAACCACAGCAGTTAAAGAGTGTCCCTAAATAAAATTCCATTTCATTTTTTTCATGGAATTCAGATATAGATCTTGTGTATAATAAAATATCTCGGGTTGTATTTTTAATAGCAAACTTAAAAAAAGTAATCTGAAAGGGTTTTCTATGAACAGCTTATGTTTCTTTCTTACAGAGTATATTTATATATGTGTTAATTTTATGGAGTGGCAGTTCATGTGTATATATGTAAATCCAGATTCTAATATATGTAAAACAAAATATGCATACTCATAGTGTAAGAAAAGAAACCATAATTACAATACAAGAAACACAAATTGAATATGCCTTATAATAGACTAAGTAAACAAGTAAATATTGTAAAATGATATGAATAAAGTTTTTAATGTAAGGATTGTAAGAATGGCTAATGGAAAAACCTGTATATAGTATGCAAGAATTTGAACAGCTGGGTAAGAATCATATGAGACAAGTTTTGCTCTATATTGTATAGCCAAGGAGAAAACTAATGTACATAGTTGTAAGTGAGAAAGTCAACTGTAATATTTTGTGTATTATGCAATGACTGATTAATAAATGTAATTTAATTTATCACCAGGAAGGCATTGCCCACAACGACAAATATATAAAAATCTGATGTGTTCCATTTACATGACTTTCTCTACATCTCTGCAACAAATTATTCTATTTACTTCATCTAATCAAGAAAAAATTAGCAGAAATGGTCTATTACTTTCTTCCTTGTTAATAGAAGCGAAATAAGGGAGTAGCATAGGTTAAAGTGATAGTCAAAAGCTGGTTGTTATGTGACTGAAGTTCCTTTGTTTGTATGGACAGTAGTTGACAAGTTGCTGTAAGAGAAAAGTATAAGTTTTTCAAAGCTGAAACCGAAAACAAGAAATATCTGAAAAATGATCAACTCCATGAAAAAAATGTAACATAAATTGTGTTTAACGTGCTCTACATTTTTTGTGTGGCAGGTTTTTGTCCATCTCTTATGGTTTAGCAGTTATGCAAAATTCCAAAAATTCATCCAGAATAAAGTAGTTTTTAGAGGTTATTCCCAGAAAATTCAAGATTATCATTTTATTTGGCACGTAAATATCTTAAATGTGAGAGATTTTAATCAAAATCATTAGAAATTTTTGAGAAAATAAAAATTTTCGAAAAAAGTTCCATGTAAATGGTAGTTTGGGGTGGGAGGATGTTTCTCAAAATCTTTGTGTTGCATCCTTGGTAGATAATGAACTTAAATACCAAGCTTGATATTTTATCGACTTTTCATTTTTGAGTTATCGTGTTCACAGCCACACAGACCTTTTTGTGAAAATTCTTTTTTTTTTTTTTTATACGAGGACCGTAAAAGATATATTTCCGGTAAAATCTCGGTATCGAATTTTTGAGTGGAATGCAATACCATATATACATTATGTACATAGTACGTGTGAAGAAATTAAAAATCCAAAATTTGGTTTTGACCAATAACATTTCGCCATAATTTCCGCTTTCAAATTGAAAATGCAATAATATACACCAATAACTAAAAAAGTGAGTATAGTAGTATGTTTCAAAATGTACAAAACAGGTCTCACACCGGGTGCCTGCCCCGTCATCATCCAGGCATGCTGTACAACTGATTATTTAACCTGGGCCCTCCCCATCTTAAATCTCAGGCGAGATAGAGCACCCGGCGGGCCTTCCCACATCCCCACCAACAGCATATTTCCGGCCGTGAAATAGAAACTGTTTTAGCGGCAGAGTGCAGCTTGACTCGGACCAAATTTTTTTTTTTTTTTTTTGGTAGTGTTTAACGCCCGCTTTAACTACTTATGGCACCGCAGGCGGTGACACTGATGATACATGAATGATGATGGAGCACCGGTGGAATGCAATGGCGGGGGAAACCGGAGTACCCGGAGAAAACCCGCCCCAGCGCCGCTTTGTCCACCACAAATCTCACATGCGGTCGCTTGGGATCGAACCCCGGCCGTCTAGGTGAGAGGCGAGTGGTCTAACCACTCGGCCACAGCGCGGCCATCGGACCAAATGACTTGCAGTTTTCCCTCGGAATTAATGCAAACAGTCCGTGAGAGTTGTCATATAATTGATCTAAAAATTGCTGCAGGAGAATATGAAATTGTAAGACCTATAATTGCTCAACCTACGGTCGAATTAATAGACAAAATATAACTGCAATTTGTCAACATATTCACAGAGTATAGAGTAGTATATATCTGCGAAAATTCATAATGGCAACATATACGTATTGCTACAATAAGTAGGCTATAAAGTCGAATATCAGACTTTTCACAAATTCGCGAAAAATATTGAAAATCACTCAATTTTTGCATTATAATTATGTTAGTCTGTGACGTTGCCAAGATGGTATCGCCCGCAATTAGTACAGGCACTTTCGACTTCACCAGCTCCTGTGCTTCAAGCATGCTAATGGCAATTGTATGTTATTCTGCACTCTACGGTTGGAACATCCAAATAGTGGACTGACGCTTTGTTTCAGGGTTAAACTGATAGATCCATGTTTCATAACACATAACAGTATCTGAAGACTCTCCACAGTGAAATCTTTTTAGCATTTCTTCGCACTAGTCCACCCTATGGAGCTTCTGTGCTTCAGTTAAATTATGGGCCAACCATTTTGAAGATTTTTTTTTTTACACACGAAGGTGTTCATGGAGGATGTTTGAAACACTCGGCGAACTAACCTAAATGTCCTTGTAGGCTAGTCTTGGATCTTCCCTGATCATTGTTTCCATATCGGTGACGTTTTTGACAGTCACTACAGCCACTCTTCTTCTTCTTCTCTTCTTCTTCTTCAAGAGATTTTAGCACATTGAGGTTGCAGGTATTTCTAGTACTTTTAATGTAATTTCACAACTGTAACTTGGTCTTCGGGCTTGCGGCAAAGGTCATGCATTAGTTATCATTTAGTTGTCTGATTTGTGCTGTCTTTTGTCCTCGCATTAGTCAACTATTAGGACATTCAGGAGAATTACTAATAGTGGCTGCTCTTGGTTCACTCATGCCATTTTCTTTGAAGGTGGTGATCACTGTTTGTTAACTTTGGTGTTCTTAAATGTTAAAATGCAGTGTTTTCCTCGATTTCTGCGAACTGAAGCTGAAATTCAGGATGCAAATGAAGTTCTGGAAAATTCCGATTTCGAGGGAGAGATTTTCGAGTTTGCAATAAATGAAGCTGCTTTATGCAATTTTTTTCGCTCATATTTGATACTTGTACATTTAAAATAAAACATTAATATAGACTATTTTCCTATTTAATGAGAAATCCTTGAAAACCATACTTTTAGATAGTACCAGAGCATTTTAGCATATTTCATGTTGGTCCCGTGTCATAGATTTACGGCACGTAAAAGAACCTCAAGCCTGATAGAGAGGCCTCTGAGCTATACATTGAGAGGAATACGCACCCTATTCTCACGGTTCCGGTATCATAAGCACATCATTTGTAGTAATTATTTCTGGCGATAGCTGCTAAATGAATAAATTAGTTAGAGGTTTCTTATAAACCGAAGTAGGTTTCCAATTGTGTATGCGAATTTCCCTTTCCTTGTTTTTGCTTCTGCTATTCGAGAAACTACAACCAGACACCACACACGTATTGACTATTAAACCAGTCTAAAACCTACACTCTAAATTATCATTTACTGCTTAATCGAAAAATTTAACACCACAAAATCAGTTAAATAAGTACCCTAACCTATGTATTGAAACATTTCCGTTTCTTTGTTTTTTCTTCTGCTATAGGAGAAACCACAACCAAACACCACACACGTATTCATCATTATACTGGTTTAAAATCTACAATTCAAATGTTCTGCTTAATTGACATTTAGTACCACAAAACCTAATTTTGTTGCACATTTAGCCCACAAAAGCCGTACACATCTCAAAAGTGTAGTAGAACCAATATATGGCGGCTTGACAAAAACGTGCATCAGCAATCATACAATGCATAAGGACATTTGCTATCTGTTCTATTTGTGTGTATTATAGCGCAAAATTGCTAAATGTAAATAAAGGCTTCTTTTTCTTTTTTTTTTAATCCCGAAATCAAAACAGTTTGAGCAGTTTAAGTAGAATAAAATAAATCTAGATTTGCAAATTATTAATACTATAAAGGGAAATATTGCAATTATTTGTGTACTGTACTAGGTTTTAAACGTTGCGTGTTCATTATATTAAATTTCACACGCAAGCGTCAATGTTCACTTCTTCAGTGCGCGGTTACGACTGTTGCTTGGGGCAAGTCTGAAGTTAAGAAGACATGAAAACTTGAGCGAAATGGTTTCATTTGCGTATGCTTGTAGGTTATGTTTGAGGAAGGAGCCGGGTAATGTGGAGATTTTGAGTTTGGAGGGCCAGAGACGATTACTACCACAAAATTTATGGAAATATTTTTCTATTTGGGTAAGTATTCTACGTCCGTTGGATGTATGAACAGATAAAAGATAACGAGCCCTGAAACATGCTACTACAGTTTGCTCTTAAAAAATGTGGATGTATTGTTAAGATTTGTGGTTCGGCACACCTGGAAAACGATCCTATAAAATTTATATCGAGACATAACATATTATTTCCATTTCTTTTTCCTGTGCTACAGATTGGAGTTGAGGAACATCTTCCAAAAACTGTGTGTCAGCTTTGCATTGGGCAAATAGAGAATTTTACTGCATTCTGCACAAATGTGGAGAACGTTCAGAAAATTATCCAGCAGAGGATATCGCATACATCCAAAAGTGAGTTTTTATTTTTTCCCTTTAATTTTAGCTCACGTTGATGAACCGGAATAATGTAGCACTGACATGAGTAGCCAAGATTTAGACAGGGACATCTGAACAGAATTTCAGTGGTTTAAGTCCTGCCAAAACGTAATTATCCAGCTTTTCCTCAGTCCTCAATGGCAAATGCCAGAAAGCTACTTCAAACTTGACCTGAAATTCATCATGCATCATCAGTACTCACTGCCATATGTAAGTACGAATGACAAGAGTTTTAAACACTACTTCAAAAATAACCTGTTATGTCACATTCATATGACTTTTTGTATCTATTCTCCAGCAACCTATTTTAACAAACCTCATTCTTCTAGGTATATTTGATAAAACATTGACAGAAATGGTTTTATTACATATTTCTCTGAGAAATAAGGAAAATAGCAATAGTGAAATCTTTTAAGAGCTGGTCACTATCTAATGTGCTCCATTGACATGACTTTCTCTACCTATTCAGGGTAAAATTCCAATGGAATTCGAATTTGAAAATGTTGCGTATTCTAACATGTCCAGATTTGAAATCTGCTAGATTGCCGACGTTGATTGTGGTTTAGCTTTACAGATCCTTCAGATATGTCCAGTCATTGCTCCTCAGTTGCGGCCTTACCTTTGGCTGCAACAACTCCACTCTTCTTCTTATAAAAAAACCTCCCTAGGCTATGTTTTGCAGTTTAGGACCCTAAAGGTTTGTAACAGACCAGTAAGTAGCTACAAATGGCTCTGATGCCAGAATAACAAAAGTAATGAATCTAAATCACTTAGGAAAGTAGTTATTTGGCAACAAATTATTCGTACAAATGCTTATTCTTCTATCCACTTCATGCCAATCAAGATAAACATCAGTAGAAATGTTCTTATTACTTAGTTCCTTTAAGTAGAAGGGAAACAAGGGACTACACCGACAGTCAAATGTTTTAAAATGTGGTTGCTATGGGATTGAAATGCATTTCTTTGAGTGGCCAGGAGTTGACAAGTTCCTGTATGAGAAAAGTTTAGTATTTTAAAACAGAAACCAATAACAAGGAATATCTTGAAAACAGTCAACTCCAAATGTATATAACACAAATTGTGTCTTTTAACGAGCTGTTGTCTGAATAATATAGAATGAATGATTAAGAAACAAAATTAACTGATCATTTGTTTATGTATCAATGCAGGTAAGTCACTGCAATATGGCATTATATTAAACAAATGTACAGCTCATGGTTGTGAATGGAAAACAACTGTTGGAGTGATGTACATATGCTACTTCTAAAACAACTTGCCTAGCTTTATTATGCATTTAATGATTATCTCTGAAGGGTGAATTCTTTTCCTGCAACACATCGGTACAGCAGACAAATGAGCTTAGCACCTCGTTGTGGAAGAATACATTCTGATTTGTTTACATCACCGGTGAAATAACAATGGACAGAAACTAATATCACCCCAAATAAACAAATTATGTTATTTGTTTAATTGTTTTTACACACAAGTCGTGAGTAGGACAGGAGTTGGGTAGGTAGAGTCAGACTGTGTGAAAAAACGATTAAACCATAATAGCTGGAAAATAGTTCATGTACTTACAACATTGTAAGTCGCCATTAGGGTTATCATCATTTCAAAACAATTTGAGATCACCTTGTGGTTTACTGAGAAGCATGCGAGCCAGTTGAGAAATTGAATGCTATGCCAGCATGTTGTCATAGTAGCTCAGTGGTAGAGCAACTGGCTAGAGATTGGAAGATCCATGTTCAAATCCAGTCTAAGGCATTGAATTTTTCAGTCCGACTCTATCTATGCAAATTATTATCATCATCATCATCATCATTATCATTATTATTATTTTTATATCTCAGCTCAAATATCTTTATGAGCTAATAATTTGAATTATTATACATTGGCTTTGGAATGATAACACCCAGATTGATTCCTACTTTTGTTAACGAACCATTTTGTTGAGATGAAGCATTTGCTGCAAATAATGAAATAAAAAGGCATTATTACAGTTGCAAACATTTCTTTCCAGCTATTGGCCGGGACGCAAGTTTTTCAAATAACTACATCAAAGTGGATTATGTGCCAAATTTTGTAATTGATACTGCAGAAGAAGACCAAAAAAAGGAAGTTGCAGAGAATGGCAGGCAGAGTGAAATGCTGACAAATGCTGGAGCTGTTGTCAAGCTGGAAGCAGATACTGTTGCTGAGTGCGACACGTTGAATGTGAATGATATGATAGACGTTGTGAAGCATGAAGACGTCTTGTATAACAGAGACAGGTGAGTAATCAGTTCCTCACATTTCTGTCAAGAGCAATGGTATTCAACCTTTCTTCTCCGCAGACCCCTACTGACAATTTATCATTCCAGCCTCTACCCCTAGCCCTAGAGTTTTCCCTAATTTAAATTATACATAACCATAATTTTAATGAAAGGGTGTTTTGGAACAGTGATATGTATGAAATGAATATTTTTGAATTGGGTTTGTAACACTTAAGTATCACTTTGTATAGTTTTACCAGACCAGTTTGGAAGCCATGTGGGCATCATTGTCGATGGTTTTTTACTGAATTTCCACTGTGTCCACAATATATTTTGTGGCAGTTGAATACGTGGTATTGGTTTTTAATGAAACTGGTGATACATGGAATGTGATGGCGGCGAAAACCCGCCTTTGCGTTGCTTTGTCCACCACAAATCTCTCATGCGGTCGCCTGGGATCACACCCGGCCCGTTTAGGTGAGAGGCCACGGTGGGGCCGGTGTTTTGGAACAGTGATACTTATGAATGGAATATTTCTGAGCTGGGTTTGTAACACTTAAGTATCGCTACGTATAGTTTTTCGAGCCATGTGGACATCATTGTCGATGGTTTGCAACATACACCTTATAAAATCCACCAGATATGCAGCAGAGCTTGACTTCTGGGAAAAAACCACATCGCTCAGCCACCAGGGACCGTTGCACCTCAACATAGAACACCCTGTGGAAAATGAATTGGAAACCATTGGCAATGAAGCCCATATGGCTTCGAAACCAGTCTGAAAAACTATACAAAGTGATACTTAAGTGTTACAAACTCAACTCAGAAATATTCTATAATATTTTATATTATAAACTAAATAATGCTTAAATGGTTATGAGTAGTAAAAACTGCATCTTTATAAAGTATGACAGATAAGTCTAAAATAATAGTTATTTAGCTAGAACCCGTAATAAGCAATAGAGATTTAAGTGTTTCTTAGATAAAACTCAGGTTGTAATGCATCTTTGATGGTGCAAATCAAATTTGTTTTTGTTGCAGTAATCTTATGGATGACGAAATTGCGTGCATGGATTTGCCTGCCACAGATGACAGCCAATCACGTGAATCTGTAAAAGATAGAAAAAATGCTGAATTGGCTTCTTTTTATACCTTTTGTTGCCGACTCTGTAAACTTGAGGAAACATTTGATAAATATGAAATTCTGGATGAGCACTGTCAGTAAGTAGTTTACTGCGATTATATGATATTATTATACCTACATATACTACCATAAGTTCTGTCAACAAAATTTAAACTTTTAATGTGGTCCAAGGTCCCTTTACTGCTCTGTGAGTAACTGCAGCAAAAACCTTTCCTTAACAAAAAGTGTGTAAAATAATGTTATCTATCAGCTTCCGAAGTTTGTTGGTCTAATTTTGGGACAGCCTCTAAAGGCAAATTAAAAAAAATTGGGGGAGGGAAAACATTGAAGTGTGTAATAAATTGGGGAGGGAAGGTATAGAACTGGAGCAATGAAATTAAGGGGAATGAAAGGGGAAATGGGCCCACTGAAGTGCCCATTACATGGGGGAATGAAAAATGACTTATATTTTATTTTAGATTGTGAAGAGACGAAATTATGGAGGGACCAATTGGTACCAGTTAGGTGATCATGGTTACCCAGAGAAATAATTAAAATGAGAATTAGGAAATCTAAGAACACAGATGAAGTTAGAAAGCTGGGTGAATTATTAGGAAAGACCAAAGAAAAATTTTAAAATCTTAAATTTATAAATTGGAAGGATGTCTATCAGAAAAACTGGTATATTTAAATATAAGGGAGTTAACAATTAGGCAGATAGTGAACCTGGTGTATAATATATTAATAACCACAGTTTTTACCAGAGGTGACTCAAATGCATGTATACAGGTTGTTTTACCAGAAGGAAGAGGTGGTGTCTGTACAAGGTACATCCAGAAAGTAAGTCGCGATCGTGTCCAGAGATGGCTCCACCAGTTGGATAGGATTGCGCATGCACAGGAGAAGAGAGGGAGTATATGGTAACATTGTACTAAAGTTTCAGTTTTGTGGTTACCGCTCTGTGCTAGGAGAAAATGGCTGCTCCCACCACATGTGAGATTCGTGCAATCTGCAGCAGAGATCCATCGTCACATATGGTGAGACGATGGTGCAGGAAGAACAAAGAAGTGATGCCAGAAGTGTTGGAAAGTGTGCGGCAAGCAATTGTGCTTCACAATTTCAGAACTCTCTTGTCAGTTTGCCCAGATGTCTCGCGGTGACTTGGTTTTCACAAGATGGGTGCCTAGACAACTGACAAATGAACACAAAACCAAACGTCTGGCCACAGCGGAAGGTGACAAGTTTCTCTGAGGATGAAACATGCAATCATAATGGTTCACCTGTGAAGACAATCTCTGTTAAAAAAATCATGTACACTGTCTTCTGGGGTCGACGTGGTGTGAATTTTTGCCATGAGGGAGACCGTAAACGCTGCATACACTCAGGCGGACAATCCAGAACAAGAAACGTGGAATGTTTACAAGAGGCATTACGCTTGTGCATGACAGTGCAACACCCCATACAGCCAACGCCACACGAAATGTGTTGAATAAGTTTGGATGGGAGGTGTTTAAATATCCACCCTACAGCCTCTTCCGTCTCATGAAGCGTTTTCTGGAAGGAAAACTTTTTCACAGACACGCTGAGGTGCAAAATGAAGTGACTTCGTGGTGGCAGATTCCTAAGACTTGGGCATACAAT
This sequence comes from Hymenopus coronatus, assembly GCA_030762935.1. NCBI lineage: Eukaryota > Metazoa > Arthropoda > Insecta > Mantodea > Hymenopodidae > Hymenopus > Hymenopus coronatus. The sequence goes on along the minus strand of CM060880.1, from coordinate 3,738,626 downwards.
TAATGGTGTACCGTTACGATAAATGCCTCAACAATGCGGTGACTATGTTGAAAAGTAGCCAGTGAGTCTATGTAATTATACCAATAAACATTTCTTACTTAGTGATGTTTTTGTTCTCTTTATCGGTCATCAGGACTTACTTTCTGGATGCACCTCGTATATAGCTTATAGTGATTACAGCTATGTATGTTGGTAGGGAAATAAATTCATTCATTCAATCAATAATAATAGTTATTTATATTAGAACTGGCTTAGACTATTATTTGAGAGTGGAATGTTTAGTATGCGAGTGTTCTAATTTCTCATGAGCAAATAACAGTCTAAAAAGCCACTGTAATATACAACATTTTATCCTATCCCAATATTAACTGAAATATTCTTATATTTATTAATATTAATATTATTAGAGTTGTCATTACAAGGAATATAATTTTAGTCATGACGTAGATAGTGCTTTGTTTGTTTGTAGCTGTGTAACCCCACCGGAATTGTGGTTGTTTAAACTGCACCAAATAAATCAATAAATGAATGAAAATGGATATTCCTGAAGAAGTTTTAGATTATACTAAAAAAGCTGTACTTAGTTTGTTACTCGGCAAGTCAAAGGACTTATATGACAAGGTATTGTCATTTTTTAAAGAACGGGGAGCTGCCAAAATAAAGACTCAGTTGTTTCCTAGGGTACATGAAGTTTATAGGATAGGATAAAATACTATGTATGTGATGGTTATAGCGATCAGGAGTGCTTTGTGCTGATTGTAACACTAAAGTTGTTGTTACAGAACACAGCACGGCAAGAGGGGTGCTGTCGTTTGTTGTGGCAGGCAGTTGATTGGTAGAGAGACTTTGTTGCAACACATGAAGAAACATTTCCAACAGTTGAAGTGAGTATCACATTGGCAGTTTGTGTGCCTTGATGTAATGAAGTTGCTAGTAAACAGCAGCTGATCATGTTTAAAGTGTACTAGTAGTGAATACCAATGAGTAATAGCTAATTATTATTATCATCATCATCATCATTATTATTAGTGGTAATTGAATATAACTAATAGGAAAAAAGGAACTTAACATTGATGCTACATTCACAATGAGATGCAAGAGCAGATGTAATGCGCACAAGCGTGAGGGAAGACCATCACAATGTAATCGTAAGCGTAACACAAGAAGTTCGCACGGGTTTCCGGATCTGTAAATTAAATACGGATATCTTCCAAGTGCTTCGCAAGTTTCAAATTCAATAACATAACCCTTAAGAAAATTAATTCAATCTTTTACAAGTAAATATGTTATAAAAATCTTACATACTAACAACTGACATCACAATAATTTGCTCATTCAAAATTATTGTAAATAGTGTAATCATACAGACTGCAGAAATAGATTAAGCTACACATTTAATGAACTAGAATTATCTCTCTGTGCCTTCGATTTATGAGAACCAAGAAATCTAGATGCAGATGATACATCCATTAAATCAAAGGATTCACAAGGAGACTCAAGGGAAATTAGAGATTGCGTGGAACTGCATGTTCAAATAGAGGAGCATGCCAAGTAAAATCTTGTAGTGCGATCGTCTGTTGTTGATTACATAGGTAACTCATAGAGAAAAGAAGCAGACTCAATCCTCCTTGCACGTAACACAAGGATAAAGTTTGGAGTTTGCAAACTCTTTACCTTTATACAAGGGCTTTTTCCCCCCAACCTCCGATAGGCTATAAATAAAAGACAGTTTCATGAAATGGAAATGGCGTGTTGTTTATGGACGCTCTTTAACTGCTATGGTTCTCAGTGTCCCATTCTATACTGGGCGTGAAAGACCACTTAATTTTGCTCAGAGGCCTCTCTATCAGGCTTGAGGTTCTTTAACTGCTGTGGTTCTCAGTGTCCCATTCTACACTGGGCGTGAAAGACCGCTTAATTTTGCTCAGAGGCCTCTCTATCAGACTTGAGGTTCTTTTACGTGCCGTAAATCTACGACACGGGACCCACGGCTTATAAAAAAACAATTATTTTATTACTAAAAGTTTTGTACACTTATGGTTACTTTTCAACATAATCACCGAAAAGATTGAGACATTTATCGTACCTGTGCACAAGCTTTGCAATACCTGCTTCTAAAAATGTTGCAGCCAATGATTTCAAATGAGCATTGACATTGTTTTGAAGATCTTGGTTAGTTTGAAAGTGCTGCCCTCCTAGCCACGTCTTCAGTTCAGGGAAAAGGTGAAAATCGCTGGGTGCCAGGTCAGGACTGTATGGCAGATGATCCAAAATGTCCTATTAAAATTGTTCAAGGAGCTGATGGGTTGTGTGGACGAGCGTTGTCATGGATCAACACAATTCCTGAAGTCAGCATTTCTTGTCATTTGTTTTGAATGGCTCTCCGCAAACATCATAAAGTACAAAAATCTTCAAAATATGTCAATGCTCATTTGATATCATTGGCGGCAACATTTTTTGAAGTGGGTATTGCAAAGCTTGTGCACAAGCTCAATCTTTTTGGTGATTATGTTGAAAAGTAACCACAAGTTTACAAAACTTTTAGTAATGAAATAATTGTTTTCTATGAACCCGTCTTTTATTTATAGCCTATCGGAGGTTGAAAAAAAAAAATTGGCCCTCTTAATTTATAGTATAAACCACTCCAAAAATGCTCAAAATTTCAAGTAACTAGCATGATTCCTTTCTGTTATGTTTACAGGTGCCCGGAGTGTGGCAAACGGCTTGCTAATAGATATACGCTAAAATTGCACATATTAGCAATTCATCATCCAAGCGACAAACGTCCTTATAAGTGTAAACAATGTCCCAAGGGCTTTGTTACAAAAGAATATCTGCAACGACATGAAGAGATTCATCAAGAAAAAGCAGCCAACTTGAGCTTCGTCTGTGACACATGTGGCAAAAGGTATGTATGTATATCTGGTACTAAATAGTATGTTCACTGGTGGAAAAAAATCTGATTTGTTACATTCACATGACTTTCTCTATCTCCTCTACAAAAGATTATTCTTCTTTCTACACAATAATACTAATTGAGATAAACATTAGCAGAATGTTCTTATTACTTAGTTCCTTATAAGTAGAAGAGAATTAAAGGAATGTGCTGTGTTAGAGTGATAGTCAAATGTTTTAAAAGCTATTGTTATGCAATTATCATTGCAAATAGCTTCGTTGCTGGGCCAGAAGTAGAACAAAAGAAAAACAATTATTGTCCATATCAGCAACAAAATTAAGAAATCATTTATACTGTTGGTGAATAAAATTTGATGACAGATATCACAGGAAGAAAGAGCACTCCAAAATGCATCAAACTCAAATTTTTACTTTTTCTAGCCCACAGGTACAATGTAGAGGAGGTATTGTATTCCACCCAAAAATTTGATGTCAAAATTTCACTAGAAATGTATGTTTTGGGGTCCCCTGAGTCTGAAAAAAATGATGTTCATTTTAAAATGCAGCAAAAGTGAGTGATAATGACTTGTATGGATTTGCTGTGCTTATATTCATTTAATGCTTATTTAGCCTTCATTATTCTAATTTTTTGCTTACTGTACATGTACCATGTGCATGTTGTATAGAGAAGATATTGTAATGCACCCAAAAATTCGGTACCAAGATTTCACCAGAAATACGTGTTTTGAGACCTCCTGAATCCAAAAAAAAATTTTAGAAAAATGCCTGTGTGTATGTTTCTGTTGGCAACATAGCTCAAAAACGAAAAAGACCATTAAATAGTTAAACTTGATATTTAAGTTCAATATCTTCCGAGGATGCGACACAGATTTTCAAGAAAATCCCACCACCCCTATCTACTCTATACATGGAAAAAATGTTGACAATATTTATTTTCTCAAAAATAACTAATGATTTTCATTAAAATATTATATATTAAAGATATTTACATGACAAATAAAATGTATATCTTCAATTTTCTGGGAATAGCTTTTGAAGGCATGTTCATTCTGGATGAATTTTGCAGCATTTTGCTTAAGGTAAACTGTAAGAGATAGGCAAAAACTTACTTAACAAAACAAGTAGATCTTTTTAAACCACAATTAAACAATTTATGTTATATAGTTTTTTTCGTGGAGTTGATGGTTTTCAAGATATTACATGTTATTGATCAGTTTTAAAATACTTAAACTTTTCTCAGACAGGAACTTGTCAACTCCTGGCCACGCAAAAAAAAAAAAGATTTTAATCCCATAGCAACCGCATTTTAAAACATTTGACTGTCGGTCTAGCCTAGTGTATTCCCTTATTTCCCTTCTACTTATAAGGAACTAAGTAATAAGACTGTTTCTGCTAATGTTTATATTGATTAGCATGAAGAGATATAAAATAAGCTTATTAACAATAAATTGTATAGAAATGTAGAAAAAGTCATGTGAATGGGGCACATCAGATTTTTCTCTTAAAATAAATTATTATATAAATTGAAATTTATTTGTCTGATCTCAATAATAATGCAATACATAGAACACTTTTGTATCTTTTTATTTTTATGGTATCTATTTTAAGTTGAGGATACTTTCTAGGAGGGTTGGGGGTGTAACCTCCTTTTCCTCCTCTTTCTACTTGCTCTAGCACCTATGCACATAATAGGTTGTGAAGGTATTATATGCCGCCCAAAAATTTAATACCAGGATTTCACCAGATATACAAGTTTTGAAGACCCTTGAATCCACAAAAAACACATATTTAGAAAACTCCATGTGTATTCAAGGACAGCATAACTCAAAAACAAAAAGTTGGTTAAGTACAAATCTTGTTATTTAAGTTCTGTTTCTTCCTAGCATGCAACACAAAGATTTTCGGGAAAATCCCCCCACTCTTAAGTCACAGTTTACATGGCACATTTATTGAGAATTTCTAAAAATTGGCTTAACAGTTTTGAATAAAATGCTGTATACTAAACATATTTATATGGGAAATTAAAAATGCTATGCTAAATTTCATGGGAATAATCCCTTCATTCAGAATGATTTTGGCATAACTGATAAACCGTAAGAGATAAGAAAAACTGACTGCACAAAAACATGTATATATTGTTAAAACATAATATACAGCTGTTTTTCTAGACCTAACCATTTCAGAGATATCCCCTGTTGTTAGTTTCAATTTTAAATACTTGAACTTTTCTCAAACGGAAAGGCCTCATCTGTTTCATATCTCTTTTGCTTTACTCCTGGCCATGGATAGAGATTTAAATTTCTATGATAATCCCATAACAACCACATTTAAAAACATTTGACTGTTGGTTTAGCCTAGTGTATTCCCTTATAACGAAGCAAGTAATAAGAGATTTCTGGTAATGGCGAGGGTGGACATAACAAAGCAAATAAAAACATTCTCTTGTTGGTCAAGCGACATGACTTCACTTGCAATGAAGCCTTGTGGTGTTAAGACTTGATATTTGAGTCCGTAGTGGAAACGAATGGGCTACATATGGCAGCATTAGAAACATTGTTTATTTAATACACTGGAGGACAGTAAAAAGTAATAAGAAATGATAGTCATGGTCCCATAAGGGATAGCTGGAAAGGGGAAAAATGGAAATGGTGTGATATTTATGAACGCTCTTTAACTGCTGTCGTTCCCATTCTAATTTGGGCATGAAAGGCCATTTAATTTTGCTCAGAGACCTCTCTATCAGGCTTGAGATTCTTTTATGTGCCGTAAATCTACAACACGGGACCAACGGCTTTACTTCCCTTCTGAAGGAAGCCATGCCTGAAAAAATCCATCATCCTCCACCAGGTTTGAACCTGCGACCTTGGGTATATGAAGTTAGCATGGTAACCATTACACCACAGAGGGCGACTGGAAAGGGGAAAATTTAGGAGGAATGCGTATGTGTTTGACCAAAGAATATGAATAAATGAGTTCAATAATAATCTGGAACTCAAAGAAAACCTCTTGTGTCTTACCACACTGGAGAAAGATTTCATGCCAACACATCCTGAGCCAGGGCACCCACATTTCCATAAATATCCTAAACTTGCATGTGGGAAGTGCCGCAGTATAGAGCATGGTTGCCTTGTTTCAGATACCCGAACTCAAGCAGTCTGCACACACACGAGCTGTACGCTCACAAGAGAAGCAACTCGGCAATGTGTCACATCTGTGCCAAGACGTTCCCCATGAACTGTTACCTTCAGCAACACTTAAAGAGGATGCATGATGCAGACCGAGAGTGCTTCAAGTGCTCCGAGTGCGGCAAGATGCTGAGGAACAAGGACACACTGCGCTCTCACATGCGACTGCACAAAGGTGAACTCTTCAAGTGTACACAGTGTAGCAGAGTGTTCAAGTCAGCATCTGGTCTGAGGTCACATCGGCTATATCACAGCAACAAGTGGCCACACCAGTGCCACGTCTGCAAGAAGCTGTTCAGGCGGAAAGGTGGCCTCACGGTAAGCAACACTTTCAAATAGGGAAATTATATGAGGTCTTATACACCTAATACTTTACTGTGTTTATCTGAATGCAAGATAACCCCATATTTCAGAACTAAAAAGATAAACAAGGGCTTATATGCATTAATTGTTCTTTCACACAAGCTGTGTAGGACAGGAGTTGGATAGGTAGAGTCACACTGAAAAATTCAATGCTATAGCCAGGATTTGAACCTCGAAACTCTCAGTCTCTAGCTGGTTGCTCTACCACTGAGCTACCATGGCAACCTGCTAACATAGCACTGAATTTCTCAACTGACTCGAATGTTTCCCGGTAAACCACAAGGTGTTCTCAAATTACTAGGAAATATGCGAGTCAGTTGAGAAATTCAATGCTATACCAGCATGTTGCCATGGTAGCTCAGTGGCAGAGCAACCGGCTAGAGACTGGGAGATCCATGGTTCAAATCCCAGCACATGCAGCTCCAGTTGGACTAATCACGTGAGAGGAGGCTGAGTATAAATACTGCTGCTATTTCAGCCAATGAGTCAGTTGCGACCAAACCTTCATCGAGAAGACTTAGACCACGCCACTGAAGATGTCCACTGCAGCCTTGAGCGAAACGTCTGGACCTGAAAACTCCAGCAGACCATGGCTTCTCAGCCCAGAAAATTCAGCTTTACATTCAATAGGTTGTGGGTTCGAATCTCGCCTAGGGTGAGTTACCCGGATAAGGTTTTTTTTTCGGGGCTTTCCCTTATCCTGAGAAAACGAGTGTCAAGTAACTTTAAGCTCCATGGAACCCGAGATCATTTGAACATCATTTCACCAATTTCATTCATCGTTCGATATGACCAACCAGGTTAAAGGATGTTAAACTACACAAAAAAAAAAATACACTACCCAGGGACATAAAAGCTATAGAACAAAGAGTTAGCGCCATAAAGCAATATTTAGTAAACAATATGCTTTACAGTATTGAAGAATTTCAGTTTGTAACATAAATTAAAATTAGGATATGCAAATATTGTAAAATGTTATATTGTAAAGATAGTTTGTAAGACAAGCTATTAGTATACATTGTTATATACCTAAACTTATGATGTATTTGGAATATACGGATGAAATGAAATGAAATTTGGAAAGTTCCTCAACTTTACATTTGTATTCCTTTTTCTTGTTAATTATAAACATTGTGAAATACTGTCCAGGTTTGTTTTTGAATAAAGGAAAGTCGTGCTTGTACTAATATTAGTGTATTTATGTTATTGCAGGCACACCTCATCATACACACAGGAGAGCAGCCATTCCAGTGTCCACATTGTCCTCGCACATTTGCAAGCCAGAGCAACTATTACACTCACAAACTGAGAATGCACACCAAGAGAGTAGAACAAGATGATAACGAAACTGTTGTGGTGCAGGTGACTGACACGGGGGAGAAACAATACCAGTGCCCAAGTTGTCCTCAGACATTTACAAACATGAGTAACTGTTACACTCACAAACTGAGAAAACATATCAGCAAAGTGCCACCCAACACAAGTGATTTGGCAGAGGAAAATATAACTGATACAAGACATTCGGCAGAAGAAGATGTAAATAATGCGAGTGATGTGGCAGAATAAGATATAAATGATATGGCAGAAGAAGAAATAAATGGCAGATTAATACAAATGTTGCAAATAATATAGCAGAATACAATAATAATGATGTAAATAATATGGCAGAAGAAGATATAATTATGTAAATGATACGGCAGAAGATACAAATGATGTAATTGATATGGCAGAAGAAGATACAAATGATGTAATTAATATGGCAGAAGAAGATACAAATGATGTAAATGATATGGCAGAAGAAGATACAAATGATGTAATTAATATGGCAGAAGAAGATACAAATGATGTAAATGATATGGCAGAAGAAGATACAAATGATGTAAATGATATGGCAGAAGAAGATACAAATGATGTAATTAATATGGCAGAAGAAGATACAAATGATGTAAATGATATGGCAGAAGAAGATACAAATGATGTAATTAATATGGCAGAAGAAGATACAAATGATGTAAATGATATGGCAGAAGAAGATATAATTATGTAAATGATATTGCAGAAGAAGATACAAATGATGTAAATGATATGACAGAAGAAGATACAAATGATGTAAATGATATGGCAGAAGAAGATATAATTATGTAAATAATATGGCAGAAGAAGATATAATTATGTAAATAATATAGCAGAATACAATAATAATGATGTAAATAATATGGCAGAAGAAGATATAATGATGTAAATGATATGGCAGAAGAAGATACAAATGATGTAAATGATATGGCAGAAGAAGATACAAATTATGTAAATGATATGGCAGAAGAAGATACAAATGATGTAATTAATATGGCAGAAGAAGATACAAATGATGTAAGATTCCAAATATTTATTTTAAAAACAAAATGAAATTTGGAAACTAGGATGAAAGAACACTTGAGAAGCATTAGGTACAAGCATGTAGACAAGTCTGGAGTAGCACATCATTTTTGGTCTGAAAATCATAACATCAACGAAGAAATAGAGTTGATTAAAGGTATAAAGAAACCTTTGGAACTGGAAATTTGAGAACACATCTTTATCAGCAAGGAAGAAGATTCCCTTATAAATTTTGAGGTCCCTGCTGTTGACAAGAGTAGAGGGCAACACTGTTGTATGTAGCGACAGTCATCCCCGCAACTGAAGATAGGGTTAAAGTAACCTGAAACCAGTCTTCCCAAACGAAGGCAAAGGTGACTCATTACATTTAAAAAAATAGATAGAACCTAATTTAATGAAATTCTTTATTTCCAACTGCTTCTAAACAATAATAGCTAATATTTTCATCAGGTCTTCCTAATAAAAAGTCTGATGTGTTGCATTCACATGACTTTTTCCACATCTCTGCAACAAATTATTGTTAAAAAGCTTATGCTTCTATTTACTTCATGCTAATCAAGAAAAAATTAGCACAACTAGTCTTATTACTTGCCTCCTTGTAACTAGAAGCGAAACAAGGGAGTACCATACGTTAAAGTGATAGTCAAAAGATAGTCAAATTCCTTTGTTTGTATGGACAAGAGTTGAGAAATTTCTGTATGAGAAAAGTATGTTTTAAAGGTGAAATCAAAAACAAGGAATAACTCAAAAATGATCTACTCCATGAAAAAAATGTATATAACATAAATCAAGTGTTTTAACGTGCTCTACATTTTGTGTATGCTAAGTTTTTGTCCATCTCTTACGGTTTAGCAGTTATGCAAAATTCCGTAAAATTGATCCAGAATAAAGTAGTCTTCAGAGGTTATTCCCAGAAAATTCAAGATATACATTTTATTTATCAGGTAAATATCTTTAGTATACAAAATTTTAATCAAAATCGTCTGAGCCATTTTTTAGAAAATCAAAATTTTCGAAAAAAGTTCCATGTAAAGGGTAGTTTGGGGTGGGGGAATCTTTCTCAAAATCTTTGTATCGTATTCCTGGAAGAAACTAAACTTAAATACTAACTTTGGTATTTTACCGACTTTTCGTTTTTGAGCTATCGTAATCACAGACACAGAGACACACACACGGACCTTTTTCTGAAAATGTTTTTTTTTTGTATACAGGGGACCCTAAAATATATATTTCTGGTGAAATCTTGGTATTGAATTTTTGGGTGGAGTACAATATCTTCTCTATACACTATGTAAATAGTACGTGTAGAGAAAGTAAAAATGATTCTTTTCTAAGTTGCTCACCTATAGGAGACATTGCAATTTGAGCAATATATACCCAGGACATCAGTTGCAGTCTGCTGATATCCCATGTATGAGTCTGTGTGTTAACCACTTTGGCTATCCCTGTCACTTACCAGGCATTGTCAGTAATGGTCTAGTGTAAACATGTGCAACATCGCTAACTGCCATGTATGAGTCACTTTGGCTACCCCTGCCACTTACCAGGCGTTGTCAGTAATGGTCTAGTGTAAACATGTGCAACATCGCTAACTGCCACAGCAGGAGAGGATCACAAGAAACAGTGGCAAATGTTTCAACATTGATTAATTACAAACAGCTTTCATTTGAGATAACAATAGTGTATTTTTGTATTTTTCTCTGCAATGAAGACTTGAAAAGGATTGATGCAGAATATTTTCTGACGAGCAAGTACTTTGCCTTGAGAGTGGTTGTAATTGTTTTGGGATGAATTAGTCAAACAAAGAAATGTATTATTTGTAAACCATGTTATAAATAAAAGTAAGTGGTATTTTATCAAATAAATAATATTTTTATGAGCATATACTGCTGGATTTAAAGCTTCCAGTATTTTTTTGGGGCAAAATAAATGATAAAATATGGGTAATTTCTATTTCACATGTTAATAGTATTCATGGTTTTAATTTAATTGTTGTCAAGTATACACGCATGTGCTTCACAAAAACTTACACAGAACTAGTTTACTACTTTTGGATTCAACATGAGGATCCTTGATGTACGACTGTCTTTCCTCTGGTGTTTAATTGATGAACTTCATTAGTGGGTTCTCTTCAAAAGGACTGTCAAAATTCATGAGGTGCGTTTCATCTTTCTTCATATATATTTTCTACCATGTGTCAAGTTCTACTGTCTGTTATACCACTGTTGGGCAACTAAGAAATTTAAAACAATATTTAAAGACACAGATGTGGTGCCACTAGGCCAGTTAGACGGAAGCATCGTATAGTTTAACTTTAGACTAGCTTGTATCCATAGTTACAAGTCAATAGCTTTTTTAGTTTTCCAATGACAGCATTTTAAAAAAGACAACTTAAGATAAACTCCATGGCACGTCAGCTCACGAAGAGCTTTGGCCTACCTGCCCGGCCGCTGCATCCCCCATCTCGGTCCATGACAGACGTGAGAAATGGTCAGCACCTCGAGGCCCCCCCCTGGCTGGTTAATGCGGTCCTCATAACCTGGAACCGCTACTTCTCCATCAAGTAGCTCCTCAATTGCCCCCCCCCCCCAGGGACCTAACGAGGCTGAGTGCACCCCAGGCCAGGTCTCCTGCTTGGTAAGCAGCTGTGCTACCACCGCGCTAAGGAGACAACCTTAGAGTTTTCACGAAAATAGAGTATTTGGAAAAAAGAGCAGTGATTAAATACTTCCATTTGAAAGGCTTAACGCCTAAAGAAATCAAGGAGGAAATGGACAGTACATTGAAAGACTCTGCCCCTTCATATTCAATGATTAAAAGGTGGGTTGCAGAGTTTAAAATGGGACGTACGGGCACTAGTGATGAGCCTCGCTCTGGACGCCCTGTAGAAGTGACAACTCCAGAGATCATTGAAAAAAGTCATTGTTTAATACTGGAAGACCGCAGATTAAAGTTGTTTGAGATAGCAGAGACTGTGAACATATCAAAAGAACTTGCAGGTAATATTTTAAGTAATGTTTTGGGCTTTCACAAGGTCTGTGCTGCGTTTGTTGACACCTGATCAAAAGTTGCAAAGAAAAACTCTTTTTGTTCAGAATGTGGAGCTCTACTGTAAAAATCACAAGGGGTTAGGTCAGGGGACCACAAATCTCTACTAATAAATCTGTCCTGAAAGACACTTCAATTTTCTCATCGAAAGATTGGCCCAATGAGCTGTTGCAGATTTAATTCACACTCCCTGTCAATTCTCTAAAAAATCTGATGTGTTCCATTCACATGACTTTCTCTACATCTCTGCAACAAATTATTGTTAAAAAGCTAAATCTTCTATTTACTTCATGCTAATCGAGAAAAAAATTAGCAGAAATAATCTTACTTGCTTCCTTGTAAGTAGAAGCGAAATAAGGTAGTACCACAGGTTAAACTGGTTGCTGTGTGAAAGTTCCTTTGTTTCTATGGACAGGAGTTGACAAATTCCTGTATGAGAAAAGTATTTTTTTTAAAGCTGAAACCAATAACAAGGAATATCTCAAAAACGATGAACTCTATGAAAAAATGTATAGGACATAAATTGTGTGTTTTAATGTGCTCAACATTTTTTGTGTGGTAAGCTTTTGTCCATCTCTTATGGTTTAGTAGTTATGCAAAATTCCATAATTTGTCCAGAATAAAGTAGTCTTCAGAGGCCATTCCCACAAAATTCAAGATACACATTTTATTTGTGAGGTACATATCTTAAATGTACAATATTTTAATTAAAATCATCACAGCCATTTTTGAGAAAATAAAAATTTTCAAAAATTTTTCCATGTAAAGGGTAGTTGAGGGATGGGAGATTTTCTTGAAAATCTTCATGTCATATCCTTGGAAGATACTAACCTTAAATAACAAGTTTGGTATTTAGCAGCCTTTTTATTTTTGAGCTGTGCCCACAGACACACACACACATGAATATTTTTCTAAAAATGCTTTTTTTTGGATTCAGGGGGTCTCAAAACATATATTTCTGGTGAAATCACAGTATCAAATTTTTGTATGCAATACAATACCTTCTCTATACACTATGTAAATAGTGCGTATAGAAAAAGTAAAAAGGAGGCAAAATTATATTCACATAAGTATGGGTATCAACTGTTGACTAGAAAAAAAATTGGCTCTATAAATCTTTCTTCGCTAATGGTGCACCAACATTTTGTATTTCATGAACAATATTAGGTTTCTCAGGGCTCCAATAATGTTTATTTTGTGTGCACACACATCCATGAAGGCGGAGCCAGGCCTCCTCAGAGAAAAATATTAAATTTGGATCTATTTCTAAATTGTATATACTATTAAGAGTCCACTCACAAAATGCGCGCCAAATTACAGGATCACCTGGTTGAAGAGCATGCGCCACAATTATTTGATATGGTTTCAACTTCAACAATTTGGTACCTCATTGCACAGAAGCATAAGAAATGCCTACCTGTTGTGAAACACTCTTCTTCAGTAAGAACCGTGGCTCTCTCCTAGACAGCCCCGGTTCGATTCCATGTGAGATTTGTGGTGGACAAAGCGGTGCAGGGGCAGGTTTTCTCTGGGTTCTCCAGTTTCCCCTGTCATCGCATTCCATGTATCACCAGTGTCATTGCCTGCGGTGCCACAAGCAGGAAAAGCAGACATTAAACACAACCCCCAAAAAGAAAGGTAAGGACCATACACCATCTTTTATATTTCTTAGCCTGAATACTTCCTGTGGCTTGAAATTTATTGTAAAGTTCATGGATTGTAGTACAGCGTAAACTTTTACACCTGGAAACCTTTCTGTAGATCTACTTTCACTCTAGTGAACTGACTGACTGCACATACAAATCCTAAATAAAGACACGCTGTGCAGTAGAAAACAATGCTGAGCCATAATACACTTTGTGACTAAGTAAAGGACAAAATAATAAATAACTGAACTACACGATATCACTGTCAACTCAATACTGCACTTCCAGAGCAGAGCAAAACTGTGGCAAAATACTATTTATCACCTTTAAATTTTTGTTGTGGAGGTAACCGTTTCTGAGATATTCCTTGTTATTAGTTTCAGTTATAAAGTACATATACTTTTCTCAGACAGAAGGGTCCATTTTTCTCTTGTTCTACTCATGGCCAAGCAAAGAAGCGATTTGCAATGAGAATCGTATAACGATAACTTTTAAAACATTTGACTATCACTTTAACATAGCACATTCCTTTAGTTGCCTTCTACTTATGAGGAACTAAGTAATAAGAACATTCTGCTATTGTTTATCTCGATTAGCATTGTGTAGAAAGAAGAATAATCTTTTGTAAGAAGTGTGTTTGTAGGGCAGCTAGAGAAAATCATGTGAGTTTAACACCACATTTTTTTGTATTGTAATTTGAGATGAAATATCACAGTTCTATCAAAATAACAGGAAAAATATTTGGCAATATAAAACTATATTCAGTTGCAAACATAATTTTAAAACTATGTTATGTTTAATTAAACTATGATTCACCAGTGTCAACGGTGTCAGTGGATTTTGCTTTGGGAGTGTAAGCACTTCAGTTATAGCAATGCTTTTCCTACGCTGTACCATGGATCTTGCTGCTCTCAATTTACATATGTACACAAAAGTAACTAGTCACTTATAGCTATCAGAAAATTCAAAAAAATCTTATGTGCTCCATTCACATGACTCTCTCTACATCTCTGTAACAAATTATTGTTAAAAACCTTATGCTTTTATTTACTCCATGCTAATTGAGAAAAAATTAGCAGAAATAGTCTTATTACTTGCTTCCTTGTAAGTAGAAGCAAAATAAGAGAGTACCATAGGTTAAAGTGATAGTCAAAAGATGGTTGCTATGTGACTGAAGTTCCTGGACTGGACACGAGTTGACAAATTCCTGTATGAGAAAAGATAAGCAATGAGTCAGCTACACGAAAAAAATATATATTTCATGAAGAGAGTGTTTTAATGAGATCTACATGTCACGGTTTACCAGTTATTCAAATTCATTGAGAATAAGGATGTCTTGAGAGGCTAGTCCCAGAAAATTCAAGATATGCACTTTGTCATATAAATATCTTTAATATGCAATATTTTAATCAAAATCGTTTGAGCCATTTTTGATAAAATCAAAATTTTCGAAAATTTGTTCCATGTTTAGGGTAGTTTGCAGTGGGGGGATATTCCTACAAGCTTTATGTAGCATCCTTGGAAGATACTCAACTCAAATACCAAGTTGGATGTTTTACAGACTTTTCGTTTTTGAGTTATCATGTTCACACACACACACACACACACACACCATTGCCCTCTGTGGTGTAATGGTTACCATGCAATTTCATATACCCAAGGTTGCGGGTTCAAACCTGGTGCCGAACGATGGATTTTTTTGGGTGTAAAAATCCTTAGTATGGCTTCCTTCAGAAGGGAAGTAAAGCTGTTTTTTTTTTTTATTTTATTTATTTGGTTGGTCCCATGTCGTAGATATAAAGGACGTGTAAAAGAACCCCAAGCCTAATAGAGAGGCCTCTGAGCAAAATTTAGCAGTCTTTCATGCCCAATATAGAATGGGAGGCTAAGAACCACAGCAGTTAAAGAGCATCCATGAATAAAAGTTCATTTCATTTTTATTGAACTGTGCATTCAAAATATGCTGCAGTATTACCCTGATATCACTTTCACAGTTTTAGCACAACAAAGGTATTCCATTTTGGATAGCTTATAATAATGGTGAACAGAGCAGTTAGTGCCAGTGTCAATCTGTACACGAGTGTTGCAACATATCCTCACCTGAGTTTGAGATACAACTATATGTTGTGACTATGCTTTTCGAGCGTTTTAGTCGCACATGTGCAAGCGGCTTCCTTGGGAAGTCATAGTTGATTGTTGCCGTGCATTGTTACACCTGCATGAGTGGACACATGTGCCGTTGGCGAGTACTTTCACATTGGAGATTCGCTTGTTGCACCTGTGTGTTTGTGACACCCTCAGTGATTTGCACGTATGACTGCTTCTGAAAGTTACTTGCCAAGTCATCGACAAATATAGAAAGGAGCGAACGAGCGCTACGGAGATCAGTGAGTCAGTTTTACCGTTTCAACGTGAAGTTCTTTGAGTTTATGTGGTGGGGGTACTTAAAACTGCCTATTCTAAGTACATATATTAATAAGACTAACTTAATAAAAACGCTAGAGTCTAACAGGTTGCCATGTATAAAACGAAGCAAAATTATGAAATTGTACACGAAACACAATTTTAAATGTGGCGCAAAATCTATAGAATAACAACACAAAAATGATGAGAATACGTGCGGGGGAGTTATGGGATCTTCTCTCAGGCACATTAGCATCTTGAATAATTATACGTCAGTAGTTACATTTTCTGTGTACGGCAGGGATCAGAATGGTATGCAAGTATAATTCGGTCACCCTGGTGGAATGGGGATGAGATGGGATAAAGCGATAAACAATAATGGAGCGATATTTTGTTCATCAGAAGGGAAATTATATGTGTAACCCATCCTGGGGATTAAAATATAAGACATACGAAAAAATAATGGAAGTACCGATAGTGGCAAGTGAATAAAATGAGGAACGGTGTGGTAAAACAAAAATGTTTACATTCCTTTTCGTTTGTGCATTTAAAACACTGGCACCTATTGTATGTTATGGCTGGTATAATGATTCATTGAGATGAAATTTGATTCAAATATGCATTTAAGTAATTTATTTACATGGAGTATTTCATGTAAACAGACAAGCAAAGAGGACGTAAAAACGAATAAGGCTAAAATAAAGAGAAAATTGCTTTGTCATAGAAATTGTTGATATATTTGATGAACACTGGGTAACATTAAGGCGCCATGGCGATGAGTTTGGTGTCTTTGGCAAATGGTTGCAGGTTATGTTTAACAATTGGTCCTGATAATTTAGATATTTTTATTTACGATAAGCAGAAGAAGTCGCTGTTAAAAAATATTTGGAAATATTTTTCTATTCAGGTGAGTATTCGAGCTTAGAACTAAGGGACAGATAGTTAATTTATTTTTATTTGTTCAGTTTTACCAAAACGAGAAAAGTTTTAGGAATCGGAACTCATATTTGCATATATATATATGTATATATATATTTTGTCTGTAGGTTTTTTAATACCTTCCATTTTCATACGAACGCACATTCACATCACATGGATACTTCCAGACCAGTGGGGGGATAGACAATTTTAGTTACCGAAAAACATTCTGCCACACACGGGAATCGAATAGGCACCTCCGTATAAAATACAGTTTCTTAAAGCGAAACAAATCAACGTTTCTTTATTTCCTGCCAAATTACACACATCAGTTCGGGTATATTCTTTATGCAGCTAAGCATACTTGATTTTAAATTTCTTTCTGTGTTATTGCCATAATCCGCGCATTACACTATGATTCCCGCTGTAGACATCATGACGCAGTTTCATAGTTAGCGATGTTGTTAAATATAACGTTGGTAGCGGCTGGCACCCAGCGGATATAGTATTCTGATTTTTGCACTCCGTTTAGCAGATGGCAGAGTTAATAGAGCCTTAATGCAGAATTATCAAAGTTAATATTTGTTATGTATTTAACCTTAAAGTTACACTTTAAAAAAAAAGAGAGGTTCAGTTTTACTTTCTCTACCATGTATGCACACAATGTACATAGCTAGAGAAGGTATTGTGTTCCACCCAAAATTTCATTGTCGAGATTTCACCGGAAATATATGTTTTGAGGTCCCCTGAGTCTGAAAAGCTTATTTAGAAAAAAAAAACCACATGGTGTGTATGTGTCTCAAAACCGAAAATACTGTTTAGTATCTTCCAAGGAAGAAGATTGTCAAAAAAATCCTACCATTATAAAATATACATTAGATGGAAAAATTCTCAGAAAGTGCTCTAACAATTTTGATTAAATACTGTATATTAAAGGTAGTTACGTTACAAATAAAATGTATATTTTTAATTTTCAGGGAATAGCTCCTGAAGGCTTTTTTATTCTGTACGAGTTTTGCAGAATTTTGCAT
This sequence comes from Hymenopus coronatus, assembly GCA_030762935.1. NCBI lineage: Eukaryota > Metazoa > Arthropoda > Insecta > Mantodea > Hymenopodidae > Hymenopus > Hymenopus coronatus. The sequence continues at coordinate 3,720,740 of CM060880.1, read as the reverse complement.
AATGGTTAAACAGTAAGAGTTAAACCAAAGTTCAATACACAAAAAAATATAGATCTCGCTGAAACACATATTTATGTAATGCATATTTTTACTTTCTCTACACACACTGTGTACATAGTGTATAGAGAAGGCATTGCATTCCACCCAAAAATTTGATACCGAGATTTCATCGGAAATACATGTTTTGAGTCCCCATGAATCCAAAAAAAGCATTTTTATGAAAAGGTCCATGTATGTGGGTGTATGTGGACAGCATAGATCAAAAACGAAAAGACCGTTGAATACTAAACTTGGAATTTAAGCTTGGTATCTTCCAAGGATGCGACACAAAGATTTTCAATAAAATCCTCCCACCTTTTACATGGAACTTTTTTTGAAATTTTTTACTTTTACAAAAATAGCTCTAACGATTTTAATTAAAATATTGTATATTAAAGATATTTACCTGACAAATAAAATGTATATCAAATTTTCTGGGAGAAAGTTAAAATTTTCGAAAATTTTTACATGTAAAGGGTAGTTGGGGGTGGGTCATTTTCTTGAAAATTTTTGTGTCACATTCTTGGAAGATAAATTTAAATAAAAAGTTTGGTATTTAACAGCTTTTTTGTTTTTGAGCTATGCTGTCCATAAACACGCACACACAGACCTTTTTAAAAAAAAAATGTTTTTTTTTTTTGGACTCGCGGGTGCCTCAAAGCATATATTTCTGGTGAAACCTTGACGTCTGATTTTTGGGAGAAATACAATACTTTCTCTATCCACCATGTGCAAGTACGTGTAGAGAAAATAATACATTTGTTACGACATTAACTGTTTCCAAGATTTATGATACTCTTAGTTTGAACTTTATAATATTCTATTATTTGAAATGCTGGGCCACATTCTTTTGTTTCTTATCATCTCTACAATGTGTGTTGAATTTCAAGCCGTCATGCAGCGACCAGTATTTAAATATTTGATTCTGAATTCTTTCCTATAGCAAACTGTAGAATGAAACTATTTATGTCCATTAAAATTATGTGGAAAACTAAGCTTTTGTAAGAAGATTGCATAGAGAAAGTCAAGTGAAAGTAAGGCATCAGAATTTTTGTATTAAAATGTTACTTTGCATTACTTTCCTGTGTATGATTTCATGACAATAACTTGTGTTACTAGTTCCCATCTTAAATTGATTTTATGTGCTTTTGTTTTGGTTTGTAATGCAGGTTCTAATGGAGGACTTTTTTCCAAAAAAAATTTGCCGGAGATGTATTGGAGAAATAGAGCGTTTCACAGCATTTAGTGCTGAAGTGGATCAAGTTCAGAAGAGAATGCAAAACATGGTGGCATGCATTCCTCCTGGTAAGGAATACTTTTTTACTAATATTTTAACAGGGAAGAGAATTATTACTGATATATGGTGGACGGTGACGTGTTTTAACAGTTGAAAATTAGTTGAGTCAATTTTGTAACACTACATCACTTACTTTTTATTTTGGAAAACATGTTTCAGAAGCCATGAGCTTCCATTGTCAATTCCTTTGGTCGACTGCTGGCATTGCTTCAACTAATTTTCAATTGTTAAAACACATCACTGTCACAAGGTCCACCATATATCAGTAATAATTCAGAGGAATACAAACCGTGTGGACGGAGACTGCCATAAACACATGATGGAATAGAAGATGGACGCCACAAAGGTAGGATCTAATTCAACATTCATTTATGAGGGTTTTAACGTAACCGACCACAAGGAAGATATAAAATATTCGAGAAACTACAGGAAAAGAAATGCAAATTAGACACGGATATCCATTTTCTAAACTTATGTAGAATTAAAAAGGTCACGCCAAAACTTGTCAGGAAACTAATAAAAACTGATAACTATAGCAAACAAGAAAAAGAAGCTGTTAAAAAAGTCTTGGAAATGGAGACGTGCAAACATTACAAAAGTAGACATGAGGTAGATTTACAATTATATGAATTACACTTAAAACTAACCAAAAAATTAGGAAACATCTTTGGGAAAATTTGGAAAGCAATCTTTTGACCAAACTAAGCATCAAAATGAGAAACAAAACATTAACGCAAAAACATAAACTAGAAAAGTTGTGCAAAGAACAAGGGAAAAATAAAAAATACACCAATTAGAAAATCCACACCACAAATGAACATCAATTATATCTTTATAAAGGAAGCAATGACGGCAGTCAACCAAAGGAATTGACAGCTTCTGAAACATGTTTTCCGAAATAAAAAGTAAGTGATGTAGTGTTACAAAATCGACTCAACTAACTTTCAAAGGAAAGAGACTATTCAGGAAATGTAGTTATAATGTTCCTGCAACTAATTTATATTTACAATTAGTAATCTCGATGATATATGAAGGGCATTCAACAACTCATTAACCTAAGAAATTACATATGTAACATCGAAAAAATATTGTATTTAGTAGCCATTGTCTGTTACTATAAGTTTCAGCTATATCCATCATTTGGCTATGTCATAATAAGCAATTGTGTTTATTTAAAATATGTAAAAAACCAAGTTTTATTTTGTGATTAAACACTACTATTTAAAAGGCTTAACACCAAAAGAGATAAAAGCCAAGTTGGATCAAGTTCATGGAACATCTCCTCTTGCGTTTGCAACAATTTACAATTGGATAAATGATTAGAATATTTAAACTGAGTTAGGTTTGTAACACTTAAGTATCACTTACATATAATTTTTCCAGACTGGTTTTGATGCCATATGGACATCATTGTTGATGGTTTCCAATGCCCACATGGCATCGAAACCGGTCTGGAAAAATTATAAGTGTTACAAACCCAACTCAAAAATATTCAATTCATACGTATCACTGTTCCAAAACACCCTTTCATTAAAATTGTTCTTGGATAAATGAATTTAAACATGGCCATACATCATTCCAGACTTCCAGTACAAGTGACTTCCTCCGAAATTATTGACAAAATCCAGGAGATGGTTTTGAGTGAGTGATGAATCAAAGTTGGTGAAATAGTAGAGGCCACAGGCATATCACAAGGTACAGTGTCCTGAATTAGGTCTGACAAAGGTCTCAGCAAAGGGGTGCTGCGTTTGCTCTCAATGGAGAATAAAGGCAGTCATGTGATTGGCTCACAAGCTGGTTTGGCACTTTTCCATTGCAATCCTAACAAGTTTCTGTGTCAATACATAACTGTGGATGTTCTACTACACTCCAGGGACAAAAATATAGTTGAAACAGTGGCTTCTTAAAGGCAAAGCTGAAATCTGCAGACAGGGTGATTTACTCGGTTTTTGGGATGCTTGCACAATCATCTACAGTGATTACTTGCAGAAAGGAAGAATAATAAATGGAGAGTATTATTCGTTGTTGTTACACCGGTTGAATGGAGGAATCAAGCAAAAACATCCTCATGTGACAAAGAAACAGATGCTCTTCCATCATGACAATGGAAGGGAGCACACCCCCAACTATCCATTATTTGGAAACATTTTCAAAAATTTTGATTTTCTCAAAAATGCCTCTGATGAATTTTGATTAAAATTTTGTATATTTAAAATATTTACATGACAAATAAAATGTATATCTGGAATTTTCTGGTAATAGCCTCTGAAAACATCTTTATTTTGGATAAATTTTGCGGAATTTTGTATAACTGTTAAAGCATAAGAGATAGACAAAAACTTACTTAACAGTTAATATAGAGCTTGTTAAAACACACCTTTTATGTTATATATATATATATATATATATATATATATATATATATATATATATATATATATATATATTTTTTCATGGGGTTGATCATTTTTTAGATATTCCTTGTTATTGGTTTCAGATTTAAAATACTTATATTTTTCCATACAGGAATTTGTCAACTCATGTCCATATAAACAAAGGAACTTCAGTCACATAGCAACCAGCTTTTGACTATCACTTTAACCTATGCTACTCCCTTATTTCCCTTTTACTTACATGGAAGCAAGTAATAAAACAAAATTAATTTTTTGTCAATTAGTATGAAGTGAATAGAAGAATAAGCTTTTTAACAATAATTTGTGGTAGAGATTTAGAGAAAGTCATGTGAATGGAAGACATCAGATTTTTAAAATAATAAAAATATTACTTTTTATTTTCAGATTTTCACCGGAGCATTGTGGCGCAGAATAATAATGTTGCAGATCTTTCAAGTGACCCCCTGAAAGTGGAGTCTGATTCTCATATTGCTGATAATGATAGGACAGCTCTTGTTGCAACAGAAAATAGGAAACCAGTTCCATATGGCGTCTTACAGACGTGCGCTAACAATGCACACTCAGCCCTCAGCGCAGCAGAAAATAGGAAACCAGTTGCATACGGCATCCTACAAACGCAGCCAAACAATCCAAACCCTGTGATGTCGTTACTCATAATGGGTGATGATTCAGCGAACAACCCAAGTGTGCAGCCGCAGTTACTTAACTCAAATCCAATGTTGCCATTTATGGTGAGCGATAACAAAGATGTTCAAAATAATGCAAATGTTGTTAATCCAAATCCATTGATGCCATTGCTGTTACCGGGCAGTAATACAGGACTTCAGAGTGTGACAGATGTACAAACCCAACTGCCATTGATAGTAACAGGTGGTAACATTGCTGTACAAAACAATAAAGCGAATAGTGCAAATGTACAAACTCCAATTATGAATCACGGTTCAATACTGCCATTTCTATTAAAAAGTAGTAATACGGGTGTTAAAAACAGTAAAGTGAATACTGAAACACAGTTTTTAAACTCTAATGAGGTGATGCCATTGTTACCGTCGCTTCAAAATAAAACAAAGCCACAAAGGTCACTTCTGAAGCCTAACCCACTTGCATCTTCGTTAGCAGGTGTTCAAAACATTGTGTATAACACAGGTGTACCAACACAGTTTCTAAACACTAATCAGAAGCTGCCGTTGCTACCTCTTAGAAGCAATAAACATAAGAAGGTGAAAAACACAAAACCTCAGATACTACCATTGTTATTAGGAGCTGGTGATTCCAGTGTTCAGAACAACAAAGTGAACCAAATAAGTCCACAAGCGCAGTATTTCGTTCACAATCCAATGCAACCGTGGATGGTTGTTGGCAGTAATCCAAATGTTCAGGATACAAAGATGAATAATACACCAACAGAGTTTGTCAATCCAAATTCAATACCGCAGTTTCTAGTCATTAATGGTGATGCAACCATTGCGAATAATGTGGGGAACCCAGCTGTGCCACTGAATCCTTTGGAGAAGCCCCTGTTGGTGGTCAGTGGTAATTCAGAAGTTCAGAATGAGAAAATAAGCAGCACGAACACTGAGCTTCCTTCAGAAGATTCACGGTCTTCAAGAGAATGTTCATCTCAGAACATGACCGCTACCAATAATGATGCTTCCAAAACTGAGACGCCACCAGAAGATGGTTCCAATAATGCTGAAGGGTCAGTAATGAAACATGTAATTTAAATTTTCTTTAGGTTTAAGTTTATTGAAGCACTAAGAAATACTTATCTTGTATTGCTCACTAGAATTTGGCCCAGGCCACTTTTTTACTTGCTCTACATGTACTATGTACATAGTGCATCGAGAAGGTATTGTATTGCACCCAAAAGTTTGATACCAAGATTCCACCAGGAATACATGTTTTGCGACCCCCTGAATTAAAAAAAAATTAGAAAAATATCTATGTGTGTGTCTGTGGGCAGCATAGCTCAAAAACAAAAAGACTGTTAAATACCAAACTTGATATTTAAATTCAGTATTTTCCAAAGATGCGACACAAAAGATTTTCAATAAAATCCCCCCACCCCAAACTGCCCTTTACATGGAAAACATTTCTAAAATTTTGATTTTCTCAAAAATGGCTCAAATGATTTTGATTAAAATGTCTTATATTTAAGATATTTACATGACAAATAAAATGTATATCTTGAAATTTCTGGGAATAGCCTCTGAAGACCTCTTCATTCTGGATGATTTTTATTGAATTTTGCATAACTGGCAAACTGTAAGAAATAGACAAAAACTACTACACAAAAAATATAGATCTCGATAAAGTACACAATTCACAATTATGTCATATTAATTTTGTCATGGAGTTGGCCGTTTTCAAGATATTCATTGTTATTTATTTCAGTTTTAAAATACTAAAACTTTTTTATATGAGAACTTGTCAACTGCTGGCCACACAAAGAAACAGATTTCAATCCCATAGCAACCACATTTTAAAACATTTGACTGTCAGTTTATCCTAGTGTATTCCATTATTTCCGTTCTATTAATAAGGAACTAAGTAATAAGACCGTTTCTGCTAATGTTTATCTTGATTAGCATGAAGAGATATAAAATAAGCTTATTAATAGAGATGTACACCCTCACCGCTGAATCCTTGCACTTGACAGTTAGGAGTTAAGTTGGTACATCCTCAGAAAACAGATGAAAAGCTTTACCTGTTTGACTTTCTGAACCAATCACAAAGAAGCATTCCAGTCGGTCAGACAACGGAAATGCATCTAAATGCCGCACCGTTGCAATATCTGGCTATTTCCAACCACGTGCTCAGTTTGTGAACTCCTAACACGTGCATTGAGCTGTTGTGTATTAGATACGTATTATTTGTAGTTATTTACATTTCTTGATAGTGTTTTGGTTTTGAATTGCTTCACTAAGTAATTAATAATTCAAGTGTAAATTTGACTCATTTTTCCAATGTGTAATTATGCTTCACTGTGTACCACTTCCAGTGTTTTGGTGTTTGTACGTGAGGGAACATAACAAGGCTTTCACAATTATAGAGGTGATAGACTTTTGCGGGAGAGTGGACGTAGCTTCATGGAACAAGAAAGTGAATCATGTTCACAAAATAATACGAACAGCACAGAAATCATCAGTGAATTGGTGATGACAATAATGATGATGTCAGAGACTTGGATGGGATTGCACCATTAAAATTCTAAACCAGTGAAAATCACTTTGTTATACCTTTCTCTCATTGTAACAAGCTATTTTGCATTTTTGTTCAATATTGTCGTAAATACATATGTATGCTACATGTTATACAGTATCACTATTATTTTCAATTAACATCAATAATCACGAATTAGTTTCATTGTTCATTGGCATTCATTTACTATGTACAGTGTTTATATTGGTCTTTACACACAAGACATTTGTAATGAGCTGTTGTTGTTTGCTAGTTACTCTGGCAAAGGCAGCATAGCCAACCTTACACGAAACCACCCAAATTGTCAAGTGCAAGGATTCAGTGGTGGGGGTATAGAGAAAGTCATGTGAATGGAACACATCAGATTTTTCAGTGGGCAGTCCAGTTTGTCATACAAAAGAAGAACATATTATTGTAACTACCTATACCACTAAATGCTCATTAACTATAGTTCTTCTTTACTAACAGTCAATTTCAATTAATTTTGACGTTTTCTAAATACTGTCCCAATGTCTTACAGTTTTTATCTACAATTTTATTTAGATCTAATTTCCTAATTCATTTTTGATCATATATTTTCTTATCTCCATTTTTCAGTTTTCTTACAATCAAAAATTATTTGTTGAACATGTTTCTTTCCCTTCATATAATGGACATTGAGCTTACCTTTTAGCCTCCATATTGCTGCTATCCCCCTCCTTTGTTCTTGGCCCCTAGCCTCAACCACTGAATTATAATATAATCTTTCCATCTCACTGCCATCATTGCTGCTTTTCCTGTTGCTATTGTTACTTTCTTTTGTTTTTCCCATTTTTATCCTTAAATAAGTGTAATCAGACACTATTTTATATTCTTCTGTGTAGTAAGCTTTTGTCTCTCTCTTACGGTTTGCCAGTTATGCAAAATGAAGAGGCTATTCCCAGAAAATTCAAGATATACATTTTATTTAAATTATAAATATCTTTGATTTTTTTTAATAAAAATTGTTAGAATCATTTTTAAGAAAATCAAAATTTTCAAAATGTTTTCCATATAAAGAGTAGTTTGGATTGGGGAGACTTTTTCAAAATCTTTGTGTCACATACCTAGAAGATACTAAACTAAACTTCGTTTTTGAGTTATCATGTTCACAGATACACACTCACGCATGGACCTTTGTTTAAAAATGTTTTTTTTTATACAGGTGACTCTAAAACTTGCATTTCCGGTGAAATCTCGGTATTGAATTTTTGGGTAGAATACAATACCTTCTCTGTACACTATGTACATAGTATGTGTAGAGAAACTAAAAATGACAACTCTATATGTAAAGTAAATGTGAAAAAGCCCCATGTTATAGTGTTAACTTTTAACTGTTTCTGCAGCCAGCCATATATCTTTAAAACTAGTTTTACCTATGTGATTACATTCAATTAAAAGGAATGCTACTTTTAAAATACTGCTAAGATTTGTGAGTTACTGAAATTAAAACGTTTTGTGTTTGCAGTGGACCAGAGAATGAGGTGGAAAAGTTTAGATCTTTAGCTGAAGATCCTGATTTTTGTACTGCAAGAGATATCGAAATGGCTGCTTTCTACAATTTTTCATGTTTTCGTTGTGAGGAAGGGAAGACGTTCAAAAAATATGCTCTTTTGGACAAGCATTGCCTGTAAGCAGTAGTAGTATTTTATTATTAAGTTTACAATAATACAATATTTGCGTCACACAGTTGGGTGACCGTACATGCTGTTGAAAAACACTTGAGTTTAAAATATTACCAGCACATATATATATCTTAAGAACATTAGAACACACAGACACACACACACACATACACACACACACACACACACACACACACACACACACACACACACACACTCACTCTATGTATTCATACATATAGATTACTCAAACACCAAATTACAAAAATATTTCATCTCTTAGTACACGAACCTCCATTAAGTATGTGGCCAGTTTTGGCTGTTTTGAATCAAATCTCAGAATGCTGTCCTTCGTCTGTTTTAAGCTAATTTTTTCCTCCATCTGCATGCAATCCAGTCTTCCTGATCCCCACATAATGGGCAAATGCACCTACCAGCTTCATCAACTACCTTACATGTTTTCCACCCTCCTAACCTGAGCCGCGCTAGTCCCGACCTCTGCTTCATACCCAAGTAAGTAGTTAAATTGCAGGTGTGTAGTTAAGAACTAGAGTCATAAACTCGTAAAGTAAATACATTAGTTGCAGTTGTTGATCTAATGTGCAGGATTTTGATGCATCAGTTTTTCCCCAGCCAGCCAATCTGGTACAGCTTTCCAGAAGGTGTTCTGGTCAGCATTGCAGATGCTCTGCCAAACAGTCATGTCTACTGAGCAACTGCTTCTTTCCTTGGCACATTTTGTATTTCTTTTATGTTGCAGTAATTATTATTAGAAATTTTGTTTTGAATATTATGTTGGTATTTTTGTTCGATATTAATTTTGATATTTTTTAGTTTTGCATTTAATCTACAAGACTTTATATGTTTTGAGTGTAGCATTTCACCCTTATTGGCCGGAAGTCTCATTACCAATCACTCCCACATGAGCTGGTATCCATTGTTGTATTATCTGTTAATTTGTTTTTATATTTCGTAACTAATTTGGGCCAAAAATGGACACTATAGTTTCATTTACTTAGTTTTTTCCCAGATGCATTTCAAAGATGTTCATCTTCATTGTTGGCGGGTGTTTGACTGGCTTCAGAAGGGGAGGTTCCATTCGTAATTTCCTCTGTGCTGCTATCTGGTTTTGTTGGAGGTAATCTTAAGGTGTTGATGAAGATGAACATTTCTGAAATGCATCTGGGAAAAAACTAAATTATAGTGTCCATATTTGACTCAAATTAGTTACATAATTAAAAGTTTCAGTGTATAAATCACTTCACATCATATCTTGTTGATATATAAGAAATATCGCATGCTGACTATCAAAGATATTAACCTGACAGCTGAGTATGTTTGTGTGCATTAAGTATAAATTCCACACGCAATGAAAGGTTAAATTCATGGAAATTAACCACACTTGGAAAATAATGGAAATGTAAGAAGCCTGTGCTAGAAGTTCAGTGTGACAAATTTGTTAGGAATTCAGTAATTCAAAAAGTTCATCATTCCTTCTACATTAATAAGCCACTTACAATCAACAAATTGCTTGCATTTGTGAATGGTAACTCTGATGTTGCTGCGTTCAAGCAAACATATTTTTATAAGTTCTTACTTGTCATTGATTTTGCATTCTAGAAAAGAAACAGTAAGAATATTATTGTTGACCATGAGGAAGTGTTGTTAAATTGCTGAGTGGAGATAGGAAGGGCAGAAAGTGTATTTTCCCACCATAACATGGGTAACTGAAGGCCACACAACTTGCCAGTTATGGGTAGACACCACCAAGGGAGAGGGATTAGATATGATTTTTGTCTAGTAATTTTATATAATTTTTATTTTTAGTCAGGAGAGCTATATGTAAGTGGAGGAGTACATTTTGTGCTTTGTTTACATAAGGACAAATTCATCTGGTGAAAATCATTTAATCTGTAGTTGCATTACTAATAAAGTATTAAAGGATAGGAGGAATAAATCACAAACTGTGCTGCACAAAGTTTAATGTTGCTGTTGCACTTGGTATGACATTTCACTAGTCAACAAACAAGGTTTTGGATGCAAAACAAAATGAATGAAATGTTATATAATTTGACATCCTAAATTTGAAAGTAACTGAAAAATATTTGATAGTTCTCATTTAGAGCATGCTTGAGATACACATGATTTGTCCTGATTGTTCGTGATAATGTTACTGATGTGTCTGGAAGGTAAACATTTGTTTTTTTTTGCAGGGCAGAACATGGCAACAATGCTGTTGTATCTTGCTGCAACAGGGAACTTGTTGGAGAAGCTAACCTGGTACGACACATGAGGCAACACAGGCAGCGAGTCAAGTAAGTATCTCCTCTCAAAGATACATGGGAGTTCCATGGTTTCCCAAACTTAAGCAGGAATGTTTCCTTCCCAAATTTAATTTAATTTCATGCATCATTAGTGTCCACCACCTTTGGTGCCATAAATATTGTATTTATCTGAATGCAAACAATATTTTCTTCCAAAATATTAATGTTGAGAACTGGGGGGTCATCTTGCATTCACAATATATGTTGTCGAATAGCGTGTGGGGAAAAAGCAAGTTGCAGCAGTGGCAAAGCTTAGAGACGTAAAGTTAGCTATTAACAGATATACAGAATTGTAAGCATATTCATTGGAAGAAATATTTCTCTCTGAGATTTATACAGGATATCTTTTCACCTAATGTTGTATTGGGACACAATAATCAAATAGGAAGAGAGGTTTACAGAGACTTTGCCCTAGAGCACCACCAGGCCGGCAGCCAATCTGAGTGCTGCTGTGTTATTCCTTCTTAACTGGGGAGCAACGCGCTAAGTTATTCTGTCTCTCATAAATACTATTTGCACTAAGAAAAAATATTTAACTTTTGCAAAAAATAATTCATGAGGAAGATAGGGACTAATATTTGTAGCAGAACCATAAAAACCACACATGAATAAACAATATGTTGCCAGATCTGCATGCTCAGTGTGTGAGTGAGAGGGAAATATGAAAAGACCTGGCAATGCAGAGCACACTAATGCATCTCATTCTCTGCAGAGTGGAGCTCTTCCCATTTGAACAACATTATAGTTGTGCATTTCACAGCAAACGTACCAGGTATGTTGCCACTCGCCCCTCTCTGTCTTCCATCCATCATGTGAAGTTTTGTGCAAATTCAAATAGCTTAAAACTTTTTACCACAATGTGTTATATTAAATATGCTGTTGTCTAAATAGAACATGTATCCATCATCATTTTGCAGCATGCTGCCGCTGCCAGTCTCACCTCTTCCACCCATTACAAGAATTCCTGTGCAAATTCAAATTAGGTGAAACTGTTTACAAAGATGTTAGGTATATTTGTCTAAATAGAAGATCTTATCCATCATCACACTTGAAGCTTCACTGCCTTGACCTACATTTTTGTTCTTTCCCTCTCTTAGCATGCTTATTACGTGAATTTCTGCCCAATTTATTAAAAAATCTTATGTGTTCCATTCACGTGACTTTCTCTACATCACTGTAACATATTATTGTTAAAAAGCATATTCTTCTATCTACTTAATGATAATTGAGATAAACATTACCAGAAATGGTCTTATTATTTCCTCCCTTGTAAGTAGAAGAGAAAAAATGGAATACACTAGGCTAAAACGATAGTCAAATCTTTTAAAAGCCAGTTGCGATGTTGTTGTAACCTGTTTCTATGCAGGGCCCAGAAGTTTACAACTTTTGGTGTGAGAAAAGTTTAGGTATTTTACATCTGAAGCAAATAACAAGGAATATTTCAGAAATGGTCAATTCAACGAAAAAAGGTATATGACATAAATTGTGTTTTTTAACATGATCATGTTTTACATATAAGTTTTTGTCTATCTCTTATGGTTATGCAAAATTCATTCAGAATAAAGAGGTCTTTAGAGGATATTTCCAGAAAATTTAAGATATACATTTTACTTACCATATTAATATCTTTAATATACAGTATTTGAATCAAAATCATTAGCCATTTTTGAGAAAATCAAAATTTTCGAAATTTTTTTCCGCCTAAAGGGTAGTTTAGGGTGGGGGATTTTTCTCAAAATCTTTGTATCGCATCCCTGGAAGATATAAACTTAAAGTACCAGGTTTGGTATATTACAGACTTTTCGTTTTTGAGTTATTGCATACACAGACATGGACCTTTTTCTTAAAATGCTATTTTTGGATACAGGGGACCCTAAAACGATATTCCCAGTATGGAATTTTTGGATGCAATACATCTTCTCTATATACTGTGTACATAGTACGTGTAGAGAAAGTAAAAAAAGACTTAATCAGTTTCATAAAAATATATTGCAATAAATGTCTTTGTTGACCTAAAACTCAGTTGCAAAAAGTGTTTGATGCGCTGCTGCAGATAATTAACTCGACATTACACAGTTGACTGTTCATGGTCAAGCAAAAAGAACCAAATTTCAGTCATAAAGCAAGCAGGTGTTAAAAGATTTGACTGTCGTGTAATCCCTCATTTCCCTTCTACTTATGAGCAACTACCTAACAAGCCCATTGAGCTTGATTAGCAAGAAGAATAAGATTTGGCAAGAATCATTTTTACAGAATAGTTAGAGAATGTCTTGTGAGTGTAACACATCAGATTGTTTTAGTTTATACTATTTTCACTTAAAAACAAAGCATTTAAGGACAAGAAAAAATGTGTAATTTTATGCCCTCTATCACATCAGAAATTATATCCCCACCAATGAATCCTTGCACTTGACAGTAAGGAGTTAAGTTGGTACATCCACAGAAAACGGATGAAAAGCTTTACCTGTTTGACTTTCTGAACCAATCACAAAGCAGCATTCTGGTCAGACAATGGAAACTGATCTAGATGCTGCACTGTTGCAATATTTGGCTATTTCCAACCACGTGTTCAGTTTGTGAACTCCTAACACATACGTTGAACTGCTCTGTACAAGATACGTATTATTCCTGGTTATTTACACTTGTTGATAGTGTTTTGGTGTTTGTGAGAGAACAATTGTAGAGGTGGATAGACTTTTGCGGGAAGGTAATGACAGGGAAGAAGAAAGTGAATCATGCGCACAAAGTAATATGAAAAGCACAGGAATTAGACGAAATCATCAGTGAATGTGAACCACTAATGATATGTCTTGGTGACGACGATGATGATAATGACGATGATACTTCCGTGAATGATGACAATGGAGACTTTTATGCAACTGAGCCTAAACCGGTTAAAATCACTTGTTATACCTTTCGCTCTTTGTCACAAGCTATTTTACATTAAATACATAAATATGTAATGTATGCTGCATATGTTATAATATCACTGTTATTTTCAATTAACATCAATAATAACAAATTAGTTTCATTATTCATTTACTAGTTACTCTGGCAAAGGCAGCATAGCCAACTTTGCGAGAAACCACCCGAACTGTCAAGTGCAAGGATTCAGCTGCGGTGGTATAGGAATAGTTATTATTACATCCTGTATATCAAATTTGAATCATTAAAACTACATTATGACTATTCTCATAATTCAAGCTCCGCTTAAATCTCAAATTTAATCTTAATTGAAAAACCATTCTGTTGAAACTTGAGGTTGTAAAACTAACTAGCAGTTAATGCAACTGTTGCAGATGTCCAGAATGTGGCAAAGAACTGTCGATGCGCTGGTCCCTCAAGTATCACATGCTGCGACATCTTCCTCAGGAAAGACGACCGTTCAAGTGCAAGAAGTGTGGCAAAGGTTTTGCTATGCAAAGCGAGGTCCAGAAACACCAAACAGTTCATCTCACAGAAAATGAGAGAGGGCGTCATGTCTGTGATATATGTGGCAAAACGTAAGTAAGGTTTATTGAAGCACTAAGAAATACACATATCTTGTGCTGACCTCTAAAATTTGGCGTGGGCAGTCCAAACAAGGAACATGTTACTGTAACTACACTAAATGCTCACCAACTTACAGTTTTTCTCTTAAACAGTCCATTTATTTTTGATTTTTTCTAAACATTGTCCCAATGTCTTACAATTTTTATCTACAATTTTATTTATATCAGATTTCTTATTTATTTTTGATCATATATTTTCTTTTCCCCATTTTTCAGTTTTCTTACAATCAAAAATAATTTGTTGAACATGTTCCTTTCCCCCATATAATGGACCTTGTGGCTGTCTGTTTAGCCTCCATATTCCTGCTCTCCCCCTCATTTCTTCCTGGCTAGTGTTATCTATATCTTTCTCTTTCCCTGCTATTTTTATGAGTATATAAAATACAAGTGATCTCTTCTCTGATGACTAAACAATTTTGGAATTTCTATATATTCAAATCTTTTTCTTGCTCCTTTCCAAAAACCTTTATAATTTGTTTCTCTTTTCCTCCAAATATCACCTAAACCATTATTTTCTAAGTTATCTCTTAAATTACTTATCTAACTTGTACTTTGTAAACTTGTTTCTTGTTGGAATTATATAATAATGAATCGAAATTGTAAACTCCTTAAATTTCTCCAATTACATGTTGTAATCAAAATCATTGGAGCCATTTTTGAGAAAATCTAAATTTTCGAAAATTTTTCCATGCAAAGGGTAGTCAGGGATAGGGGATTTTCTTAAAAATCTTTATGTTGTATCCTTGGAAGATTAAATACCAAGTTAAGTACATTAAATACATTTACGAATTAGTGAAAAAGATTATGAAAACTTTGATAAATACTGTATTAAACAGAACAAACATAAGCAAGAGACCAGAACACAAAATTACTTGCTCATAGACTTACACTATGTGAAAAAAGCCTGTTCTACTCTTGTTAAAAATTGTGTAATAAACTACCAAACAACTATAGAGAAATAAAAGTTTGTTTCTTAACACAGTAAAAAAGTCTTTCATTGAAAAAGCTTAATACTCTGTGTAAAAGAATACATGGAAGATAGTCTCTAGGACCATACATATTAGTAAATTTGTTAAATATGTATATAGAAATTTATGTAAATACTGCTGTACATGACATTTTTGTTGTACTAGTTTGTAGTATTAGTTTTAACACATGTTAACTTGGCGAGTCATCAGTTTGCTGAGCTTTAGCCCAACAAATGTAAATGTTGAAATTAATTAACGAGTCGATTTTGTAACACTGCATCACTTACTTTTATTATCAGAAGCCATGTGCTTCCATTGTTGATTCCTTTAGTTGACTCTTGCTTGTTAACTTTTTTGTGTACCAGGGCCAAGAATAGGAAGAGAGTAAAAGTAGTCAGCACCCTCACTCTAAACCAAGATTTACAAGAAGTTTACATTCCACTCTACAAGGTTCTACAAATTCCAGAGGATCTTCAAATGATATATCATTCTGGCCGCAAAAAACAATTACTCCAAAAAAAACATTAAATTCTAAATTAAAAGGCGATATTCCATAGAAAGCAAACCAGGAATATACCAATTCAGCTGCAACAACTGTAAAAGATTTACATTGGCCAAACAAAAAGAAACTTAAAAACAAGAGCAAAAGAACATCTCAGAAATATTAAACCAAAACAAAAGACAGATCGGCGGTAGCTTGGTATTTTTGGAAAGAGTAACACACCATAAATAGAAGTCCAAAAATGCTCAAAAATATCAGAAGTAAGACAGAATTAAAAGTTTGGGAGAACCTCTATATTTGGAAAAACAGGAACCTCGTTTTCAATTTGAAATCTCGCCAGGCGACCTACTGATACAGAGGTTCATCAGACCACACCAGGCACAAAGACAACCACCACAGCAAGCAATGCCGGCAGTCAACTAAAGGAACTGACATGGCTTCTGAAACTGCAGATTCTTTAAAATAAAAATAGCAAAAAACTGTGTAAATCACTGTTTACTAAGTTAAAGGTTATGACCGTGCTATATACAGACCACTAATTTACATGAGAATGAACATTGACCAATATTCCCCCAGAACTGATCTCCATAATTTTAATACAAGAAATAAACATAAATTAGACAAACTACCAGAAGTAGCAAGAGCAGTCACAATTAATAGATTAAAAGTGTGTATTCACAACTGGTTAATAAATAATCCATTTTACTCAATTAATGAATTTGTGGATGGTACTGTTGACATTTTGTAGCCTGAATCAATGTAAATAACTGTAATCATATACGTAAATATATTTTTGACGATGTCATTTCTAGATATATACTGGTTTCTGACAAATAAATAGTATTATTATTATTATAGTTATAATATGTTTTCCAATAATAAAAGTAAGTGATTTAATGTTACTAAATCAACTCACTAATTAATTTCAATTGATAGAACACAAAGTCCACCGTATATCACTATATAAATGTATGTGACAAATACATTGTAGTTGTTGTTATTATTAGTATTATTATTATTGTTGTTGTTATACAGAGTATTCCCAAATGAATATAGGGGTTTTAATGTTTTATAGTACTTACAATTTTTAATGCACAGTCATGAATGGTATACCAAATGAAAGAGCAACTTGTACAGCTTTTTTACAAATGTTCAATGTATGCACCATTCACCACATGACACACATCAAGTCTGTAAGCAAGTTCTTCCCAAATCATGATTATTGGGTCTTGAGTAATTGTTGCAACAACTCTTAAAATCCTCTGTCTTAAGTCTTGGAAGTCAGCTGGTAGCAGAGGGACATACACTTTATCCTTTACAAATCTGGGGAACATGGAGGCCATGCAAAACAAGCTCTGTCATTCGTTCCCTTTCAGCTAATCCAGTGGTTGGGTAGTGTCATTCAATTTAGGGGAGTCATTTTGCAACTAAAAATTTGTTGGGTTTTTGTGACCCCCAGATCCGAACATTATGAGAGTTCTCATAGCCACTTAGATGCAATTGAAGACAATAAGATCTAAAAATTTGTCATTGCGATGCAGCAACATTGCAGTTACAAAGTTGTTATGTAAAGTGTAGTCTGTAGACTTTAGAGCTTGCAGTAACTGCAAACAAAAGGAAGTAGTTGTGTGTCCTTAAAATTTTCTATACAAACGTAGGTGTAATTCCTAATTCACGACTAGCCTTACAAACAGATTTCTTGGGGCTGCACCTGTTCAACATGTTCTGCAGTCAATTTTGTTCATCCCGTTACACATACTGCCTGTAGTTTTAAACTGAGCATACCATCTATGGAGGTTATCATCATTTGGAGGATCGTAATTGAACTCCAAAAGGAAAGCTTGTTGCACTGTAATAGCAGATTTAGTTGTATGAAACTCTAAAACACAGAATATGCTTTGCTCCATAGACACTAGCTCTTTGTAACAGCAGACAGTCGAAATAAATGAAACCAACCTACTGTTTGAGTTGCTCTTTCATTTGATATATCATACGTTACAAACTGTAGGTACTACAAAACATTAAAACCCTGATATTCATTTGGGAACACCCTGTATTTACAAGGAACTAAATAATAAGTATATTCTGCTAATGTTTATCTTGAATAGCATGGTAAAGTAAGAAGAATAATCTTTACTCAGAAGTTTGTCTGTAGAAGCTAGAGAAAGTTATGTGAATGTAAGCATCAGATTTTTTACTTTCTCTAGCCCTGTATGTACAATGTATATAGGGATAGAGAAGGTATTGTATTCCACCCAAAAATTTGATGTCCAGATTTCACTAGAAATACATGTTTTAGGAACCCCTGAATCCAAAGAAAGCATTTTCATAAACAGATCCGTCTGTGTGTGTCTGTGAACAGTACAGCTCAGAAACGAAAAGATAGTTAAATACCAAACTTGGTATTTAAGTTTTATATCTTCCAAGGATGTGACACAAAGATTTTCAAGAAAATCCCCCCACCCCTAACTACCCTTTATATGGAAAAATTTTCGAAAATTTTGATTTTGTTAAAAATGGCTGTAACAATTTTAATTAGAATACCACATGATAAAGCCATTTCTATAACAAACTGTATATTTTGAATTTCTGGGAATAGCTTTTAAAGATCTGTTTATTCTGGATGAATTTTGCTTAATTTGTCATAACTAGTAAAGCGTAAGAGATAGACAAAAATTTACTGTACAAAAAATGTAAACCTTGTTAAAATACACAAGTTATGTCATATACATTTTTTTTGTGAAGGTTGCTGTTTTCACGGTATTCCTTGTTATTGGTTTCAATTGTACTTATACTTTTCTCAGACAGGAAGTGTCCATTTTTCTTTTGTTCTACTCCTGGCCAAGCAAAGAAGTGATTTGTAATGACAATTGCTTAACGAACGCTTTTAAAACATTTGCCTATTATTTAGCCTAGTGCATTCCTTTAGTTCCCTTCTACTTATAAGGAACTGAGTAATAAAATTCTGCTAATGTTTATCTCGATTAGCATGGTGTTGAAAGAAGAATTAAGTTTGTCTGTATAAGCTAGAGAAGGTCATGTGAGTGTAACACGTGGGAATTTTTTAAATATCAGCATGTGTTGCTTTTCTGTATATGTTTATATATGTTGCAGGCTGAGCACTGCCTACTCTGTATTGAACCACCAGCTGTACTTCCACCAGCGGGTTCAGAAGGCCATGTGTCACATCTGCCCTAAGACGTTCAGCACGGTGTCAGCTCTCAAGATCCACCTCACGTCGCACTACTCTAAGCCTCAGAGCGAGAAGTGTCCGGAGTGTGGCAAGATGTTGAAGAACAAGATGACACTGCGATCTCACATGCTGCTGCACAACAGCAAGAAGACGTACCCGTGTCCACACTGCGACAAGGTGTGCAGGTTCACCAACAGGCTCCGGGAACACCTCCGCTGTCACCAAGACTTGTGGCCTCACCAGTGTACCTTCTGCAAGAAGCTCTTCAAGCGTAAAGCTGGACTCCAGGTACCTGTTAGTTTTACCTCATATAGCCCTGATTGTGTCAAGGAGCACTTTTTATTTAAACCTGGTTGATGAATGAAATTGGTGAAATGATGCTCAAATATTTCGGGGTCCATGGAGCTTCATCTTCTCAGAATAAGGGAAAAACTCACAATCTGTTGAATATGAGACACACGACCCAGGTGGGCTAAGAGCGGATTTTATTTTTCTTATTTGTTCAAGGAAGATTTTTGGAAATCTTTTGGAATTTTTGGTGTGCCAAAGGGTGATATTTTTACTTTCTCTACATGTTCTATGTATATAGTGTATAGAGAAGGCAATGCACTCCACCCAAAAATTTGGTACCAAAATTTCACCAGAAATACATATTTTAGGATCCCCTGTATCCTGAAAAAGCATTTTTAAAAAAGGTCCAAGTGTGTAAAATGAGTCTCATTTACACTTGAATTGCTTCACTAAGTCATAAATTAGCTGGACATGTTTCGCGGGCTTATGTTGCCTACATCATCAACAGAACATGTCCAGGTAATTTATTACTAAGTAAAGCAATTCAAGTGTAAATTTGACTCATTTTATAACCAATGTGTAATTATGCTTCACTGTGTACCACTTCCAGTATTTTGATTCTTTCGTCCATGTGTGTGTTAATATGATAGCTCAAAAATGAAGTCTATAAAATACCAAACTTAGTATTTAACTTAAGCACGCAAAGATGCGACACAAAAGTTTTGAGAAAAATATCCCCATCCCAAACTGCCCTTTACATGGAAAACATTTTGAAAATTTTTATTTTCTTAAAAATGGCTCTAACATTTTTAATTAGAATATCATATATAAAATAATAAAATGCATATCTTGAATTTTTTGGGAATAGCCTCCGAAGACCTCTTTGTTCTGGATAAGTTTTGCATAACTAGTAAACTGTAAGAGATAGACAAAGCTTACTAAACAAAAAATGTAGAGCACATTAAAACATACAATTTATGTCCTGTACATATATAATATATTTTTTTTTTACATAGCCCCCTTTAACATCTAAGGTCATATCGGGGGCTTTGCACATGAAACAACTCGTCTTTTGGTTTAAATCATTTTATTTTCCTCAAACGCACTCATTCACTCTCACTTACACACTTCCAGCCTCTGTGGGGGACCCTGGCTAAAGAAAAATTCCCTGCCCCAGCCAGGAATCGAACCCGGGACCTCCGGATGAGAAGTCAGCTTGCTGACCACTCAACCACGGAGGCAGTCACCCATACATTTTTTTCATGGAGTTGACCATTTTCGAGATATTCCTTGTTATTGGTTTCAGTTTTAACATATTGTAAATTTTTCACATATGGGAACTTGTCAGCTCATGGCCACGTAAAAAACTGTTTTCAATCCCATAGCAACCACATTTTGAAACATTTGACTATCACTTTAGCCTGGGTATTCCCTTATTTCCCTTCTACTTAAAAGGAAGCAAGTAATAAGACCTTTTCGGTTAATGTTTATCTTTATTGGCATGGAGTAGATAAAAGAAGAGGGTTATTAACAATAATTTGTTACCAAGATGTAGAGAAAGTCGTATGAATGTAACATCCTGATATTTTTACTTTCTCTACTTCGTACTTTCTATTTACTATTAAAGTCCGCTCAAAAATTCTATACTGATAATTACTGGAAATACGCTTTTAGGGTCCCCTGTGTCCAGAAAAAAATACAGTTTTAGAAAAATGTCTGTTTTCTGTGAACAAATCTCAAAATGAAAATCCGGTTAAATACTGAACTTCATAATTAAGTTCACCATCTTCCAAGGTCGCGGGTTCAAACCTGGCGGAGGACGATGGAATTTTTCGGGTGTAAAAATCCTCAGTTTTGGGCTGCTTTAAATAAACATAAAAAATCTGACCAAAAGGAAATTTATGTTGAAAATGCAATAGATTTATTGCGAAATTAGTCCAAGGATTCCAAAAGATAAGTGAAGATTTGTTGCAACTATTAATTGTTATAGTAATATTTGTGTTACTTCACTGTTACTAGCTTCTTTTTATATTTAAAAGTATAAGTATTTTAAATCTGAAACAAATAACAAGGAATATCTCAGAAATGGTCAACTCCATGTAAAAAACGTATATGACATAAGTTGTGTGTTTTAACGTGATCTACATTTTGTGTGTAGTAAGTTTTTGTCTATCTCTTATAGTCTACCAGTTATGCAAAATTCGGCAAAATTCATTCAGAATAAATTTGTTTTCAGAGGCTATTTCCAGAAAATTAATGATATACATTTTATTTGTCTTGTAAGTATATATACACACATTAATCAAAATCGTTAGAGGCACTTTTGAGAAAATCAAAATTTTCAAAATTTTTTCCATTTAAAGGGTAGTTGGAGGGATTGTTTTGAAAATGTTCGTATCACATCTTTGTGAGAGATTGAACTTAAATACCAAATTTGGTATTTAATAGAGTTTTTGTTTTTGAGCTATGCTGTCCACACACACACACACACACACACACACACACACACACACACACACACACACACACACACACACACACACACACACACACACACACACACACATACCTTTTTCTAGACATTTTTTTTTTGATTCAGGAGGTCCCAAAACATGTAAATGAAATCTCAGTATTAAATTTTTGGGTGCATAGTATGTGTAGAGAAAGTAAAGCTCTTTTGTAAGAATAGTTTGTTACAGAATAGGTAATTGGAATGGAAGGCATCAGATTTTTATAGTTGAAGTAATAACTTGTTTGTGTTTCAGGCACATATTGTGGTCCATACTGGTGAACAGCCATATCAGTGTCCATATTGTTCTCGCACGTTTGCAAGTAAGAGTAATTACTACTCTCATAAACAAAGAATGCATATTAGAAGAAACGCAAATAAGAAACCTGATACTGCAGATAAGAAAACTAAGGTGCCAAAAAGGAAGAAAGGTAACGTGAGAAACAAAAAGAAAAAGAAGGTGTCAGATAATGAGGAAAGCAATGATAGTGACAGTGCAACATGCAATAGGCAAGTAGAAGCTGCAGACTGTAATGTTGATGCTAATAGTGGGGCAGGTGATACTGACGTTATAGCAAATGAGAATACTGACAAAGCAGCTGATGGTAATATTCCAGAAGAGGGTAAAAATAGGGTGAAATCTGAAAATGATTACAAAGATGGAAATTATGGCATAGCAGATGTGAAGAAATATTACACAAGAAATGGGAACGAATATGAAATGGCAAACTTGAATAAGTACGAAATGGTAGCTGAAGAAGAAGAATACAGTGTGGCAGATATGAATAAAGCTAACGATGCAGCAGAGGACAGTAAATTTAATTTAGCAGAAGAGAGGTAAATAACAATTGAGGATTGTAAAGTGTCATGTTATGTTTAAAATTGATTATCTCAGTTTGCAGTGTATGTTATTCCGTACTTAACATGCAAGTGTTGGAGTGATTATATAATTGTCCAGCCCAGATGACAAGCTAGTCCTTACAAAAACAAATTATTTGTGGTAGATTTTTACTATGTATAGAGGAGGTATTGCATTCCACCCAAAAATTCAATTCCGATATTTCACTGGAAATACATGTTTTGGCTCTTCCTGAATAAAAACAAAAGCATTTTTAGAAAAAGGTCTGTGTGTGTGTCTGTGGACAGCTTAGCTCAAAAACGAAAAGACAGTTGAATATCAAACTTGATATTTAAGTTTGGTATCTTCCAAGGATGCAACACAAACTACCCTTTACATGGAACTTTTTTTGAAAATGTTGGCTCTAATGACTGATTAAAATATTGTATATTAAACATAGTTACTTGACAAATAAAATTTATATCTGGAATTTTCTGGGAATAGCCTCTGAAGATTACTCTAGATCAATTTTACAGAATTTTTGCATAACTTCTAAACCATGAGAGATGGACAAAAACTTACCACACAAAACTTTAGAGCACGTTAAAACACACAATTTATGTTATATACATTTTTTTTGTGGAGTTGATCGTTTTTGAGATATTCCTTATTATTGGTTTCAACTTTGAAAAACTTATACTTTTCTGATACAGGAATTTGTCAATTGCTGTCCATTTTTTTGTTATTCTTGTAATTAATCTCTTTTATCTTGACACTCTTTTCTCAGTGTTTCTCCAACTATTTTAAACCTTCCAAAAAATAGCATTTTGGAAGGTCCTCAAAATAGGCATGTTTGGGAGATAACCTCTTTGTTAGATGGACTGGGTACCTCTTTAAATACAGTTTTATGTGATGACCCCAATTCCGTTAATAAAGTGCTCTAGTTTGTTGCCTCACCAAAGACATATGAGCCTTTTTAACCTTTTAGCAATTCCTTGTTACCTGCAACCTGTTTTTCACGAGTGTATTGGTTTTAGTCTTTTTAACCTTTTAACTCCTGTTTTTTACCACATGAGACTGATTTTTCGTGTGTGCGTGTCTAATTAGTTTTAAGCCCTTCTTTACTTTTCAACCTGTTTTTGGTTTTTTTAATGTGTTTCCTTTTTCATAACTTCGGGCCCAAATGACCTAGTTGTCGACAGGCCCTTAAACACCACTCTCTCTTTGTTAGTCACTTTTTCAAATTTGGAAATAAATAAAAGTCACTGGGGACCAAATCTGGTTAGTACGGTGGATGTTGAAGTAATTCAAACCTTAATTCTGCAATGTTTGCCATCGAAAGTGAGTAGGTATGTACCATTGCATTGTCTTAACGAAAGAGAATCTTTTTCTTTGTCAGTAGAGGGTGTTTTTTCTTTTATTTCTCTGTTCAACCAGTGCAATAACGATGCATAATACTCTCTATTTATCATTCTTCCTTTCTGCAAATAATAAATGTAAATGATTCCGTGTGCATTCCAAAACGCAGAAGCCATCACTTTTCTGCAGATTTCACTGAAGAGGTTGCCGTGGATCCATTGGCCAGCGTCAATACGCCACATACACACATGACCTAATCTCAACATCTGATTGGATGCTGTCATGGCCGCTACCTTTCACTTTTACATTTTAAATTGGAACTATGGCTTGGACTCTGGACATACAACCTCCAAACACGTGCTTTTACCCTTAGTATACACACAAATAAAATAAATAAATAGATAAATCATACACAAAATAAATGGAAATAACAAAAATGTGTACTAGAATTCATGGCAAATACATGAATTCCAAATCAAGCAAGGCTAGAGGTAAATGCATATGTACATTGGTGCTAACAGCCTCAGTGCATACTAGATGTGCCTAGAGAAGATAAAAATAATTATATTTTTCAGGGTCACGGCCACTGTTAGGCTGCTGTGAGAGTTTCCACCATAAGTTACCTAATTCTTTATAGTCACTTCCTGTTCTAAGTCGTAGATGCAAAGTTTCCACATCATACTTCCTCTCCATCTCCGCAAGGAAAAGTAACAGAAATTATGAGTAGTCTGTATTCTAGTGCTGGTGACAGTGAGAAAACAAAATACTGTCGTAGAGTGCATGAATTTTCAATAATATCGCTGTAACAAATGAGTTATAGAATGACACTTCTGTTAAGAGCAGATCCTTAACATTAACAAAGAGCTACAGCCACGTTAATAACAAGAAGTTTACAGAATGAATATTTTGTATTGTTTTCCCCAAACTATGTGCAGTGGCAATAAAAGTAGATCTTTACTTTCTCTACATGCACTATGTATAGTGTATAGAGAAGGTATTGTGTTGCACCCTAAAATTCAATACCGAGATTTCACTAAAATACATGTTTTGGGATCCCCTGAATCCAAAAAAAGCATTTTTAGTAAAATGTCCCTGTGTGTTTCTGTGGACGGCATAGCTCTAAAACAAAAAGACTGTACAAAGCAAAACTTGGTATTTCATTTTAGTATCTCCCAAGGATGTGACATAAAGAGTTTAAAGAAAATCCCCCCCCCCTCCCCCTTCACAAACTATCCTTTACATGGAAAAATGTTTGAAAATGTTGATTTTCTCAAAAATGGCTCGTAACGATTTTGATTAAAATGCTGTATATTAAAAATATTTGCATGCCAAATAAAATGTATATCTTGAATTTTCGGAATAGCCGCTGAAGACCTCTTCATTATGGATGAATTTTGCATAATTGGTAAACCGTAAGAGAAAGACAAAAATTTACTGTACAAAAAATGTAGATCTCGTCAAAACACACAATTTATGTCTGAAACACATTTGTTGTGGAGGTAATCGTTTCTGGGATATTCCTTGCTATTGGTTTCAATTGTAAAGTGCTTTTACTTTTCTCAGACAGAAAGAGTTTAAAATAAGAACGAAAGAGTTTGTTTGTTTGTTCTATTTCTGGTCAAGCAAAGAGCAAATTGCAATGACAATCGCATAACAACAGCTTTTAAAACCTTTGACTGTCACTTTAGCATAGCACATTCCTTTAGTTGCCTTCTACTTATAAGGAACTAAGTAATAAGAACATTCTGCTAATGTTTATCTCAATTAGCATTGTGTAGAAAGAAGAAGTTTGTTTGTAGAGCAGCTGGAGAAAGTCATGTTGTTATGGTCTGACATTTGTGTTGTAAGTACATTATAGAGGGAGATGATATTCTCTTCTAGTCCTAAAAGCACATTTTACAATTTTTATGCATGTTAAGTATGGGATATTTATGTAATGTTTATGTATGTGAATTTTATCTATATTTTAGTGACCAAACTGAAAGTGTAGATATTACAAATGAAAGAATACAAAATAAAATGAATGAAAGGACAAATAATTGTTTTGCACCAATCCAACATAATGTAATGTTGAAACTTTAAAAACCATAGCAGAGGCATGAGGCAGTGCTGTGATGCCCTTGGCTACTGGACAAACTTCTGCATTCCCTTGTTGTTAGTGTTTAGCACCACCTAATGGTTCCCTGACTAGCTGTTATCAAGTTGAGCTTGGATCTTACTGTTTAAAGCTTTATTCTCAGGGTTTGCGTATAAATACTAAATGAAATACAGCAACACTCACTTTGATGAAGTATACTTTTACTACTATTTCAGTCAAATGAGGATGAATACTTATTTGCCAGTTAAATCTTTCACTGGTTATTGCTAATGATATCTCTAGGCCACGTCCCCATAATACAACGCAGAATAAACTAATGAACATTTGAACTCCTATTTCACGTGGCTGCTCGCCGACTTCTTTAAACACTTCTAGTTGCGTTGCTGTCCTAAATCAGAGTGAACGAGCTTAATCCAACAGTATACTACTGAACCTCCACTAACTCCCACTACTTGGTTACAAGACTATATGACAAAGGAGTAGCCCATTGGTCACAGCCACGCCTGGCCTCTTGCCGATTGGTTGAGTGAACGGCTTACGTGACCCTCATGCTAACTCACACTCCCACGTCTTGCTTCTCTAAAATATAAAAAATAGCTTGGCTTCGTCGAAATTTAACCACGTGAAAGTCTTTTAACGGATCCAAGCTTCTTTCAACAGTCAGACATGTATAAACATGAATTTACAATATGGGAGCCGTTGAACATTTACAATACATGAAATAATATTGAATATTTTCCATAAGACTTAGTTACAATGGTTATCATTTCCCTTTGCCAAATTCAATGCACAATTTACTATCTGGAATCTGACAGTGATATTAAAATAAGTAATATATATGATAATAAAAATATTAACTAATATTATTAGCAAATAATTAATATTGAAGAAATGTTATAGATATGGAATTTCAGTCTTGGGCAGTTTCAGTGCTGCCATGACACTACCTTAATAAAATGAAGAAATATGTATGCAGTTGTTTATAATCATGGATGACTATATCAACAATGCAGTCAGCTTATTATTCTTCTTCAAGGCACAATAGAATGGCTTGGTTCACAATTGTAAACCATAGGAGCTGAAGGTTTTTACTTTCTCTACACACACACACACTATGCACAAACTGTATATAGAAGGTGTTGTATTGCATCCAAAAATTTGATACCAAGATTTCACCAGAAATTGAGACCCCATGAATAAAAAAAAAAAGGCATTATTAGAAAAAGGTGTGTGGGTGGGTGCATCATAGCTCAAAAATGGAAAGTCTGTTAAATACCAAACTTAATATTTAAGTTCAGTACCTCCCAAGGATGTGACAAAAAATGTCCCAGAAAATTCAAAATTGTATTTTATTTGTGTGTGTTTTTTGTAACTTAACGTCCTTTAACCTGGTTGGTCATATCGGACGATGAATGAAATTGATGAAATTATACTCAAATGATCTCAGGGTCCATAGAGCTTAAACTTACTTGACATTCGTCTTCTCAGGATAAGGGAAAACCCCAAAAAAAACCTTATCCGGATAAACCGCCCTAAGCAAGATTCGAACTCGCGACCTGTTGAATGTGAGGCAGACACGCTATCACCACACTACCCAGGCGGCAATTTATTTGTGTTGTAAACAACTTTAATATACAGTATTTTAATAAAAAAAAACCTTAGCCATTTTTGAGAAAAACAAAATTTTCATGTCACATTCTTGGAAGATAAACTTAAACACCAAGTTTGGAATTCAACAGTCTTTTAGTTTTTGAGCTATGCTGTCCACAGACAGACAGAGGCACACACGGACCTTTTTCTAAATATGTTTTTGTTTTATTCATGAGGTCTCAAAACGTAATTTCCAGTAGTAGGTACGTGTAGAGAAATTAAAAAGGAATAGTGATTCCTGGATAATACTACAATGAGTTATCGTTGGATTTGACAAAAAGCTGAATGAGACAGTGAAAGTGGTGCAAAATCGCTGAGATCTGTCAGCATATCGCCATGATGACATAGAAAACCAGCATTTTTTAACCAAACAATCCAATGTCAGGTCAGTGACCATGGCCATTACTGAGTACAGAAAAATATTCTGCTTTACACACACACACATATATATATGGAGTTTTATTTATGGACGCTCTTTAACTGGGCATGAAAGATCGCTTAATTTTGTTCAGAGGCCTGTCTGCCAGGCTTGAGGTTCTTTACATGCCTTAAATCTACGACACAGGACCCACGGCTTTACTTTGCTTTGGAAGGAAGCCATGCTAAGGATTTGTACACATCCTCCTCCACCAGGTTTGAACCTGCGACCTTGTGTATATGAAGTCAGCATGGTAACCATTACACAATGGAGGGCGACTTTGAGATTCTATGTTCGGTTTACGAGCTGCACAATGTTGCACAGCTGTGGTGCTAAATTTTTTATTTTTAGTTAATTCATGCGTTGCCCAACTTCTTTGCAGAGTCTGCAAGTAGATGTGACATCTTGGGGAACATTTTTGATTTTGCCAGTATAGCACCGGAGTCTTGTGTCATTAATTTGATTTGAAGGGTTGGTATGCAGATTGGAAAGCAATGTTTTCTGCATTAAGAGCAATCAGCAAATGAGAGTGGTCATTAGCTTTGGTGACATCAGTGTGGGGTCGAGTTCTTCAGTGGTTTGGCAAAGCAATGAAAAAAACTTTAAGCCGGGGATGTATGCCTCTCTTGCAATGCTTCAGAGATTTTCAATTTATGCGGTTTCGTTTGAAAAGAAACTAGTTATATAGCGAAAAGACCCTGTAAATATCAATTTCGCTTTTATCTGCTTACACATTTTTCCATCCAAAAGTAAAAAATGAATCACTGAAAATTACTGCATTTTGGCAAAAACATGTTGAACGACTAACTAAAATGCATATAATTCCAAACTACCCTATGAATCAATATCAAATTTGTTTTTGCGAAATGTAACAAATGACATTACACGACGGTAGCATTAATTTGCCACATCTATCTTAAACATGGACTCTAATTGAACCACTCTCGTAAGTACGCCAAACTCTTAATGCATTACTTAACCACTCCTACCTTAAACTTTAACCAAATCTAATTGTTACACTACACTAATCAATTTCCACCTGTCGTCCTCGTGAACAATGGGTAAATGCTACCTTCTGGTTCCTAAGGTTGCAAATTCAAACTCGGGGGAGGGCGATGATTTCTTTCGGGCTTAAAAATCCCACAAGGGTTTCCTTCGGACGGGAAGTAAAGCTAGTGGTCCCGTGTCGTATATTTATGGCACGCAAAAGAACCTGAAGTCTCATAATTAGGCATTTAAGCAAAATCAACCGATTTTTCATGGTGACGCTCAGAACCACAACAGTTAAAGATTTCCCTAAATAAAGTTGAATTTCAATTTTCCTAATATATCCCATAAGTTCTATAAGGGCTTTAAGATGAAAGATTCCTATAGTCAGCATACCACAAATGTAGCTAATATGTGAATATCCAGATTTTCAGTCGCCACTCACACGCTCTGCAAAGAAATTGTAGAACGTGTTTGCGTCGCCACTTTTGTAAGGGCGTAATTTCATTCATTTCTCATTCGTTTATGAATCTTTCACCTGTAGCGAAAGAAAGAAAGAAGTCCTAATCTCAAGGGTCCATTGTTGTCCTATCATAAATTCGGCGATTTGAGGTATTTACGTACCGCCATATATAAAGTGTTATTGGTCGCCTGACTACTTGTGTGAAATAAGATTTGTCCGAATAATCTTTTTTCGATCGAAAAATGAACGCGTGTATGCAAGTGGCCCTCCGTGGCCAATAGCCTCCGGAAAGGGATGGAGTATTTTGGGTGTAAAAATCCTTAGCATGAAGAGAACTAAAGTCATTGGTTCCGAATCGTATATTTGCGGCACGTAAAAGAATCTCAACCAGGAGCCAGGAGCAGGAACTAGTGTACTCGGGCGGGGGCAAATCACCACGGTACCTATCCGCTTTTCTCGCGGATTTACCCGTGTGATATAAAAGATGTAGTCTTGTGCAAGCGTTTATGTCTGTGTCGAAGTAATGTGGGCAGGGTGTTTCCCTCTGTGCAGCCGGCGCGGGCTGGCTTACCTACCGGAGTGGTCACCCACCCAGAGAGGAACCAGGCCCGATGCTGCTTACCTTGGCCAGCCGCTTGCGGGCTGTCAAGGAAAGCAGTGCCGGCTAGCGGGGAGAACTGAAGGGATGTAGGTACGGAGTGGGGGAAGCCAGTGTTGCAGATCTGGTCGGAGTACAACTGGACGGTCACCCGTCCGAGTCGGGAGCGGGCCCGATGCTGCTTAACTTGGCGGGTAGAACTGTAAAGAAGGGAGAGGCGGCCGAAAAATTACCATCCCAAGGCGTCCTTGGGAAGGCGGTAGCTTACGCGTCTCCTAGGCAGCGTGTGGTCGTAAAGACCGAGAGTGTTCGCCTGGGGATTTGGGTGAGGAGCAAGTTTAGTGTATATTGTGCGAGCTCTTTCTCGCACAACGTCCACTATGTAAGGGATTCCAGAGTGGGAATGGAGAATGTGGGACGGGAATCTACGGTCTGTGCCATATATCATCCTCAATGCCCTGTTCTGCACGGTCTGCAGTCTGCGGAAGGTGGAACGAGCCACCGAACCCCAGACCTCGCAGCCGTACAGTATCAGGGACGGGATGACCGCGCCGTACAGCCGTAGTTTTAGGTGTGTAGGCATGGCGGAGCGGAAGATGGGAAACAACTGCCGTAGGGCAGCGTGTCCCATACCAACCTTCTCCCTGACATGTGGAGTGAAAGTAAGGCCGCGGTCGAGGAGGACTCCAAGGTATTTGGCGGTGCGGACCCAGGGGATCCGCCGCCGCCGCAACTTCAGCGACCTCTCCGGTCGCCAGCCACGGACTTTAGCCAGCAGTAGAGCTGAGCTCTTCTGCGGGCTGATGGCCATCCGCCACTGTTCACTCCATCTGCCTATGGCCTGGAGCTGTCTCTGTAGCGGGGGGAAGCAATATCGGGCGTTCTTGTTACGTGCCATTATGAGGACATCGTCGGCATACTGGCACGTAACTGTACTGGGTTCTGTGGGGAAGTCGGACATGTAGGCGGCAAAGAGTAACGGCGACAGCACGCTGCCTTCCGGCACTCCCGCCGCTATGGGTCTGACTGTGGAATGCCTCCCCTCCACCCTCACCCTGAAAGTGCGGTCCCGAAGGAAGCTACTAAGCAGGTGAAGGTAGGGGGGAGGGATTTCTGCGTTCTTGAGCTTGTACAAGAGTCCCTGATGCCACGTGGTGGCGAAGGCCTTTTCCACGTCCAAGAGTACCGCGACTGTTTTGAAGTTGTCCTGGAAGCCCAGGGCAGCCTTCTCAGCCAGTCGCAGCAACTGCAGGGTTGTGGAATGTCCAGTACAGAAACCAAACTGGTGATCCGGGAGTAGGAGTCTCTCCTCGAAGAGAGGGGTGAGACGAGGTAGGAGTAACCGCTCGAATACTTTCGAGACGATCGGAAGTAAGCTAATAGATCTATAGCTTGACGGGAAGACCGGGTCCTTGCCGGGTTTCAAAATGCATACTATCCTCGCCTCCTTCCAACACGTTGGAAAGTGACGTAGGTGTAGGCATGCATTGTAAATCCGCGTCAGGTGGATTACGGCCTTTCTGGGTAGGTGCTGGAGCATAGGCGCCGTAACGCCGTCATGTCCAGGGGCTTTGTTAGGTTTTAGATGGTTGAGTTGGGAAGCCACCTCTTTCGGGGTGACTAAAGGAATGCGGATCTCCTCATGGGGCGGCGGGGGCTCCTCATAGAGGTAGTCTACCGTCGCTTCCACGAGCTCAGTAAAGTCCTCGTCCTGGGGGTCTTCGCGGGGTTCGAATTGAGACTCCAGATAATCTGCGAAATCCGTGGCTTTATCCTGGGGCTCAAAAGAGAGTCTCCCACGGGTGCCATGGATGGGATGCTGAAACTGACTTTTGTCTTTCCTGAGGGATCGGATGATCCTCCAGGGTTATTTCTCTTCCAGGTTTACATTTGCCATTGTGTGTTCCCAGGCCGCTTTGCGGTGCGCGTGAAGCAGGCGCCTTGCCAGGGATTTGAACCGCTGGTACACTGCTTGGATCCTGGGATGGCGGAAGCGCTGCCATAGCTTCCGTACGGTTGCCTTGGCTTTTAGCAGCTGACGGAGTTCATTAGGTATGGTTCTCGGGTTAGGTTTGTTAGATGGGATGCGGTAGGTATGCGCGCGTACCACATTCAGGAGTTGGCGGGAGAAGGCCGTGGCTGCCGCTTCCAGCGCTTCGATGGAATCGATGCGCGGTCGCGGGTCCACGGTTTGGTTTAGGTCTAGGACGGCTGCGTCCCAGTCGATCTCATTTATC
Organism: Hymenopus coronatus; assembly: GCA_030762935.1. Taxonomy (NCBI): domain Eukaryota; kingdom Metazoa; phylum Arthropoda; class Insecta; order Mantodea; family Hymenopodidae; genus Hymenopus; species Hymenopus coronatus. Next base: position 3,688,160 of record CM060880.1, on the reverse strand, counting down.
CAGTCTGGTGTTACCAGAGCTGATACGGTCTCGGTTGTATCCACCATGACAGGGTCATGGTCGGAGTCCAACTCGTTGACCGCCGAGAGGTCTAGATGAAATGGTATGTTCTTGGTGATTATGATGTCAAGATCATCCGGTCTGCCGCGAGCCGGATGACACGTAGGTCCTCTCGGTCCGTGCGCGACGAGGGCGGGGTTGCCGCTGATGAGGGGTAGAGCCCGCGGCCTCGGGGGTTGTTGGTGCGGCTATGCCAGAGGGCATGTTTCGCGTTGAGATCTCCTGCGATGCATACAACTGGGTGAAGGTTCAGTAGGGTGGTGTAGTCCGCTTCATGGAAGCGGTGGTTTGGTGGGTCATATGCAGCTATCAGCAGCGCGTCTAGCCCGCCAACGGCAAGCCGGGTTGCACAGGCCTCCACGTGCTGTAGTGCTGGGAGTTGGACAGGAGTATGGGTTATGTGGTTCTTAATGAAGATAGCTGTACCGCCACCCTGTCGACCCGATCGGACCGATGGGTGACGTAACTAGGCAGCGAGAAGTCAGTAACAGCATCCAGATGGGTTTCGCAAACCATCAGGATGTCAATTCCGTACGATTGTACAAACTCAAGGACGCCTGGGCGTTGTCCCCGGATGCCGTTCGCGTTCCAGTACGCGAGTCGCAATGGTCTCCGAGCGAATCTAGAGGCCATTACTTAGCGGAACCCGGGTACAACTGCTCCAAGGTTTGGAGGAACAGGGTGTGTTTCTGGAGGGGGGAGAGGCTGGGGTCACTGTACTGCAACTTGAAGTTTCGCAGTATAGGTAGGACCTTACTTAGGAGGTCACTGAACCACAGGGCTAGGTCCTGAAGTTCATCCAGGTCCGCCTGTGGGATGGCCGCTGTAAAGGCCGAGGAAGCCGCTGTGGTGGTAGGTGCAGCGGGAGCCTCCGCTGCTGGAGTCGGCACTGTGGCGGCAGCTGCTGGAGCTTCCGCGACTGGTAGTTGCTGGGGTGCTGGGGGCGTGGCCTCGGGTCTCACAGAGGTGGGAGCCTCTGATTGGCCCGACTGGCCGGGCGCCCGGCGGTTCTTCTTTCCTCTCTTCTTGGACTTCTTTTTTGCAGAAGTCCGGCGTGGGCCCTCTGCCGAGGGCGTCGGGGCGGCTTCCTCCGTCGACGTAGACAGACCAGGTTGGGGGGTTGGGGTCTCCGTCGAGGACGGAGCTGGCACAATCTCTGCAGTGACTGCGGGGGTGGGAATTGCTGCTGCCTCTGCGACGCGCAGCGTTCCCTCAGCGCGGTTTAGTGCCGAGGCGAAGGACACCTCAGGGCGCACATTAGCTGGCTCCTGGGGGCCTTCGCGGCGGCTCTCAATGAGGCGCTTCCGCACCTTACAGCCTTTATATGAGCCCACTTGCGCCTCCCCACAGTGGCGAGCTTCATAGGGCTTTGTGCAGTCTTTCAGTAGATGGGCTTCACCACACCGCAGGCATGCGAGCTTGCGCTCGCACACACTGCTAAAGTGATTGAAGCCCATGCACCTATGGCACTGCACAGGTCCCTTTTTGCCGTGGTATCTTTCGATACGCACGACGGTGAAGATAAGCCGACGGACAGCGTCTATCGGCTGGACTGTCTGGGCGCGTTCCCTTGGTACCACGACCAGGAATAAGGGCATAGGCACTCGCTGAGTGCCGTCGTCTGTTGCCACCGTCTTACTGAGACGTGCCACGGAGGTAGGGGTGATGTTATGCTCGTCCTGAAGGGCCGCCTTGACATCCTCAGGGGTGCAGTCGGAGTCAAGACCCCGTATTATCCTACGCTCCACGTAGGGCCGCTGCAGCGAGTAGCTGTAGCTGATGAAGAGGCTTATGAGCAAAATGCAGCGTCTTTCATGCCCATTGTAGAATGGAGTGCTAAGAACCGCAGAAATTATAAGCGTCCATTAATAAAACTTTTTGTTTTGTTTAGAACTTTCAAAAACTGATCAGCTGCTATCTCGTTCCATAACATTGTTACCTATACACAATTCTTGAGAATGTTGGCTGGCGCCTGACATTGTCAGAGGAATGAGATCCTGTTGTTTCACTCTGCTTCCGCATGGGCGTTTGTAAAATGTTGGGAGTTTAAATATTTTTCGCGTTTCTCCTCCCTGTCACCTGTTTCATTAACGGTAATGCTAGTTTCCGCCAAAATAATGAGTAAAATATGCATAAAGTCTACTTTAACCCTTTCTGATCTTTTTGAGAGCCAACTATATAATCAATAGTTGGCAGTACTGGTCCGTGTTTTTGTTCAAAGCAGGGTTATATTATGGTTTTTAAAACTAAGCTGTTTTAAAATGATTAACGAATGCGGTTGTTTATAAGTTTATTTGTGAGGGTATTTATACATATATGGGAGAAATAAAACAGGGTTAGAGTTATGGTTTTAATACGTATAATGAATATTAATGTCATTTACACTTTTGTAGGAATAATCGTATTAAACGGCTTGTTGACAAAGTTTGATTAATGAGAAAGCCCTATACCGAAATACAATGGCAATGCCCGTAGATTCGCTTTTAAACGCCTGCAGGTTATGTTTGAAAGTTAGTCCAGATAATGTACCAATTTTGCGCTTTAATTCGCGGAAACCAACACTTTCACAAAAAATTTGGAAATATTTTTCTATTTGGGTAAGTATGTTTTGTCGCATTCAAAGTGATATGGGCTATTGATAATATAAGTACTTTGGTAAAGATATACGATGGTTACATCATACACAACGCTCTGTGGTGGGTAAAACTTCTACAGGCGATTCATATTTGAAAGTGTTGAAAACATTAAGTTGTTCAAGTGTGGAATGCGTCAGGTTGCCGAGATTTCACAGACCCCTCGGTTACGCTTTGCGGCTTAGGCCCCTCCACCTTGGGCTACGCTTTGCCGTTTATAACAGACCATTAAGTAACTAAAAAGCGACTCCAATGACAGAATAAACAAAAGTACCAAATCCAGATCATGTTTTGAAGTAATGTTAAGTGGTGTAATCAATGTGTAGAAATAAATCAGTTTTGAATGATGAACTAGTTAAAATTGTGGGTTGACTATATTAGTATTCTTGATATGTAGGGAGAAGCCCTCTTTTAGACATGCTACACTCACACTTGGCATATTTGCTATCTGTACCGAAACTTAGTTTTACTGAGAGGGAGCTGTACAGAGTTTAGTAGCTACTTCTGCTTCTACATGTTGCCAAATTTACTACATGAATCACTCATTTAGGGCCTCAGGTAAGACTTCCACAGGTGATCCAGATTTTAAATATTGAAACATTAATATGTTTAGATGTGAAATTTACTAGCGTGCTGAGGTTTTAATTTCTTGGGGTAATTGGATTTTAGCTTCACAGATAACTTGGCTATGCCCTGTCATTGTTTTTGGCTGAAAATGTTTCACTCCTCTACTTATAAAAACATCCATTGGCTTTGCGGTTTATGACCCTAAACCTTTATAATATAGCAGTATATAACTACAGTACATTTGTTCTAAAACTAGACCACCAGCAGCATGGTCCGTGTGACCCTCATTACCTTTCCCTGCATGTGCGTTCTGTCGTCACACATTGTCAAACTTCTGTTCACATGTGAATAACATTAGCAACGTTTAGAAGTGTTTAGTTTTACTTGAAGGGCTTATACAGTACCACAAAAAGTGTTTATGTATGTGCTGACGTCATCTTGCAGGGAGTTGTAAGGCATTTTAAAACTAAATTTCCTGGTGTGCGTGTTTGTTTGCTTGTAAATAAATTGTGGGAGATGGGATCAATTTGTGATAGGAAAGGAGAAGTAAACAGGCGTGTGCTTAGGGAGCAGAAATTAGATGAAAATGGAGAAAGGTTAGTATGGTCACCTCGAATATCTCTTAGGCGCCTTGCACAAGAAACTGACATTTCGAAAGCTTCAGCATGGAAAGCAACAACACTTTTTAAACTCAAACCATACAAGGTTACGGTTGTCCAGGAATTGCTACCACGTGATCACCATAGTCGAGTAAATTTCTGTAAAACAATTGATCCACAATTAATATGTTCACTGACAAAGCACGGTCACGTGCCGTCACAACACGACCAATATTATGCTACAGACAAACCCAATTTCGTTCATGAAACTCCTTTGCATGATCAAAACATCAGGGTATGGCGTGCAATAAGGTATGTTTTGTGTTTAATCTGATAATTGTTAGTGTGATTTGAGATTTTCTTTGACGTCCATGCATGTGTGATTGGGTGTCGGCCCGCGCAACTGCCAGCCAGTGTACAGTATGTGACCGGGAGACAGACCGTGCCCCTGATGGCAAAGTTTTTGAGCATTAATAAGAGTTGTAGCTTTCCTGGCGGCGTAAATCTTTGAAGTTCTTTCGGGCTTCCAGCCAGGTGTAGATATGGTGAGGCACCAATGTTTCGGGAGCATATATTGTTCCCGTCTTCAGGGATACTGAATGAAATGAACTGATGTGGTCTTCTTATATAGATATGTTGCGAATGTGGGGCCCCTACATTGGACAAACTGGAAGAACAGTAGCCACCAGGATCAAAGAACATGAAGCAAATGGATGATGCAACCCAAAAAATCAGGTCTGGCGGAACACTGTTTTGAAAATGAGCACTGGACCGACTCTAATAACACCACAATTATTGCCAAGGGTAAAAGAAGCACTGGCTACCACCTCAACAGAGATTCAGGATTACAATTGAGCAATGCTTGGAAACCTGCTAAAAAGCCAGCAGAGAAACACAAATCAGACCCTTAGAAGAGTCTCCTGAATCACATGTTTTCTTTCACGTCCATGCTCCATTCCACCTGACCGGCCACGCCTCGGTGTGCTGATTGGCCCGCACGGAACGTGGTGCCTCACCATATCTACACCTGGCTGGAAGCCCGAGAGAACTTAAAAGATTTTTTAGCATTCTTACTGTACAAAGTGGTTCTAATGGCAGAATTACAAAAGTGCCAAATCTAGATCACTTATAGAAGTAATGCGGTGCCTTAAGCAACAAAGTGTATCTGAGGAGTCTGTAAAACGGAACCCTCATGATCCCTTTGTGGAATTTTGTGTTCATTTAAGTTGGCATCCATGCTGCTATATTGAATGTAGAGTGCTTTCCATGGTTTTAAACTAGTGAACTATCTCAAACATTATTTACGCTAGCTAATCTGAACAAATTAGTGCCAAAAGAATATGTATGGGTGGCCTATTTTTCTTTTTTCAAAAGTATATATAGATGTGGTTTAATACTAGGGGTAGCAGTTCTAGGATTTCTGAAATACTTATTATTCAAAAAAAAGTTGTGAGAATGTTAACTTCTTCCCATAAAAAACATCATTATAAACCCCAAGATTACAAAATTCTCACAATTGCTAACTTATATGTATATGATGTTTTAGTTTATATTAAAGAAAATGTAGATACTCACACAAAAAGAAATTAAATACATATCAAACAAGAAATAAGCCTTTTCAGAGACTCCAGAAAACAGCCAAATTTTATAAAACCATAACAGCTTGCCCATTGAAATAAAAAATTACAGTTTAAATAGATTTAAAGACAGAATGTATAAATGACCGATAGAATACCCATGCTACATGAAAATGAATTGTGTCAGATGTGTTGTACATAGTTTACAAGTATATAACTTCTAAGCTCTATTTAGGATATAGGACAAATTCTATTGTAATTTATGTAATTACCTAATGATGGATAATAAATTATTACTATTATTATTATCATCATCTTTATTTAAGTACACTTAGGTGGTCTGTGAAACCAGGGAGATTATTTTCAAATTAATACAGTATTTGTCAAGAAGCCATCTGCTCAGAACTGTAAGTGTCTCTTGGTATTTTAACAGTAACACTTCCAGTTAGCTTATGCAAGCAGTTCTAGGGTACTCGGATTAGAGACAAGCCGTGTTTATTGCTAGCTTTGCAAACATGTAAGCATGACTGACTTTAATAAAAGATAAAAGAATTTGAGTCGATTTTTGTAACACAAACATAATTTATTTTTACTTACTGTGGGTCGGTTTTGGGTAACACTTGTTCCCATTTTCAACCCTTAATTCCGACTAAATCTTTCTTTGTTGGCATCAACGATAGGGGTGGCGGTGTATTAATTGTGGGGGCATCTGTTGCTGGATCTATGAACTTCCAAAGGTTGCTGTATGGTGGTAAATCAAAACTCACAATATGGTTCTTTTTCTTCATGATGTAGATCTTCTTCCAGACATCTAATTCTATGTGTTTATATGCTGGTTTTGACAGTTCTATATTTGGTGTGGTTTCATGTCCTGATGTCCAAAAATGATGGGCAACTGCTGATTTTTCTATTTGCTTGTATTTTAGATTTCTCATGTGTTCCTTTAATCTGTTCTCCAAACTTCTCTTTGTCCTTCCAATATACACCAGATTACAGTCTGAGCATTTAATTTCATAAATTCCCTGTTTTTTGTCTGCAGGTATAGGATCTACAGTTTCTAAGTGCTGTAGTTGTTTTATGGAGCTAAGGTGATGCTGAATATTTTCTGAAGTTTGTTGTGTGCCCAAGGATGATAGGTGAATTTTCTGAATTGAGGTTGGTAGGGTGGTTGTGTGTGTTATGTGGTTCAGTTTTTTGTATTTATGTATTCTCTTGTCTACTGCACTTTTTTGGAAACCGTTGTTGGTAGCTGTTTGGAGTATCTCTTGGTATTCATTCTTCTCCATGGGAATGTGTTCTAGTCTATATGTTAGACTGTTCAGTACTGCACCACCCCTTTGTTGACGTCAACGAAGAAAGATTTAGTCGGAATTAAGGATTGAAAATGGGAACAAGTGTTACCCAAAACCAGTCCCCAGTAAGTAAAAATAAGTGATGTTTGTGTTACAAAAACCGACTCAAATTCTGTTATTTTTTATTTAATCACATCACTGTCACAAGCTTCTATGCATATTTGCAAGTTTTGAAAGTATAAACATTTTAGGGTATCCAGAAATCCCTATGCTTATAATGCTAAATTTATTTAAGTTCAAGTATCCTTTTCTCTTACACTATTTACTCTATGAACCTGAAGTTTTTACTGTTTTTTATACATAAATGTGTAACATTTTAACACAGGGACCTTTAAGTTTTATAAGTTTTCAAATGAAATATTAATTTTTATCGAAAGGACTGTTTTTAACATTATATAATATAGAATCATACTCGGAACTATTTTTCAAAATCCTGTGTTAAAATGTGCATTTGTATGTTATAAATAGGCCCACGATATTTCAGCTTTATAGTTTTTAAGTAAAAGATTCTTTTGTACATGAAAATGAAACTTACGGGAATTGAAGGTTGAAGTTCTGGTACAGTCCTGTGCCTTAAGAAGCCAATTCACAGCATAATAATTCTTGGTTAGGCAACAAGCTCATAAACATAACTATACTCTTTGAGAAAGTGGGATTTTCAACATTGTTTATAAGAGGCAACATTCAGTTAAGAGCCATATTCTGGCATGCCCACAACTTGAACAAACATATTTGTAAAAAGCACTTAGAATTCAGATAATGAGGTCATTTTTGCTCCATTTTGAAGAGAAAACATTGAATGTTTTTATCCAAGAAAAAAGTTACAATTTAATGATTTTTGCAATTCCAGAGTTGCTTATCGGGGCATAAAATGTTTGAGTTTATGCAACATGTTATAATAAACAATTTGTTTTTCTGTTGTGAGAAATTGCTGTTGTGTGAGCATGAAAACTGTTTTATCTTCGGCTGTTCATTTTCTCTACATGTACTAAGTACATAGCGTATAGAAAAGGTATTCTATTCCACCCAAAATTTCAATAGTGAGATTTCACCGGAAATATATGATTTGCCATCCTCTTCCAAATTTTTATAATAAGGTTGTGTGTGCGTGCGTCAAAAACATCAACAAAATTAGTCTTATTACTTATTTCTTTGTAGGTACAAGAGAAATTAGGGAATATATTAGCCTAAAGGTATAATAAAATCTTTTAAGAGCTGGTCACTAAGTGATGAGTTGAAACTCTGCTCTCTTTGCTTATCAGAGGAGTAAAAAAAAAAAAATCTGATGTGTTCCATTCACATGGCTTTCTCTACATCTCTGCAACAAATTATTGTTAAAAAGCTTATGCTTCTGTTTACTTCATGCTAATCGAGAAGAAATTAGCAGAAATAGTCTTATTACTAGCTTCCTTGTAAGAACTTGGTATTTAAGTTTAATTTGTTCCAAGGATACAACATAAAGATTTTCAAGAAAAGCCCTTTTCCCTCACTACCCTTTATACGGAACATTTTATGAAATTTTGTTTTCCTCAAAAATTGCTGTAAGGATTTTGACTAAAGTACTATTTGTATATCTTGAACTTTTTGGGAATAGCCTCTGAAGACTACTTTATTATGGATGACTTTTGCATAATTGGTAAGCTGTAAGAGATAGACAGGCACTGTGGTTTCCTGTGTGGGCAGCGTCATTTCTTACACTGCTTACGTTTTGCTGCAACCTATGTTGAGCTTCTTCCTCGGCCCATTTTGGAGATATTCTTTGTTATTGCTTTTCAAATTTAAACTTTTGTCAAACAGGAAGTCATCTTTACTTTCCATCTCTCTTTGGTTTTTCTGCTGATCTTGCAAAGAGAACCAAATTTCAATTGTTTCACATAGCGATCTGCTTTTAAAAAGATTTGACTATCATTTTAGCCTAGAGTATTCCGTTATTTCCCATGAAAGAACTAGGTAATAAGACTATTTCTGGTAATGTTTATCTTGATTAGCATGATGTAGAAAAAAGAAAAATCTGATGTTACACTCACATAACTTTCTCTAGCTGCTCTACAAAAGATTATTCTTCTTTCTACACAATGCTAATCGAGATAAACATTAGCAGAATGTTCTTATTACTTAGTTCCTTATAAGTAGAAGGGAACTAAAGGAATGTGCTATGTTAAAGTGATAGTCAAATGTTTTAGAAGTTGTTGTTATACAATTGTCATTGCAAATCACTTCTTTGCATGGCTAGGAATACAGCAAAAGAAAAACGGACACTTCCTGTCTGAGAAAAGAATAAGTACTTCACAATTGAAACCAATAACAAGGAATATCTCGGAAACGGTTACCTCCACAACAAAAATGTAAAGGACATAAATTGTGTGTTTTGATGAGTTCTACATTTTTTGTGCAGTTAGTGTTTGTCCATCTTTTATGGTTTAGCAGTTAGGCAAAATTGGACAAAATTCATCCAGAATAAAGAGGTCTTCAGAGGCTATTCCCAGAAAATTCAAAATATACATTTAATTTGGGATTTAAATATTTATAATATACAGTATTTTAATCAAAGTCTTTAGAGCCATCAGCATTTTCGAACACTTTTCTATGTAAAGGGTAGTTTGTGGTGAGAGGATTTTCTTGAAAATCTTCGAGTCGCATCCTTGGAAAATACTAAACTTAAATACCAAATACTTTTTTTTTTGTAGAGCTTTTTCGTAGATATTCTTTGTAATTGCTTTTGAAATTTAAACTTTTATCTAATGGGAAATCACCTTTCCTTTCATCTCTCTCTTGTTTTTCTGCTGGTCTTGCACAGAGAGCCAAATTTGAATTGTTTTGATAGTAAGCAACTTTTAAAAGATATAGCCTAATGTGTTCCCTTCTTTTTATGAAGTAATAAGATGTTTATCTTGATCAGCATGATGTGGAATATCTAGGAAAGCTCATGTGAATGAAATGCATAAGATCTTTAATTAGTCAATGATCTTGACAACATGTATTTATGGTAGAAAACTTAAGGGTGGAATACAATACCTCCTCCACCAAGTATGCATGTTGTATATGGATTAAAAGTAACTTAACAAAACTAATGATACTAGTTGATTCTCAATATTTTTTTTTTTTTTGTGTTTTGCAGATTGAAGTTGAAGATCTCTACCCACAAGATATTTGTCCACAATGTTTGGGAGAAATAGAAAACTTTTGCACGTTTTCTGCAGAGGTGGAGAAAGTTCAGAAAAAACTGAGAACCATGGTTTCACCACACAGCTCTCTTGGTTAGAAAAATTGTTTAAGTTTTTCTTATGTTTCATGAACTATTATGAAGGCATTTGAAATTGTTGATGGTCCTCAAAACCAGAAGTTACATTTCACCAATATATGAAACATATTTCTCAATTTGATATCTTCATATGACTCAATATTAGAAACATTTAAGTGTAAAACTTATTTTTTTTATCATTAACTGACCTTTTAAGTTTTCTATATACTGTATTTATCTAAATACAAGACGAACTCAAATGCAAGACGACCCCCATTTTTCAGAACTTAATTTTCGAATTTAGCATATCATCAACATAGACATGTTTAAAAGACATAGATATACAAAAAGAAGAATTTTGAACAAACTAATGGGCACCAAAGTTGATTAAGTCCCGTATTTATTTATTTTGTACTTTATTTGAATTTGCATGGAAATTCTTGTTTTGAGCAGTTGCCGAAGAGGGGAGTAGGTAGCATAACTTTTACGATGATATGATTTTTATTTACACAACATACTTAATATATCTCAGTATCGAATACAGTACATTATGTACATAGTATGTATAGAGAAAGTAAAGAAGGGTGTACTAAAAGGAAAGAAAGATTCAGCTCTTTATATCATTTGGCACTCATTTTATTACTAATAATTTAAAATTCTGCATTCGCCTCTTAAAATTGCTTGGCACTTTTCAGACAGCATTTTGTTATCTGTGCTGGCAATAAAAGGTTTAACAGTGTCATTCAATTTACAGTCCAAAAACACAGCAGTTTGGAATAATGCAGTAATGGAACATTCATTTTCAGGAGGATCAAAGATGGATGTCTCAGATAATAAGATAGAAGATCTGGGGAAAGGCTTCATCGAGCCTGAGAAGGATCCACTTGACACCAGCGCAAGTGAGGCACAGCTTCAGATTGATCAGAAGCCACAGTTGGTAGTAACTGGTGCCAACATTGCAGCTGTTGACGTTCAAAATAAGAACACTACTTTACAAACACAATGTCAAAATCAAAAGCAGATTCTGACTATCACTTCCAACGCACACACTCAAAATAAACCGAGCGTAAATGTTAAGAACTTCAATCAAACACCGCCATTTTTATTAATCAGTGGTGTTCAGAATAATGCAAATTCACAGCTTCAGAGCTCCAATCAAACACCACCATTGTTTCTGATTAGTGGTGTTCAAAATAACACAAATTCACAAACACAGCTTCAAAACACTAGCCGGATAGTGGCACCGGTTTTAGTTAGTAATTCTGGCGTTCCAAATAGGGTGACCTTAAAAATACCAACACACCTTCTGAACTCCAATAAGACGATACCGTACTTGATTGTTAGTGGCAATTCACTTGTTCAAAGCAAGGGGACTGCAAATAAACCAACCCAACCACACATCCTGCCAAAACCGTTCTTTGTCACTAATAACTCAAATGTTCAAAATCAGGTAAAAAGTTCAACTGTACAAACACAGTTTCAAAATACAAATCAGGCAGCACAGTTGGTAGTTGTGGGTGCTCAAAACAAGGTTAACAACCTGCAAACTCAGCCGCAGAATCCCAGTCAGATGGTACAGTTACGAATTGTGAATGGCAGTGTAAGTGTTCAGAGCAAGGAAAAGCCTGAAAATGCACTGAAACAAGTTCCGAGAGAGAATCAAAACGAGGCCGCAGCAGAGAGCAGTAAGTCTGATGTCCAGGACAAGAAGGCGAGCAGTGAAAACATGAGACTGTCTGCAGGAGACGGCTCCAGCGAGACAGCACATATGGAAGCAGAGCAACAAGATGACAATTCGGGCACTGATAGGTTAGTGCAATTTTCTATTCTGTATAATTAAGATAAGATAGCATATTTTGATCTTTACATTACAAACTTCATACATAAGTACTTCTTTCCTGGAGCTGCTGAATTTGGTATCATACGATAAGTCTCGGGCCTCTCACTGAAAACAGCATTTAAAAAAAAAAATTGTGTGTGGTGTATTTCTCAACATAATCTCCAGAAAGGCTAATACATTAATCATATCAGTGTTCTAATTTAATTAAACGATCTCTGTAGTACGATTTATCAAGGTCCTCAAAATAGCTGTTTACCTCCTCGTTGCTGTGAAATCTTCGTCCTCCAAGAAACTTTTTGAGGTTTGAGAACAGGTGGTAGTCCTAGGCGCTAGTTCTGGCAAGTAGGGTTGGCATTTTCCTCATTGCAATTGACTGAACAATGGGCTGGAGCATTGTTGTGATGAAATAAGTGTTTTTATTTATTTATTGCTAAATGAGGTCTTTTTGACCTCATCACTCAAATGTTGGAGTAAGCTTGTGTAGTAGTCACCAGTGATACTTTTACCCTTTTCCAAGTAATCAATAAAAATAATTCCCTGTGCATCCCAGAAAACACTCGCCATAACCTTGTTAGCTGACAAAATTGACTTTGCCTTCTATGGAGTTGGTTCACCTGTGCAATCCTCTGTTTAGACTGTGATTTACTTTCTAGAGTGTAGTGATGTATCCAAGTTTCATCCACGGTAATGAGCCGTCTAAAAAATTCACTGGGATTTTTACGGTAGAGCTCCACATTCTTAACAGAAACAGTTTTTCTTTGCAACTTTTGACAAGGTGTCAACAATGCGGTCTTCCAGTACTAAACAATAAATTTTTTCGATGATCTCTGGAGTTGTCACGTTTAAAGGGTGTCCAGAGCAAGGCTCATCACTAGTGCTCGTACATCCCATTTTAAACTGTGCAACCCACCTTTTAATCATTGAATATGAAGGGGCAGAATGTTTCAATTTACTGTCCATTTCCTCCTTGATTTCTTTAGGCGTTAAGTCTTTCAAATGGAAGTATTTAATCACTGCTCGTTTTTCCAAATCCTCCATTTTCGTGAAAACTGTAAAGTTGTATTGTTTAAAATGCTGTCATTGGAAAACTAAAGAAGCTATTGACCTGTAACTATGGATACAAGCTGGTCTAGAGTTAAACTACCGTCTAACTGGACTAGTGGTGCCATATCTGTGTGAGGCCCGGGACATATCAGCCAACCCTTGTATACAGTTAGCACCCTGGTTATTCATGTATATGCAACTTTCCCTCTGATTATATATTGTTATATCCTATCAACTTAATTTACTTTATACTTAGAGCCTCATCAGTTTTATTAAGATCCTCTCTTTCTTTGGCAATTTTCTTCCGCCATTTCTCTCTTACTTTCCCTGTATAATTACGCAGTTGTTTAAGAAATTCTTTCTTATTGTTTCCAAGAAGTTCTAAGTGCACTAGCTCTGGCAGTAACTTTTCCCAATTTTTATTCTACTATCCACACAGTGTAAATTGTTATCTACATTGCCACATAGATCTTTTGTCAACTTTTAGACCTTTTAATAACATTGTTCCTGTTCTTGCCCATGCCAGACCCTCTCTTTCCATTTTGCCACAGACATCAATGTATTTTTACTTTCTCTATATGTACTATGTACATAGTGTATAGAGAGTATTGCATTCCACTGAAAATGTTGATACCGAGATTTCAGCAGAAATACATGTTTTGGGACCCCATGAATAAAAAAAAAAGCATTTTTACAAAAAGGTCCATGTGTGTGTGCGTGTGTGTGTCTGTGGACAGCATAGCTCAAAAACGAAAATACTGTTGTATACCAAACCTGGTATTTAAGTTTGGTTTCTTCCAAGGAAGAAGATTTTCAAGAAAATCCCCCTAACCCCAATTACCCTTTACACGGAACGGTTTTCAAAAATTTTTATTTTCTTAAAAATGGCTCTAACGATTTTCATTAAAATATCATATATTAAAGATATTTACCTGACAAATAAAATGTGTATCTTGAATTTTCTGGGAATAGCCTCTGAAGACCACTTTATTCTGGATGAATTTTACGAAATTTTGCATAACTGCTAAACCATAAGAGATGCACAAAAACTTACCATGCAAAAAATGTAGAGCACATTAAAACCCACAAATTATGTTATATATATTTTCTTCCTGGAGTTGGTCATTTTTTTGATATTCCTTGTTTTTGGTTTCAGCTTGGAAAAACATAATTTTCTCATACAGGACTTTGTCAACTCGTGTTCATACAAACAAAGGAAGTTCAGTCACATAGCAACCAGCTTTTGATTATCACTTTAACCTATGGTACTCTCTTATTTCACTTCTACTTACAAGGAAGCAAGCAATAAGACTATTTCAACTAATTTTTCTCCATTATCATGAAATAAATAGAAGCTTACGCTTTTTAACACTAATTTGTTGCAGAGATGTAGAGAAAGTCATGTGAATGGAACACATCAGATTTTTGCTCAAGTTCTAATACACACACCTAACCTAAGCTTGATGAAAACACAAGAAAATGTTGTGTCACATGTTGGAAAGAAGGCAGCATATAAATGGAACACAGGAAGAAAATAAAGTCTTAAAGTGTTTTTCTTGCTTTGTTTTTCAGTGAAGCAACAGATGATGCCCATGAGAACCTGGATATGTTCACGGATGATGATGAATTCTACGAGTACACTCAAAAAGATGCAGATCTCTCTGCGTTTTATGATTTTACCTGTGCTTTCTGTAAACCTGAAAAGAAGACATTCAAGAAATATGTGTTTCTGGACAGACATTGCCAGTATGTATTTGTGTTGCATGCTATCACTTTATTTCAAGGTTTACATAACACATTCTGAAGATTAAAATGTGTGCTCTGTTGTGCAGGTGTTATTAAGTGAATCAAATATAAAGCAGGATTTGTAAAATATAAGGACGCAAAAATATATCATTATTTTCTCTTGCAATCTATAAAGTACATATTAGGTAGACAGGGTACTGTGTGCCACTCAAAAAGTAAGCACTGAGATTTCACCAGAAATACATGTTTTAAGGTCCTCTGAATTAAAAAGAAAAGCATATTTAGTTAGAGATAGAGTTTTTCGTACTTTCAGTAAATGGACTGTAAGCAGCTTCATGCAGTTTTTTTTCAAACTCATATTTGATACTTGTTGTAAATTTAAAATAAAATATTAATATGGAAGTTATGACTATTTTCTTACTTGTTGAGAAATCCTTGAATGCCATACTTTTAGATTGTCCCAATACTTTTTGGCAGATTTGATTGATGTACTGTAAATAATAACTCTAAGTAGGCGTAAAAAACCCTGGGTTTCTTGGCACTGCAACTAAAGAAATGTCTGGGCTTCAATGTGTTAATGTGTACTGCATTTTCACGTTGACTATAACAAAATCTGAAAAAGAGTTGCACACAATAAAACTAGCAGTTAGGAATAAAGCATGAACATCTGGTGACAGGCAATTTGCTAATGTTTCAGGTGGGAACACGACAAGAAAGCTGTTATTGAATGCTGTGGAAAGGAACTTTTTGGAGAGTTTCCACTTTTGCAGCACATGAAGAAGCACACTCAGTGTATAAAGTAAGTTTTCCTAGTTCATTGTTGGTGAAGGTGCTTTAACTGTTTCATGCTCATGCCCATTCAGAAAACTTTGTGATAGGTAAAACAACCATAACAGATACTACCGAAAAATGTGGCTTTTGATAAAAGGCATAATTTATGTCTCGTATGTTTCTCTTATACAGATGACCATTTTCAAGATATCCCATGTTATTGATTTCATTTTTACTTTCTCTACACGTACTACATACGTAGTGTATAGAGAAGGCATTGCACTCCACCCTAAAATTCAATACCGAGATTTCACCGGAAATGTTTTAGGGTCCCCTGTGTCCAAAAGAAGCATTTTCACAAAAATGTGCGTGTCCATGTGTGTGTTTTTTTGTTTTTTTTTTGGTAGTGTTTAATGCTCGCTTTAACTACTTATGGCATCACAGGCGGTGACACTGGTAATACATAAATGATGGAGCACCGGTGGAATGCGATGGCAGGGGAAACCGGAGTATCCGGAGAAAACCCACCCCAGCGTCGCTTTGTCCACCACAAATCTCACATGCGGTCGCTTGGGATCGAACCCCGGCCGTGTAGGTGAGAGGCGAATGGTCTAACCACTCGGCCAGGGCGCAGCCGTGGTGTGTATGTGTGTCTGAGTGTCTGTGAACACGATAACTCAAAAATGAAAAGTCGGTGAAATACCAAACTTGGTATTTAAGTTTAGTATGTTCCAGGGATATGACACAAAGATTTTGAGAAAAATTCCCCCACCCCAAACTACCCTTTACATGGAATTGTGTTCGAAAATTTTGATTTTCTCAAGAATGGCTCTAATGATTTTGATTAAAATATTGAATATCAAAGATATTTACCTGACAAATAAAATGTATACCTTGAATTTTTTGGGAATAGCCTCTGAAGACGACTTTATTCTGCACGAATTTTATGGAAATTTGTATAACTGCTAAACCATAGAGATAGAAAAAAAATTATCACAGAAAAAATGTAAAGCACTTTAAAACACACAATTAATGTTATATGCATTTTTTTTTTTCATGGAGTTGATTGTTTTTTGTGATATTCCTTTATTTTGAATTATACTTTTTTTCACACCGGACTTTGTCAACTGCTGTCCATACATACAAACAAAGGAACTTTAGTCACATAGCAACCAGCTTTTGACTATCAGTTTAACCTATAGTACTCCCTTATTTTGCTTCTACTTACAAGGAAGCAAGTAATAAGACTGTTTCTGCTAATTTTTTTTCGATTATCATGAAGTAAATAGAAGCATAAGCTTTTTAACAATAATTTGTTGCAGAGATGTAGAGAAAGTCATGTGAATGGAACACATCAGATTTATAAGATGCAAAACTTTTCTCAAAAGGACCATGAAAAGTGAATCAAACCTCAATTTACATTGTCTTTGTCTGTAGTAAACGATCTAGTACATTATTTATGCTAGCTAACCTGAACAAACTAGTGCTAAAAGAATATGTAAGAGTAGCCTATTTTTCTTTTTTCAAAAGTATAAATAGATATGGGTAGCAGTTCTAGGATTTCTGAAGTACTTATATATTAAAAAAAAAAGTGAGAATGTTAACTTCGTCGCATTGCAAGCCTCTATTTAAGATTACTGAAATTCCCACAATTGCTAACTTATATGTACATGATGTTTTAGTTTACATTAAAGAAAATGTAGATATGTACACAAAAAGAAATAAAATACATATCAAACAAGAGACTCCAGAAGACAGCCAAATTTTATAAAACCATAACAGCTTGCCCATTGAAATAAAAAATTACAGTTTAAATAGATTTGAAGACAGAATGTATAAATGACTGATAGAATACCCATGCTACATGAAAGTGAAAATGAAATGTGTCCTAAGCTCTATTTAGGAAATAGTCTACTGTAAATTATGTAATTACCTAATGATGGATAATAAATTATTATTATTGTTTCGCATAGTGACCAGCTTTTAAAAGTGTTGAGTATTGCTTAAGCCTGGTGTATTCTCTTCTTTTTACAGGGAAGCAAGTAATGAGACTAATTTTTAACTCGACTAGCTTGAAGTGGATAAAAGGATAATGTTTGTAAGAATAGTTTGTATATGCAACAGCTAGAGAAAGTCATGTGAATGGAACACATCAGATTTTTTAAATATAGGAGTTATGATGGATTTTGTCCAATTTGTGGTATATCATCTCCTGTCCATATCTTATTTACAAATAAAGAAGTAATGTACCTATAATATAATATAGATATCTGTGTATCTATCTTAAACTATAATTATATTGTGGTTATTGCTGTGTAGCAACTTTTAGACTCCTAACAGGCCACAACTGGTATAGTGAGAACTCCTCTGTACTCTTAAACAAGATATGGATACTGCGCTGCCTAACCTTTAGTCAACATGATGACATCAAAATACTGGAATGCAAGAGAGCGAATGACTTCACTGCTAACTGCTCAATATTAGATACCAACCAACCAACCAATCATATCCTGGTTATGAAGTTTAAGAGAGGTCAATTAGAAGATCTGTTAAAAAAATTTTGGGAACATTTGTAATTTCGCGCCAATAGTGTGTTGAGGCAAAATGCAGTTGGTATCCCTGCACACACACCTGTGTTTAATGTGTATCTGTTCAGTGCTGTATTAGTAGAACGTTGTGTTTGTGAATTTCGAGATGACAGAGTTAGAGGAGCAATTGTGCTTGAAACTCAAGAAAACCTTTACTGAGACAGGAAGCCTTTGGTGACGAGTGCTTAGGCCATACTCGGTGTTACGAATGGTTCAAGTGGTTTAAAAATGGCCGGACAGAAGTTCGGGACAATGCTGATGTGAGGAATGCCAATCAAAGACTGATTGTAGAAGAATGTAACATTTCAGTTGGATGATGTCATGACCATCGCCTCACAATCTGTGAAGAGCTTTTGAGGACAAGATGTTCCTTAAGAGACGAGACGTGGGTCCATGGGTTGGCAACCAGGTCAGGTCAAATGTCAAAGCCATGCTCATAGTTTTCTTTGACTTTAAAGGGAGCAAACTGTCGGGACGTGTTGCGACGCCTACGAAAAAATGTGGTGAGACAATTCATGGCTCTTGCATCATAACACACCCACACATTCATCGCTGTTGGTGCACGACTATTGCACAAAAAACTTATATCACTGTGCTGCCTCATTCTCCATACTCTCCAGACCTGGCACCTGTGTACCTCTTTTTATTTCCAAAGTTGAAAATCCTGTCGAAAGGATGAAGATTTGAAATGAGAGGCGAGATAAAAGGAAATTCGCATATGGCACTTTGATTCACCCAGAAAGAGGTGTATCAAGACTCCTTCTGGAAGTGGTAATAACGGCTTATCAATTCTGTAGCAGAGTATTTCAAAACGGACCGTGCTCAATAAGTGACAGGAAAGTGTAGAAAAGTGTTGTAGACAAAGCTGCAGAATCTTTTAACACACCTCATATTTATTTCACTGATCAGTTTCTCTTTTGGGATGCTTGGGAAAAGGGAGACAAGAATATCATCTGACAGTTGAATATCCATAATTTTGTTCACTAACTGTAGCAAATTTTTGGTACTAAGGGTTTGAAATGGAGGAAAGAAGTTGAACTTATAGTTAAGTCTGAGGCAGAAATGCCCCACATACAGTGGGAAATATGAAGTGAAAATGCTTCTTGTAATTAATGCAAAGCAGCCTCACATACAGTGCCAAATATGAGGTGCAAATTACCTCCAAAGTACAGTATCAAAAATAAAGCAGTAAATGCCTTACTTGTGCATGTAGACTCGGTCAGTCAGAGCTATGAGATCTTCTACTCAGAATTCACAGATAACCCAGGCCGTAAAATGTGGGTAGATAATTCTTTTTAAACAATTCATAACTAAAACTCCGTTCTTTTGTAGAACTGAAGTTTATTTCAACTAATCTTGACAAACAATTAACGAAATCGCAGATACCAATGCCATTTTGTGTGTTTCATAATGCAAAAATTCTATCTCGTAATTTATCTGCTTTCATCAATTCTGACAAAATATATTCATTTCTCAGACTAAAATACTGAATCACTTCCGAATTCTATCATTATACCAGTGGAAGTTAAATTATATTCCACTTCAAATATTTTTGTGTAAAATGAAGTGCACACGTTCTTTCTTAGGATCCTCCGTCTAGCAAGTATCGCCCGTGTAAAGACACTATTGACTTCACTCAACCACGCATTGTCCTCTGGCTTCACAACCAAGAAAAAATGCTTTCCGCGAAACTTGTTTACAACAAACATAGTCGCAGAGAGAAAATCAAAACACTTTAGAGGGCCATCCAGAAAGTGACAGACGATTTGACATAACAAAATAATAACAAAAGTTATCAACACAAAACTTTATTTACAAAGTTACACTACCTTACTGTTATTTCTCAATGTAATCTACATCCCGTCATTGTCACGTGGTACCAGTTTTTCAATACTGATGTTTTTACTCTTCCACCACTCAAGATATGAGCCAAAATGTATTGGCCCTTTGAAGTTGGGAAATTTTGTCATCCAAACAGTCATATAGGGTATCCAAAGAAAAACACCAGCTTTTCTGGATTCTTTTATCAGCATTTACTTCAACTCCTCCATAACGAATAATGAACTTCCACTTTGGTCTTTATGGTACACACTGTTATGTTCTTCCTTGATTACTCGTAAACTATGTGCCATTTCCTCACTGAGGACTCATTCATTGCATTATCACATACACTTGCGGTATCTGCCTATAGCATTCGACTGGCTGAACATTTTGTGCATTCAAAAACGTATAAGTTCTTTGATGGTAGAAAAGTGTAATATTGGCATTGAAAACTGGTACCAAGTGACAATAAATATCTTGACTCAATAGAGATTACGTTGAGAAATAAAGTAGGGTAGTGTAACTTTGTAAATAAAGTTTTGTGATGATAACTTTCGTTATTTAGTTATGCCAAATCATCTGTCACTTTTTGGATGGCCCTTGTAAGTAACGACAGCACACAGAATAATTAACTTGCATCCAGTGATTTTGGTATGGGAAAAAAAATCTGAATGACAAATATGTACAAGATGGAGTAGAATTCATAAAATGTCAGTAACATAGGATAGTGATATAAATATTGGCTCAATGAAATGACCGACTGTTTGGTAAGTGGAAGTATTGATATCACTGATGATATATCTCATTCTATTTGTTGGCTTATGGATTTTTGGTAACCCATAAATGAAGCCCAGTTGAAGTTATCTAGGTATTAAATTGATGTATTTTAATTGTATTAATGTTTGATGCAGATGCCCTGTGTGTGATAAACAACTTGCACATCCCAACTCGCTGAAGCTGCACATGATGCGTCATCTTCCAGAAGAAAAGATGCCATACAGGTGTGGAAAATGTGGCAAAGGTTTCTCCGTCAGAATGCGTCTTCAGAACCATGAAAATACTCATCTCTCAGAAAAGGAGAAGTTTGTTCATGTCTGTCAACTTTGTGGGAAAAAGTAAGTTACAATTGCGCTAGCATAATGAAAAATTACAATAAAGTCTTAATTTGATACTAAATGTGATTATCTATTAATGTTTTCAATGAAATATTTTTTTTTTTATTGGAGTAAAAATGAGGTAGCTAATTGAAGCTTTACCATATTTATCAAAATACAAGACACCCCCATTTTTCAGAACTTAATTTTGGAACAATTTATTATACAATCTACACATATAAAAAGAAGACCTGTGCCTGGGTGGTGTGGTGGCAGCGTGTCTGCCTCACATTCAACAGGTCGAATCTCGCTTAGAGTGTGTTACCCGAATAAGGTTCTTTTTAGGTGTTTTCCCTTATCCTGAGAAGACAAATGTCGAGTAACTTGAAGCTCCATGGACGCCGAGATCTTTTGAGCATCATTTCATTCATTGTCTGATATGACCAACTATGTTAAAGGATGTTAAGCTACCAAGAAAGAAAAAAAAAATGGCATTTAAAGGTTTGCCATATATTTGGAATAAAACTAATAGACACTTAAGCTGTTGTAAGTCCTTTTTTTTTTTTTTTTTTTTTTTTTTTTAATTTACTTTATTTTTTATTCATTTATTTACTGAATTTGAAATTGTGCAGAAATTCATGTTTTGAGTGCCTGGCGGAAAGTGCATTATGGGAACAATGTGACTGGTGGTGGCAGCAGCATGACTGTAACAACCAAGATTGGTATGTAACAATGTTTTTACCTAATTTGAATGTATGCAAAAATGGAGAAGGGGGAACGGAAATATACACAAAATGGACAAAATTTGCGATCTTGGCAATAATCTATACCATTTCCCCCAGGCTTCATCAGTGAAGTTTGAAATTTACTTTTTTCCCCACATGATGTTTGCAAAATATATATAACTAATGCAAGACGACCATTTTGAACATTAATATTTTGGAAAAAAAACATTGTCTTGTATTTGGATAAATATGGTAGCTTGTAGGATGTGAAAATGTAGAGTATAATGTTAGAAATATCCTTGTTTTTTTTTGTTTTTTTTTTGCCAGCTATTGACACAGGACTTAATATGAAAGTTTAAACTTACACTTAAACATATTTTGATAGGTTAAAGTCAGTTGTTGCCAGTCTTATTAGTTACATTTTTACTTTCTCTACACATACTATGTACATAGTGTATAGAAAAGGTATTGCATTCCACCCAAAAATTCAATACCGAGATTTCACCGGAAATAGATGTTTTAGAGTCCCTTGTAGGTCCATGTGTGTACCTATGTGTCTAGGAACACGATAACTCAAAAACGAAAAGTCGCTAAAATACCAAACTTGGTATATATGTTAAGTAATGTACAAGGATGTGGCACAAAAATTTTGGGGGAAATCCCCTCATCCCAAACATGGAAAAATTTTCAAAAATTTTGAATTTCTCCAAAATGGCTCATAACGATTTTGAATAAAATACTGTATATTAAACATATTTGCACAACAAATAACATGCATATTGATGTCACACCTACTGTTGATAATCAAGGGACTCGCTTAACTGTGAGAGGATAAATTAAGAAAAATGTACTTTTCACTACACTTAGGCATGCATATGGGTACGTAGCCCTGTACTGTCTTGTACAACAGGATAAATAACTTACATGATTCAATAAAAAGGATGTGGATGGGTTAACTGAACTACTTATTTCAAAATGAACACTTCAAATCAATAGCAAATATATTGTTACCTTGTACTTATAACGGTGCCAAGCTTGGTGTCTAGGAGGAGATAGCGCTGCTGCGTCTTTTCACACTAATAGAGAGAGTGATGCTACTCTACATGTGGTTTTTATAAACGCTAAAGTTGGCAATGCCACCAACAATGAGAATTATATATTTCCAATGTTACCACTCCCTGTGCACACCACCAGGATGTGACACCTTGTTTAATTTTCTGGGAAAAGCCTCTGGATTTAGCATAGCCAGTAAACCATAAGAGATACACAAAAACTTGCTGCACAAAATATGTAGATCTCATTGAAACACACAGTTTATGTCATATACATTTGTTTGTGAAGTTGACCTTTTTGAGATATCCGTTGTTATTGGTTTTAGTTTTAAAATACTTAATACTTTTCACATATGGGAACTTCTCAACTCCTGGCAATGCATAGAAACTGATTTCATTCTCATGGCAACCAGCTTTTAAAAGATTTAATTATCGTTTTAGGCTTGAGTATCTCATTTTTTACCTTCTGCTAATGTGTTTATGTAGACTAGCATGAAGCAAAGAGAGGAATAAGGTTTTTAACAATAATTTGCTACAGATATGCAGAGAAAGCCATGTGAATGGAGCACATCAAATTTTATAACCACTATTGTCCAACAAAGGATAGGCAAAACTTTTTGAATGCCCTGTAAATAGTTACCATGCTAACTTCATGTACCCAAGGTTGCAGGTTCAAACCCAGCAGAGGACGATGAATTTTTTGGGCATAAAATCCTTAGCATGGCTTCCTTCGAAAGGGAATTAAAGCCGTTGGTCCTGTGTTATAGATTTACAGCACATAAAAGAACCTCAAGTCTGATAGAGAGGCCTCTGAGCAAATTTAAGCAGTCTTTCACGACCAATACAGAATGGGACGCTGAGAACACAGCAGTTCTAGCTGCACAGTGGCCGAGTGTTTAGACCACTCACCTCTCACCTAGGTGACCCGGGTTCAATCCCAAGCAACTGCATGTGGCGGAAAAAGCGGTGCAGGGGCAGGTTTGCCCCACCATTGCATTCCACTGGTGCTCCATCATCATTCCATGCATTATCAGTGTCATCGCCTGCCATCTGAAGTAAAAACAGGCATTACTAAAAAAAAACCTCAGCAATTAAAGAGCACCCATAAATAAAACTCTTATTTCCAGTTTCTATTTGGTAGCTGACTGGCTCAGGAAGGACAGATTTCAACCCAGTAAACCGTGTCCAGAGTAGTTGCGTTTTCTGAGAGGTCTGCCACCACTGACCTGGCAGAAACGTTGTTTGTTTTCTACCAGGTCTGTACCACTTGCCGTGACGGACGATATATATACTGCCATTTTTACCAGATTGAACCATTCATCATGCTGATGATGGGAGAGATGCATGCTCCCGAAACGTCGATGGCTCTTTATCACTACACCTGGCTTGAAGTCCGAGAATGTCTAAAATATGTTCGTCGCCAGGAAAGCTTGAGATCCTATTTCTATTTCCATTTCGGGCATTCTTTAGCTTGGCTACCCTCGGAAGAGAAGTAAAGCCGTTGGTCCCGTGTCCTAGATTTAGGGCACATAAAAGCACCTCAAGCCTGATAAAAAGGCCTCTGAGTAAAATAAAGCAGTTTTTCACGCCCAAATTAGAATGGGATGCTGAGAACGACAGTAGTTAAAGAGCATCCATAAATAAAACTACATTTCAGTTTTAATGTCCTGCATACTATATTTGCAACAAAATGAATGCATTTCATATATATGTATGTATTTTCAGGTTCTCCAGCGCACTTGGGAAGCGAAGTCATGAACGGTACTTCCACCAGAAAGTGCAGAACGCCATGTGTCACATCTGCCCAAAGACATTTCCCACTTACTCATGCCTTCGACAGCATCTGCACTCTCATAATACTTTCGAGCGAGAGTGTGTGAAATGTGCAAAGTGTGGCAAGCTGTTGAAGAACAAGGCCACATTGAGAGTCCACATGAAGACGCATGAGATCAAGAAAACATCCCCCTGCCCCTACTGTAAAAAGGATGTGTACAAGCTGCGCTCACATCTCAAGTGTCACCAAGAACAGTACCGCTACGAGTGTGTGGTGTGCAAGAAGAGGTTCAAACGCAGCTGTGGATTCAAGGTTTGTAGCAGCTCTTCGCAAAATCACTTACTACAAATCTCTACATCTCTGCAAAAAATTAGGCTTCTATTTACTTCATGCTAATCGAGAAAAAATTAGCAGAAATAGTCTTACTTGCCTGTAAGAAGAAGAGAAATAAGGGAGTAGCATAGGTTAAAGTGAAGTCAAAAGCTGGTTGCTATATCACTGAAGTTCCTTTGTTTGTATGGACAGGAATTGACAAATTCCTGTGTGAGAAAAGTATAAGCATTTTAAAGCTGAAACCAAAAACAAGGATTATCTCAAAAACAATCAACTCCACAAAAAAATGCATATAACATAAATTGTTCGTTTAAAGTGCTCTACATTTTTTGTGTGGTAAGATTTTCTTCATTTCTTACGGTTTAGCAGTTATGCAAAATTCCGTAAAATTCATCCAGAATAAAGTAGTATTCAGAGGCTATTCTCAGAAAATTCAAGATATACATTTTATCCTGATATATGGTGGACTTTGTGACAGTGATGTGTTTTAACAATTGAAAGTTAGTTGAGTCGAATTTTGTAACACTACATCACTTACTTTTTATTTTGGAAAACTGTTTCAGAAGCCATGTGCTTCCATTGTCAATTCCTTTGGTCGACTGCTGGCATTGCTTGCTGTGGTGGTTGTCTCTGTCCCTGGTGGTGGTTTGATGTACCTCTGAATCAGTAGATCGCCTGGCGGGATTTCAAAATTGAAAATGCGGTTCTTGTTTTTCCAAATGTATGTTTTCCCAAACCTTTAATTCTGTCTTCCTTGTGATGTTTTTGGGGATTTTTGGGCTTCTATTTATGGTGTGTTATTCTTTCCAAAAATGCCAAGCTACCGCAGATTTGTCTTCTTGTTTGAGTTTAATATTTCTGTGGTGTTCTTTTGCCCTTGTTTTTATATTTCTTTTTGTTTGGACGATGTAGATTTTTTCAGTCATTACAGCTGAACTGATATATTCCTGGTTTGTTTTCTTGTGGGATATCATCTTTTAATTTAGAATTTAAAATGTTTTTTATAGAGTAATTGTTTTTAGGGGCTAGAATGATGTTATGTCGTTTGAAGATCCTCTGGAATTTGTAGAAAGTTGTAGGGTGGTATGTAAACTTCTTGTAGATCTTGTTTTCTTTCTGGTTTTGAGTGAGTGTGCTGACTTCTTTAATGCTCTCAACATTAGATACCAACTAACCAACCCTATTTTTAAAAAATTAAAAACAAAAGAAAAATTTGAAAATAACATTAAAAATCCCAAAATAATAATTAGGCGTAAAAAAGCTTACCACTCAGAAAGTGTTTGGTTGGTATCTATTGTTGAGCAGTTGGCAGTGAAGCCATTCACTCTCTTGCATTCCAGTATTTTGATGTTATATTATCATGTTGACTAAAGGTTGGGCAGTGCAGTAGATGATTTTCATCCATATCTTCTTTAAGTGTACAGAAAGGACACAGAGGAGATCTCACTATACCAATCCTGAATAAATGTTTATTGAGACAGTCTTGGCCTGTTTGGAGTCTAAAAGTTGTTGCGGAGAGACTTTTGTTACTGACAGGGAGGAGGCCCTTTAACAATTAACTGAAGACTTAAAGGACAAAAGCCTAACGTGGTGCAGCTGTTAGTAATCACATATCAGTTTTGTTATAATGGAAAAGAGAGCCTTTAATTGCTTCTAGAATTTGAAGACTTGATGAACTAAAGGGAAGGACTGCTCTGATATCAGAACCCCTCTTTTACCTTTCCTATCTAGTCTTGCTTGAATCAACCCTTGTTTTCTTTGACCCCGATGCTATTAGAGTATTCGAGGCCCAGGGGATCATTTCATTTTCTTTCCTGTCCATTACTTTCTTTACTGAGGTGATGTAACCACCATTTATGGCGCCTAATTTTAAACAATTACAAAAACTTGAATAAAAACATTCCAGATAAAGCAGCTACACAGAAAGTTCAGGCTAATTAAATGAAAGTACAGATATTTCTTTACTAAAATAGAAATTTGTTTTGATCTGGTGTTTTATTTATTAAAACAAAAAATGAATTCATGTAACCGGAAGGTTAAAAACTGAAAAAAATCACCAAAAACAAGAGACACAGATAGATAAACAAAATACAACCAATAATGAAAATGCCATAAAGCAACAATTCAATTCAATTCAATTTATTCACCATATGATTTCATTACAGAAATATCGGTTTCGTCAATAGGAATTACATAATAATCACAAAATATTAGTTACTACTTACAGATATTTACAATATTAGAATTCTAGCACAAACTTGAAATAAAACTAGTAAACTAAGCCATCTCCAGATATTCGTTCACTGAATAAAAGCATTTTAGAATTAAGAATCTCTTTAATTTCCTTTTGAATATTGCCACAGAGGATAACTGCTTAAAGGTGGTAGGGAGTTTATTATACAATTGAATACCACTATGATAAAAACTTTTCTCATATAGGGATCTCTTATGCCCTATTTTGTGAAGGTTTAATTTACTAATATTAATATAAAAATAATAGTTGCAACAAATCTTCACTTATCTTTTGGAATCCTTGCCTGGACTAGTTTTGCAACGATTTCATTGCATTATCAACATATCCTTTTGGTCTCTTTTTTGATGTTTATTTACACTGTTATGGTTACTGCTACTAGGTGGATTGTGTACTAATGCATTGCTAACTACTGGAATCAAAACAAATTTGGTAAGAGTGTCAATTGGAGGTATATCAAAATTCATTGCATGATTTCTATACTTTAATATAAATATTTTCTCCCAAACCATTAAATCTATGGGCCCATTTAAGTATTTTAATAATTTAACATCTGGATTTATTTCATGATTAAATTTCCAAAAATGTTCTGCTACAGCTGATTTATCAATTTGTTTGTATTTAATATTCTTAAAGTGTTCTTTTACTGTGGTTTCCAAATGACGTTTAGTCTTACCAATATAAACAAGGTCACAATTTAAACAGTTTAATTGATAAATGCCAGATTTTTTATTTTTTGAAATTTCATCCTTTTTAGAAAAGCCTAACAAATTTTTTTATACTGTATTTATTTTGAGGAACCAATATTATGCCATGCTCTTTGAAAATATTTGTGAATTTTTTATTTGCCCAAGGGTGATAAGTAAATTTTTTAAAAATGTAATTATCTTTTATTTTCTTAAACGTAGAAATATCTTTAATAGCTTTTTGATATTTAAACTTCTCAATTTTTTTATTTATAAAATCAGTATTAAAACCATTAATTAAAGCAGTGTTAATAATGTGTTTATATTCTTTATAGAATTCATCTTTATTAAGGGATAAATTAACTAACCTATAAATTAAACTATTAAAAACAGCAAATTTATGTGAAAAAGGGTTAAAGCCATTATTTTTTATATAATTATCAGTGTGGGTTTGCTTTCTGTATATTCCAAAATTCAATTTATTGTCTTTTTTTATTATTTTTAAATCCAGGAAAGGGAGATAGCCATCACTTTCAGTTTCTAATGTGAATTTTATAGCCTTATCTTGTAAATTTAAAAGTTTTAAAGCATCATTTACATGTTTATCAGGAACAATAGCAATATATCATCTACATATCTATACCAAATTTTAAAAATTAGAGGGAATGCTTTAGTGACCTGTATTTCAAAATAGCTCATGAAAAGATCAGCAAGAAAAGGTGAAAGTGGACTACCCATTGCTAAACCAGAAGTTTGTTGATAGAATTTGTCATTAAAGCTGAAAAAATGTTGATCCAAACAAAGATTAGTAAGGATAACAAAATCATTTATTAAATTTTCATTCAGTTCTATAGAACTTAACCATTTTTAAAAAAATGTCAAAAGTTTTTCTCTAGGAATGCTTGGAAACAAAGCAGTTACATCAAAAGAAACAAGTTTATCATTAGTAGATAATGTAATATTGCTGATCCTTTCAACTAGCTCAAAAGAATTTTTAATACTTAAACTCTCAAATTTTTCAAAATTAGTGAATTTTTTATTTAACCATTTAGCTAGGCTGTAATTAGGTGAATTTATGCAATTTACAATAGGTCTCATTTTATTTCCAGGTTTATGAATTTTGGGAAGAGCATATATTCTGGGTAAAATTGGATTACTGATTTTTATAATTTGCTTTTCTTTATTTGTAATACTTTTAATTTCATTAAGGGTCTTATTATAAATTGAAATGCAGGATTTTAAAGGGTTAATATCAATGCTTTTGTAATCTTCACCTTGAAGTAAGAGTTCCATTCTGTTAATGTAATCAATTTTATTTAAAATTACAATGCTGTTACCTTTATCAGCTTTAGTATAGATTACATGTTTTTTTTTTAATGATTTAATAATTTGTTTATTGTGATTTACTTTAGGGTGATTTTTATTCAAATTCTGTAATATTTTACTACATTTTTCTTTAACCAATAATTTATTATTTTCATTTAAATCCTGACTAGCAATTTCTATATCTGCTACATAATCATCTATATTTTTTGAAAAATCTACACAGGTTTTTAAACCTTTATTCAAAAAATTAATTTCCTTCTCATTGAAATTACAATTTGAAAGGTTAATTACATTATCTTTAGGGTTATTCCCTTTAGTTGGTTTTAATTTATTTTGTTTTAAGCATAATTTATTTAACTTATTTTTGAGTTTATTTGTTTTATTTTTCATGCTAAAGTTCAAATTTTCAAACAATTTATATTCCAAATTTAGCCAAATTGAATTACCTAAAACATTTATAAGTTTAAGATGCAAATTATATAATTTCAATTCAATGTTATTTAAGTTTTTAAAATGCAAACTTCTTTCAACTTCAATTACTTTCTTCTCTGCTGCTTTTTGATGAATACTATTATTGTCAAATTTAACAGTTTTTCTAACAAAAATATGAGTTACTTTACGTTTTAAACACAGGTTTAAGAAACGTATATCTGCAAGAATATGTCTTCTTTTTTCTTTTAATTTCAAATATAGCTTAATTTCATGTTTAGTATTATTAAAATTCAGATTAAACGTATAATTATTATATTCTATCACATCCATCATAAGCAATAACCTAAAATGTACTGAAACTAAGGAATGCTTCAAAACAAATAAACTTATAAATGTAAAAAGAAGCTAGTAACAGTGAAGAATAACACAAATATTAATATAAAAATAATAGTTGCAACAAATCTTCACTTATCTTTTGGAATCCTTGCCTGGACTAGTTTCGCAACGATTTCATTGCATTATCAACATATCCTTTTGGTCTCTTTTTTGATGTTGTTTATTTACACTGTTATGGTTACTGCTACTAGGTGGATTGTGTACTAATGCATTGCTAACTACTGGAATCAAAACAAATTTGGTAAGTGTCAATTGGAGGTATATCAAAATTCATTGCATGATTTCTATACTTTAATATAAATATTTTCTCCCAAACCATTAAATCTATGGGCCCATTTAAGTATTTTAATAATTTAACATCTGGATTTATTTCATGATTAAATTTCCAAAAATGTTCTGCTACAGCTGATTTATCAATTTGTTTGTATTTAATATTCCTAAAGTGTTCTTTTACTGTGGTTTCCAAATTACGTTTAGTTTTACCAATATAAACAAGGTCACAATGTTAAGCAATAGACAATGCATGTAACACGCATGCGAAACTAGTTCTGCGTAAAAGTAAGTTTTTGTGAAGCACATGTGTGTATATTCGACTACCAATTAAAAACTAATTGCTAGCTTCACAGTGTACCACTTCCAGTATTCAAAATTATAAATTATTATAATTTTAAAATCACAAAGTTCGACTATACTGCCTTCAAAATGCTCATCACACATTAAACTATCAAAGATGTTGACCTTGATGTTTTCCTTTACAAAGATACAAGATCCCCCATTGTTTTTGTTTTTTCTGCAGTAGGCGCTTTCCCTAACATAACCCTGAAAATTTAGCATCTCAATCTGGTTATCTTTTAGCCAGTGTTCGGTAAGTGCTAAAATATCAATACTTTGTAATTTATCATTTAGCAAAACCTCGAAGTTAGCAACCTTGTTTCTCATGCTCTGCACATTTTGGTGAAAAATAGAGAAAGAATTTAGAACATGATGTTTTATAGGATGAGCACCCACTGAGTCAATTCCCATGTTGCAGATATCCTCCACCCTACCTGTCCCTAGTTTCCCACCAGAACCACCCACTGAGTCAATTCCCATGTTGCAGATATCCTCCACCCTACCTGTCCCTAGTTTCCCACCAGAACAACATCAATAACCTCACACAGCAGTTCCCCAAGTCTATGTGAACCTTTGCGATTTAGATGGACTCCATCTCTAGCATAATCACTGTAGTGCAACCAAAAATTGCCATCTAGCATCGTGCAATCTCTCACTTTACCTAACCAATTCAAAACACTATTTATGTGAACTATTTTTCTTTGGGTCACGTCATATCTGCGAAGCACTCCACTAATAACTATTTTGGCACCAGGGACTTCCTTTCGGATGGAATTTACCAAGTCCATAGTATCTCCCATTATATCTTCTGCATATACACCTCCGTTAATATCGTTAGAACCAGCATGCAACACCACCATATCTGGCTTATCAATCGCCACCAAGTGTTCCACCTTAGATTTCAGTTCACAAATCTTTATACCTGGATAACAAAGCACCTTATAACCTCTTTTCCTGCAGCGCTCACCAGAAAACTTCAATAACGAATCACCAAACACCATCACTTTTTTCCTTGTGCCATTGTTAGGTTCTTTAAGCCAACATTATCGTTTAATTCATTGCCTAATATTTCAAACCTATTGTGAAGTTGAATATCGTTCTTCTCCAGCACGTGTTGAGCTCTCCCTTCCGGTCGCCTTTCTCTGATTTTGTGCTGTCAGCGTAACTGATTTTATCTTGCTCCGCTGATAATTTGGATTGCAGATGTGCATTCTCAGTTTTAAGCCTAATCATTTCTGACTGGGCACTTTGTAGGTCTTTGTTTAACATCCCTTTATGACCTGTAGGGACGCTATTACTTCTGCCTCGTGCGTCACTGGGCTACCGCACTCCGGCAATTGTTTATGTCGATTCTTAACCATTTCATTGTAAGCCCCCTCATTACCTTTATTACCACCAGTATCTACGATGTCCTCGAGTAGATTTTTGCTAATATTGCACACCACCTTGTTTGATTTACTATCATTTTTACACATATTTTGAGACCTACTTCTCATGATCATACCAACCGCCGCCATCTTGTTTTTTGACAGGATATAGATGTATCATAGATTACTGTACAATTTAACACTTTTGTTGTTGTTTGGCTGAATGGTTGATTCACACTGCGTCGTCTCGTTACACCTTTGTAAATCCATTTTGATAAGTACACTGATTATTTGCATGCATACGAGGGCCATTGTTATTTGATGCATTTACATCTAGGTCTGAAAATTCAAAATCACTTGCTTTATTCTAAAACATTGCAATCTACAGCTGTTATTTCTTCTTCAGTTCTCACCTTTTGCTAGATGACACCCTTTTTCAACCACCATAAACAAACGTTGGCTAGAGAAATTAAATTTGAAGCTTATATGTGCTTTGGAGTGTAAAAATAAATGTAAATGGCGTGTTATTTATGGACGCTCTTTAACTACTATCGTTCTCAGCGTCCGATTCTGAATTGGGCATGAAAGACCGCTTAATTCTGATCAGGCTTGAGGTTCTTTTACGTGCCGTAAATCTACGACACAGGACCAACGGCTTTACTTCTCTTCCGAAGGAAGCCATGCTAAGGATTTTTACACCTGAAAAAATCCATCGTCCTCCTCCGGGTTTGAAAGCGCGACCTTGGGTATATGAAGTTAGCATGGTAACCATGGAGGGCGACTTTGGAGTGTAAAGAAATGCTCCAGAAAGCCGTTCTCTATTGGTATGATGAAGAAAGTACATAGGTTTTCCTATGAAAGAGTTAAGAAAGCGTGACCACGATTAGATCAGGATTGGCACTAAAGGGCTAACATGTGAGAATTTCAACTGTTACTGATATAGCGGGACTTTGTGAGAGTGATGCATTTTAACAATTTAAATTAATTAGTTGAGTCAATTTTGTAACACTACATCACTTACTTTTGTTATTGGAAAACATATTTCAGAAGCCATGTGCTTCCATTGTCAATTCCTTTGGTCCGTTGCTTGCTGTGGTGCTGATATCAGTAGGTCGCCTGGCGGGATTTCAAAATTGAAAACACGGTTCTTGTTTTTTCAAATATATATGTTTTCCCAAACTTTGTCTTGCTTGTGATATTTTTGAGGATTTTCAGGCTTCTATTTATGGTCTGTCGCTTTTTCCAAAAATGCCAACTGTCGATTTGTCTTCTTATTTAAGAACACCACAGAAATATTAAACTTAAACAAGAAGACAAATCCGCAGCAGCTTGGCATTTTTGGGAATAGCAACACACTGTAAATAGAAGCCCAAAAATACCAAAAATATCACAAGCTAGACAGAATTAAAAGTTTGGGAAAAAACACACACACATATATATATATATTTGGAAAAACAATAACAGCGTTTTCAATTTTGAAATTCCACAAGGCAACCTCTGATGCAGAGGTTCATCAAACCACCACCAGGGACAGAGACAACCACCACAGCAAGCAATGCTGGCAGACAATGGAAGCACATGGCTTCTTAAACATGTTTTCCGATAATAAAGAGTCACCCCCCATGGTGTAATGTTACCATGCTAACTTCATATGCCCAAGGTCATGCGTTCAAACCTGGTGGAGGACGATGGATTTTTTTCAGGTGTAAAATTCCTTAGCATGGCTTCCTTCGGAAGGGAAGTAAAGCCATTGGTCGTAGATTTATGGCACGTAAAAGAATCTCAAGCCTGATAAAAGAAGTTTCTGAGCAAAATTAAGCAGTCTTTCATGCCCAATATAGAATGGGACCCTGAGAACCACAGTAGTTAAAGAGTGTCCATAAATAAAACTTCATTTCACTTTCTGATAGTAAAAGTAAGTGATGTAGTGTTACAAAATTGTCTCAACTAATTAATTGCAATCTCAGCTTTGTTGTGTGGAATAATTGTTTTTTTCACAGAAGGACAGGAGTTGGATAGATAGAGTCAGACTGAAAAATTCAATACCATAGCCGGGATTTGAACCACGGATCTCCCGGTTTCTAGCCGTGTGTAGGATAGGAGTTGGATAGGTAGAGTCAGACTGAAAAATTCAATGCTATAGCCAGGATTTGAACCACGGATCTCCCGGTTTCTAGCCGTGTGTAGAATAGGAGTTGGATAGGTAGTGTCAGACTGAAAAATTCAATGCCATAGCTCGAATTTGAACCATGGATCTCCGGGTCTCTAGCCGTGTGTAGGATAGGATAGGAGTTGGATAGGTAGAGTCAGACTGAAAAATTCAATGCCATAGCCAGGATTTGAACCATGGATCTCCTGGTCACAAGGTGATCTCAAATTCTTTTTGAGATGACAACCCCAATGGCGACTTGTACTCAGTTGTGTATACCTACAGCAAATGGCAGTAAACAACGTACTTGTTTTTGTGTTTCAGGCGCATATGGTGGTTCACACAGGAGAGAAGCCATTCCAGTGTCCTAACTGTCCGCGCACATTTGCAAGCAAAAGTAACTATCACACTCACATACTGAGAATGCACACAGGCCTGCTGCAGCCTGGGGATGACGCAGACATAGTCCGCATGGGCAAAAAACAATATCGTTGTCCACTCTGCCCCCAAACATTCTCCAATAAGAGCAACTGCTTAATGCATAAACTCAGAAAACACATGAAGAGAAAGAATGGGGCAGATGGCGATACAAATGATGCAGCAGATGAGAATCACCATTCTCCAGCAGATGGTGATACAAAGGATGCAGCAGGTGGCGATACAAATGATAAAGCTGATAAGAATCAACATTCTTTGGCAGGTGATGACGATACGAATGATGCAATAGATGAGGATCAACTTTCTGTGGCAGATGGTGATACAAATGATGCTGCAGCAGATAGTGAACATTTTCTGGCAAGTGATGATACAAGTGATGGGTTGCATGATGATACAAATCATGTGTCAGATGAGACTAGAAACGTTGCCACAGGTGAGAAGGGACATGAGAATGAGAGCTGGATGGATATTGAAATTAAAAATGAGGTGATTGACTTTGATGTGACAGAGCAAGGTGATTTTAATCATTTCAGTTAAAGGTAAACTCGTCTCATATTATTGCATGCATCATCAAATGTTAAGAGAAATATTTTTATATGGATTTTTGTCCAGAGTTTTAAAGATTAGATATTGTATTTGAAATACACTGCTCAGAACAGTTAAAGGGATAAAAGTTTGAACACATTGAGATGGTTCTACACCTCAATGGCCCCACGTAATAATAAAAATCTGATGTCTCCATTCACATGACTTTCTCTACATCTCTGTAACACTCTGCAAATTGAAAGCATGTGTATGAAAAGTTCGTCCCCACTCTCTCCTTCAGCATGACAATGAAATGGCCTGTTACTTATGGACGCTCTTTAACTGCTTTGGTTCTCAGTGTCCCATTCTATATAGGGCGTGAAAGACTGCTTAATTTTGCTCAGAGGCCTCTCTATCCGGCTTGAGGTTCTTTTACGTGCCGTAAATCTACGACACGGTACCCACAGCTTTGCTTCCCTTCTGAAGTAAGCCATGCTAAGGATTTTTACGTCCGAAAAAATCCATCGTCATCCGCCGGGTTTGAACCCGCGACCTTGGATATATGAAGTTAGCATGGTAGCCATTACACTTCGGAGGGTGACAGCATGACAATGCCAGACCACACACGAGCGCTGCAACATCTGCAAGAATTAAACATCTTGGGTTCACTGACATTGATCATCCTCCGTACAGTTCCGACTTGGCCCCAACCATTTTCATCTGTTTCATAAACTTAAAGAACACCTTTGAGGTGTTCACTTTGATATCTATGAAGCGGTGCAAGTAGATGGCTCAGTCAAACATTCTACAGTGACAGCGTACACAAACTGGTCTCTGTGTTCGTCACCAGGGTGATTATTAGAGAAATAAATATGTAGACATGAAGAATACAGTTTGTTTTATTCCAAACGTTTTAAGAGTGTTTCTGGAAAAAAATGGGAGGAATTACTTTTCAGCATGACCTCATATATGATTAATTTAGAAGAATTTTGAGTAAATTCTCAGGTACAGAATCATTACAGTTAAAGCAATAGTCACCTATCAGTAATTTCACACATTGTTTTCTGGTATCATGTAATTTAATCACTTGCCAAATAACATTAAATTGGAGAAGTAGGAATTCATCTACAATCATTTCTTTTTTTACTTTCTCTATGTAGTACATGGTACATATTCTATACCAAGATTGCACTGGAAACACAAATTTTAGGATCCCCTGTATAAAAAAAAAGGTCTGTATGTGTCCATGTGTGTCTGGACACAATAAATCCAAAACGAAAAGTCGGTAAAATATAATAATAATAATCTTTATTAGCTCATAGACTTTTACAAGTTTCAAACCTCGTCAAGAGAAAAATATAAACATTAACCTATATTTACAATTCATCTATTCGATACAGACATTTTTTATTAGAAATGTTTTTAACTCTTTTTGAAATGCATTTCCACTTTTGTCTTTCAATTCTTTTGGTAGCTTATTGTACAAAATTTTACCCATTGTGAGGGGGTCCTTCTCTGTGGCCTTTTTGTTAACATTACTTCTATAATAATTATTTAGATTTCTAGTACTATATTTGTGACTATCTTTTATTTGTACAGCATTTTTATTTACTACAAACATGATGACTTTAAACACATACAATGATATAACAGTGAGTATTTCAGCTTTTACAAAACTAGCTCTACACGATTCTCTAGTTTGAGTATTAAATATACATCTTATGCATCTCTTCTGCAATACCAATACTCTATTTACATTTGTGATGCTTGAGTTACCCCAGACCTCTATTCCGTATTGTAGATGTGGATGAATTAGACCATTTTCAAGTAATCAGAATTGAGATATTTTGATAAATAGGTGCTAATTTTCTTGCAAATATGGTCAATATGCCACTTAAATGTCATATTTTCATCCAAAATTATTCCCAAAAACTTGTTACTTTCCAATTGCTCAATATTTTCATTATTTATCATTACATTGAGTTCATTACTAGACCTACTATTTCGGTGTTAAAACATGAGTATATGAGTCTTTTCCATATTTACAACCAGGTTGTTATGTTTTAAATAATTACATATATCTTGCGTTTCAGTAGTTATTATATCATTTAAATTTGCTTTATCTTTATTAGTGAATATGACTGAGGTATCATCGGCATAAGAAATTATATTGTAATTTGGAGATTGTGGAAGGTCGTTAATATACAGGATAAATAAAAGGGGCCCAAGTACTGATCCTTGTGGAACTCCAACTTTCGTCAGTTCATAATTTGATTTAATTAACTTTATTTCACATCCCTGTTGCTGATACATTTCAGTGCATTGTTTCCTATTTTTTTTAGAAAGGATCGTATAATTTCATTACATTTACCCCTGATACCATATTTTTATAATTTGCCTAGTAGTATCTCATGTGATACGCTATCAAACGCCTTTGATAAGTCAAGTAGTTTCCAATTTGATTTTTATCTCCTTTCTTAAATATAGGTCTAACTATACTGAGTTTTAGAGTTTCAGGGAATATTTCATCATTTAACGCGGAATTTACTGGATGTGCTAGTGTACCAGCTAAGACATCGTTACAGTATTTTAGCATTTTTGATGATATCTCGTCCCATCCAGAGGAAGATTTATTTTTAAATTTATTTACAATTTTTTTTTACCTCATCTTCCGAAGTTTCTTCCAAGTAAATTGAGGGTAATATCCCTTTGGATATACATGATATGTTATCATCCACATTGGATTTATCTTTTATTACATTTGTAAAGTAACTATTGAAAAGTTGGCATATTTGTGGATTATCTACAACTTGGCCATTTTCATTTAAAGTTATATTATCTATGCTGCTCTTGTTCATACTACTAGCTTTTACAATCTCCCATACTGTCTTACTATTTTCTCACCATATTTTTGCTTCTTAAGGTTAATCAATGTACTGGAGTACCGCTTTTTTAAATTTATGTATTTATTTTTGTAATTTACAAGATTTGTAGACTTGAAAAAAATATATGCATCTTTCATTTCTTCTCTCAGCTTTTTTAATTCCAAAGGACGTTTTATCCATTGTTCGCCACGCTTATTTATTTTAGTTTTTAGTATTGGACATGTCTTGTTTAAATGTGTAGTTAATACTTTAAAAAAGTTGTCCTATTTTTTATCACTGTTTTGCTCACTATAAATTAAATCCCAACTTTCATGTTTTAAAGTTTCATAGAGAGACATTAAATTATTTTCATTAGTTAATCGTTTTGTCGTGTATCTACTTACTTCAGGGGTTACATTTCTGTCTAATAATGATAAAATTTGAGCACAATGATCAGAGATACAAAACTCCTCCAACCTCAAACTGTAGCTGTCTTGCTCTAAATTACTTATTACATAATCTATTCCGGTGGATGAGGTAGGTGTAATTCTTGTGGGTTGCTTTACGGCATCATGCAAATTAAAGCTACTTACAATATCATTTAAACTTTTATGGTTCCCTGTATCTGTGCAAGAATTTATGTTTAAGTCCTATTTCTATTTCTTTATTATCTCCATTTGTAATACATAATTTATAAGGATCGTCAGATTGATTACAAAACTAAACATATAGTATAAATAATAACATGAGTATATACACTTTACAAAAAAAAAAAATAATACAGGGGGTACCATCATACAGCATAACTTATTTAATTTAACATTTTATACTCCTCTATAGAGTAAAATACATTTTCTGAGAGATACTTTTTAATTGCTTTAAGTTTACAGTTATCTGTTTTATTTGTTTAGGCAAATGATTGTACAAATCTTTGGTTTTACTTTCTATACTTTTGTTACTTAACGTTCCTCTTAGTCTGTTAATGAAATAATTTTGTTTCGTTCTTGTGTCATGTTCGTGCATGTGCATGTTTCTATTTTGATTGCTATATTTTTTATTGAGTATTTAATGCATTCATATATATATATACAGTGCCGGAAATGTTAATATATTTAGTTTTTTATAGGAATTTTTACAAGTATCCGTCTTCTTTAGTTTACATATTATTCGAATGGCATGCTTCTGTAGTCTTAATATTCTTTGCATTATTTTTTTCTGTGCATTACCCCATAATACAACCCCATAGCTCAAATGAGAATGTATGAAGGCATAGTATATTTGTATTAAGCTATCTCTATCCATTTGTTGCACCACTTGTTTTAAGATGTATAGTCCTTTATTTATTTTTTTTGCTATTTTTTCAATATGTTTTTTCCAGTTTAATCTGTTATCTATTATTAATCCTAAGAAGTTTGTTTCTGTTACTTGTGTATTTGTTTATTGTCTAGGACTAATTGAATATTGGATGGGATTTTCTTTTTTAAGCTGATTTGCATCCATTCTGTTTTATTTGTATTCATTACCATCCCTAGGTTTCCTAGCTCTTCCCTAATTTTTTCCAGTAGTATATTTGATTTATCTTGTACTTCAAGTTCTGTATTTCCCCTTGCTATAATTGTGGTGTCATCAGCATATCCAATAGCTATTTCACCTGCTTCTTTTATTATTTTGAATAAGCAATTTATATATATAAGGAATAGATATGGCCCTAGTTTCGATCCTTGTGGAACACCATGAGTCACTCTGTTAAAAGACGATCTGATTTTATTTAGGTTACCATTTGAATTGTATATAATTTCCACACATTGTTCTCTATTTTGTAGATAAGATTTTAGCCATTTTAGTGGTAGGTCCCGGATGTCATAATTTTCTATTTTAGTTATTAATTTATGTATATCTACACAGTCAAATGCTTTAGTAAGATCAAGAAAGATTTCGATTACATATTCTTTCCTGTCTATTGCATTTATGAGGATGTCATTTCCTTTACAGATAGCTTGTATTGTTGATTTCTTTTTTTGAAAACCGAATTGGTACTCTGATATTATTTTATACTTACTGCAGAAGCTCTGTAGTTGCGTTAAAAACAATCCCTCTATTATTTTGGAAAATGTTGAACATAATGATATGGGTCTATAATTTTCCATTGCATGCTTTGAATTTTTTTTCTTGTATATTGGTCTTACTATTACTTTTTTTAGTGCATTGGGAAATGTACCTGTTATAAAAGATTGATTAATTATATGCGTCATTATCTCTGACATTTCAGATTTACAATGCTTAACCATTTCATTTGTAAGTCCATCTAACACAAAAGATTGTTTACACTTTAATGTGTTTATCTGTTTAATAACATCCTCATTTGTTATTTCTCGTAACATCATTGAGTTACATATACTGTTTTCAGTTGTTTGCTGGTTTTGACCTTGGCTGAGGCCTAAAGTTTTTACAATATTGATGTAATAATCATTAAATTTTCTGTTATGTTTATTGGGTTTTCTATTAACCTATTGTTTACTTCAATACATATATTTTCTACCCATTTTTGTTTATTTTCTTTATGTGATGCTTTTATTATATTCCATGCTACTTTAGTTTTATTTTCTGCATTTTGTATCAGTATTTTGTTGTGCTGCTTCTTTGCTTCAATTATTACTTTATTGAGCATTTGTAATTTTCTATATATGTGTATGATTTATCATCTAGTTTTGGATGTTTTAAGCTGTTTAGGAATTGCATGCGTTTTTTTGAGATGTTTATACCTTTGGTTGACCAGTTTTTACTTTTCTGCATACCACAATTTACTTTGCATATAGGTATTGCTGTGTTTAAGCATTTTTCTAAGATTTTAGCAAAACATTCAAATTTTTCATTTATTTCATATTTTTCATAGATTTCTTCCCATTGTGCTTCTTTGATGTAATATCGTAATGCTTCTAGTGTGTTTTTGTTTACTATTCTTTTGACCTCTATTAGTTTATTAGTTTTGGGTCTTAAATTACCTAATGTTTTACTTACTATTTGTTGACCATAGTGGTCACTTATTCCATTTTTTATTATTTTAATTTGATAACATTCCCTATTTAGGTTTGAGAACATGAGGTCCACGCATGTTGCTGAATACTTAGTTACTCTTGATGGCTCTGCCAGTGCGACATTATTTCTTACTAGCATTTCTAATAATAGCCTTTTCTTTTTGTTTTCTACTAGAACATCTATATTGAAATCTCCTATTACTATGGTGTCTCTATTTTTACTTTTACTGTTGAGACATTCTTCTAATCTCTCGAGAAAAATTACTTTGTTTGCGTTTGGAGGACTGTAAATACCTATTACTATGAGGTTTTTACTTTTCTGCTTTATTTCGATTGCTGCAATTTCTTCACAGAATTTTTTGCAATCTATTTCTTTGTATTTAATTTCTTGTTTAACATAAATTACCACCCCCCCACTTTTATGGTTATTTCTGCAGTAACTAGCCCCCAATGAGTAGTTTTCATAATTATTTACCTTTAATTCCTCTATTTTTAGACCATGCTCTGTAAATATTATAATATCGGGTTGCATATTTAGAATGTTTTGCTCGATAAGTGCTCTTTTATTGGCAATACTTTGAATGTTTTGATGATACAGACTAAATTTATTTTTACCCTTACTTTTTGTTGCCAAATTAATTTTTTGACCTAACAGATTTTGTGTGGTGAAGTTTGTACAATCATTTGCCTTACCTTTAGTTGTATTTTCTTCTAAGTTAGTTGTACTGGACAAGTTTTCTGTACCCCCCTTTGCAGTTAGTTTCCCTGATCTATGATCCAGTTGATCGTAGCTGTACACCTGTAGATGGTATTCTTCATTATTCTCTGTAGATTTGCCATTCCTTTTCTGCTTAGGTGCAGGCCATCTCTCCCTATACAGTCCATTCCCATTTGTCTATCTACATCCACAAATACACACTTTAGTTTATCACACATCCAGCGTATATTTTCGTTTATACTGTTTATAAATCTGAAATGTACATCTCTTCTTTTCACTACACCATTTATAGTAACTAGTGTTTTCGGATACATTTGTTTTATGCTCTTTGCTGCACAGTATATATCGCCCATAACCTCTTCGGGACAAGACGCTTGCTTCATTGTAAAGTCGACGTGCTTTATTATCGAATCCCCTAGCACTATTACGTCTTCTGTATTTCACTTTCATTTCGCCTCTCGCTCGTGTTGTTTGAGCGTTTTTCTTGGTTAGTTTCTGCTGCACTTGTG
Source organism: Hymenopus coronatus (assembly GCA_030762935.1). Taxonomy (NCBI): domain Eukaryota; kingdom Metazoa; phylum Arthropoda; class Insecta; order Mantodea; family Hymenopodidae; genus Hymenopus; species Hymenopus coronatus. The sequence goes on along the minus strand of CM060880.1, from coordinate 3,646,035 downwards.
GCTGCTTCTTTCTTCCTGTCTGCATCTGCTTGTGTCTCCTGAATATTTTCCAGGTAGCCGAATCTGTTCTTTGTTTCAATCACTTGAGATTCTGTAGGTTTGGCTTGGTTTGTCTTTCTTCGATGAGTTACAGCTTTCCATTTTGTGCTGGCGTTGTTTTTTACCTCTATTTCCAGTGCTGCTTTTTCTTCTTTTAGCTTTTGGTTTTCTATTCTTGCTTCTTTAAGCTCTTTTGTTAATATTTCAATCATAAGCTGTAGCGACGCTACGCTTTCCTTGTCTTCTAGTGTACCGTCGTTCAGTTTCTCTCCCGCCATTTCATTGTTACCTGCTTGTTGCATATGTTTCGCGATTTTCTCCTTTTCCGTTGGATTTTTACTGCTGCTTTCGTTTGTACCTTCACTTCGAGGGTTTTTGTTTTCCTCGTTGTTATTTTCCTTTGCGATTTTAAGTTTGTTGCTGTATAACTCTTCACAGTTTCGGAGCTTTGCTTTATAGTTGCACTGTTCCGCCGCAATTTATTGATGATCTATGATCCCCCATAATTATTATGTTTTTTTTTTTGTTTATATTTGTTCTATTCAAAAAATTATCGAGGCTATTTAAAAACTATTTTACCTTTGTACTGGTTACCTGTATAGTCCAACAATAATATATAATTCACTCTTAATACATATTTTTATAGCTGAAACCTCGTATATCATTTCTATTTGAGAATCCTTTACCCAGTCAAGTATAGTGAAATCGATTCCATTTTTTATATAAATAGCTACTCCACCACCTTTATGGAATTGCCTACTGAAGCTTGCTGCTAACCCATAGTTTGCTAACTTAAGGTACTTAATTTGGTTTTCTTCCAGCCCATGTTCAGTCAACACTAAAATATTAGGTTTGCAGTCATCTAACATTATTTCAATTTCACTTACTTTGTTAGATGCATATTGGACATTTTAATGCATTAGACAAAATTTCGAATTAATACCTGTTCCGTTCTCTTCACTAGTTGAATTGCTTGAACTAGTTATAACCAGATGTATATCTGTAGCAGTTTGTTTCCTCTTACTATTGAGTGCATCCACCACTTCATTGTTTAGTTTCCCTTCATGAGAAAATAAATAGCATCACACATTAACTTTCCAAATTTATGGGACCCCCTCCTATTTAAATGTACACCATCTCTACCAAAATCATTGTCACTTAACCAAAAATTACCATCAACAAACAGACAATTTCTGTTACAACATAGCCAGTTTAGTTCTCTGTTTATTCTGACTATTCTCCCCACTCCTACATTTCGCCTGTGTATAATTATTTTAGTTTCAGGTGATTGAGATTTAAGCTTATTGATCATGTCCATAGTTTCCCCCATAATTTCTTCAGCATTTATACCTCTTCCAATGTTATTTGTGCCTGCATGTATTAGCATTACCTCAGGCTTTGCTTCTTTCAGCTGTAGCTCGTCTTCCTTCCCTTGTAGTTCATCCATCTTTATGCCAGGATAACAGCGAGCTTCAAAACCTTCTTCTTTGCACTTTAACATTGAGTCACCCACTACTAGCACTCATTTGTGCTTTCCAATTGCCTTCCTTTTGCACTGATTCTCACTGTTCACATCACTTACCACTTTTTCCAATACATGATATCTGTTGAAGCTCGTGAAATTTGCATCTTGTTTCTTCTTGAATTCCGGCCGCCCTTTTTTGATTAGCGTAGCAAATGTATGCTTTTCAGATTCAGCCTTTTGCTTCTTTTTGAGTTCCTCATTTTATAATTTCAATTTGGAGATGTCTTGTTTTGCTAACTGCAGATCTCGATTTAACAGATTTATTACCACGTGTAGTGAAGCGATGATTGCCTTGCATCCGGTAACATGTTGTTGCTGAATTTCCATTTTCTGTAGGTTCAAAAATTACCTTTTCCCTGAGCTATCTTCATTTCCTCCACCATTTGGGCTGATGTCTGTCGTATTTAAACTGTCTCTAGCCTCTCTCACCTTGTGTAGTGAATCGATGTTCTCAGATTCCCGTGCTTGGTGTACTGTAGCTTGCTGTTGCTGGTCAACTGAAATTCTATTTTCTGAAAAATCACGAATTACCTCTTTCCCCGAGTTATCTTCACTTCCTTTACTATTTAGACTGATGTGTGCTGTATTTAAGCTATTTCTGGCTTCATCACCTTTGTCTATTTTGTTTAACTAATTGATTCATCACTGATCGCGTTACCATACCTACTGACACCATTGCAAGTTTTTGGCTCAACTTGGTACTTAAGTTGAGTATTTTCCAAGGATGCGACACAAAGATTTTGAGAAAAATTCCCTCACCCCAAACTACCGTTTACATGAAAAAAATCAGATGTGTTACACCTACTTGACTTGCTCTACAAACAAACTTCTTACAAAAGATTATTCTTCTTTCTACACAATGCTAATCAAGATAAGCATAAGGAGAAGGCAACTAAAGGAATGTGCTATTCTAAAGTGATAATGATGTTTTAAATGCTCTCGTTATGTGATTGTCATTGCAAATCGCTTCTTTGCTTCACCAGGAGTAGAAGAAAAGAAAAGTATAAGTACTTTACAATTGAAGCTAATAACAAGGAATATCTTGAAAACTGCAAACCCCATGAAAAAAAATTATATCACATAAATTGCGTATTTTAATGAGATCTACGTGTTTTCTGTAGTAAGTTTTTGTGTATCTCTTATGGTTTACTGTTATACAAAAGTCATCCAGAATAAAGAGGTCTTCAGAAGCTATTCCCAGAAAATTCAAGATATACATTTTATTTGTGATGGAAATAGTTTTAATATATAGTATTTTAATCAAAATCGTTACAGCAATTTTTAAGAAAAGCAATATTTTCGAAAAAATTTTCCATGGAAAGGATAGTTAGGGGTGGGGGAGTTTTCTTAGAAATCTTTGGGTCACATCCTTGGAAGTTACCAAACCAAGTTTGGTTTTTAACCATCTTTTCATTTTTGAGACAGAGACAGACAGACAGACAGACAGACAGAGAGAGAGAGAGAGAGAGAGAGAGAGAGCGAGAGAGAGAGACCTTTTTCTGAAAATGCTTTTCTTTGGATTCCGGGGATCCTAAAACGTATTTCCGGTGAAATCTTGGTATCGAATTTATGGGTGCAATACAATACCTCTATAGAATATGTACATTGTACTTATGGGGCTAGAGAAAGTAAAAATTTGAAAAAAAGTTCAAATGATTTTGATTAAAATAATGTATACCATCCTTAACACTAGCAATTTAGCAATGAATATGTTCCAACGTTTGTGACTCTAATTGTTTGGAGCAGTGTAGTTGCGGTGAAAACATAAAGTAAAAGTGGATGATGCAATATAAGACACCTTTAGTTTTTATTAAAATATATATTCAGCATGGCACAGACTATAATAATTAGAGCCTGGATATTACATGTTTATTCCTTTTTAAGTGGACATGATGCAAACAGAGGGATAGTATGAATATATATTGCTATAGTTAAGTGTCATTTTACATATTTTTACACATTTTAGCATATAATACATATTTTGCACAACTTAACATAAAAATAAATATTTAACCATTTCTGTTCTTATTTATTGTATTTATATTTTGTTTCTTTACAAATGAAAATAAATAGTTGGAATCAACTGTCTCAGAAAAGTTCCAGAATGTTACTGATAGAAACCCCAGATACTGTACTTTCCTCATTGTAAGTAAGATAACTGACTCTACCTATCCAGCTTGTGTGAAAAAACAATTCAATACCAATTGACCATAATAGTTGGCTATACTATGAACCCTGCAACTTACAACATTGTAAGTCGCCATTAGGGTTGTCATCTCAAAATAATTTGACATCACCTTGTGGTTTACAGGAAACATGCAAGTCAGTTGAGGAATTCACTGCTATGCCAGCATGTTAAAATGGAAATGGCATGTTATTTATGGATGCTCTTTAACTACTATGGTTCTCAGCATCCCATTCTAAATTGGGTGTGAAAGACCGCTTAATTTTGCTCAGAGGCCTCTCTTTCAGGCTTGAGGTTCTTTTATGTGCCATAAATCTACGACACAGGACCAACGGCTTTACTTCCCTTCCAAAGGAAGCCATGCATGTTGCCATTAGCTTAGTGGTAGAGCAACCGGCTAGAGATCAGGAGCTCCGAGGTTCAAATCCTGGCTATGGCATTGAATTTTTCATAGCCTGGATTTGAACCATGGATTTCCTGGTCTCTAGCCATGTGTAGGACAGGAGTTGGATAGGTAGTTAGACTGAAAAATTCAATGTCATAACTGGGATTTGAACCATGGATCTCCTGTCCTACACACGGCCTGTTTGAAAGAAAATCTGATGTGTTCCATTTACATGACTTTCTCTACAATCTGTGCAATAAATTATTGTTGAAGAGCTTATGATTCATGGTAATTAAGAAAAATGAGCAGAAATAGTTTTATTACTTGCTTTCTTGTAAGTAGAAGAGAAATAAGGGAGTAGCATAGCTTAATGTGATAGTCAAAAGCTGGTTGCTGTGTGACTGAAGTTCCTTTGTTTGTGTGAAAAAAGTATGAGTTTTTCAAAGCTGAAACCAATAACAAGAATATCTCAAAAACGTTCAACTCCACGAAAAATATATATGACATAAATTGTATTTTATTGTGATATACATTTTTTGTGTAGTAAGTTTTTGTCCATCTCCTACGGTTTACCAATTGCACAAAATTCAATAAAAATCATCCAGAATAAAGAGGTCTCCAGAGGCTATTCCCAGAAAATTCAAGACATACATTTTATTTGGCATGTAAATATCTTAAATGTAAGAGATTTTAATCAAAATCGTTAGTCATTTTTTCGAAAAAAGTTCCATGTAAAGGGCAGTTTTGGGTGGGGGAATTTTCTTGAAAATCTTTGTGTTGCATCCTTAGAAGATACCAAACTTAAATAGCAACGGCCCTTTCATTTTTGAACTATGCTATCCAAAGACACACACACACAGATCTTTTTCCAAAAATGCCTTTTTGGATTCAGGGGGATCCAAAACATGTATTTGCGATGAAATCTCAGTAATAAATTTTTGGGTGGAATACAATACTTTCTGTGGCTGCAGAAAGACTTTTGTTACTAACAGGGAGGAGACCCTTTAATAATTAAAGGAACCGACCTGGACAAAAACCTAATGTCCTTCACGTGGTGCAGCTGTTAGTAATCACTAAGCCCCAGATTTTTAGGTCTTAAAAAGGTAAAATTAGGTTCTATGTATCATTGTATTAGGATTTTATAGGATCTTATATGTTGAATTTAGGAATTTATAGGATCTTTGGCATGTATAAAATGTTTTTCACCTATTGTTGCAACATGTAAGCATCACACGTTTCAGAAATGTGCCAATGACCACCTCTTTCGACAATGGCTAGAAAATGATAACTGAAGGCGCCGGACATTTTAATTAGTTTATTATTGTAAGGTATGTGCAATATTTCATAATATAATTATTTAATAGTTTCCTTATTCGAACAATGTCATAAATCTACTCTTATTTGCTTAAATAACCGAATTAGGCACTTTTAGATTCTATCACGAAAAATAGGTTTTATTAGGTCCTAACGTGAATTTAGGCTCTATAAAATTGAAGTATATTACTCGTTGGTAGCTAAAACATTAAAATAAACCGAAGTTTGGAGTGTAGGAGGTCAGGAATGAACCTATGAATCCGGGGCTTAGTAATCACATATCAGTTTTGTTATAATAGAAAGGAGACCCTTTAATTGCTTCTAGAATTTGAAGACTTAACAAAATGATGTGATGAACTAAAGGGAAGGGCTGCTCTGGTGAGTTATTGACCTGGATTGATATCAGATCCTCTCTTTTACCTTTCCTATACAGTCTTGCTTCCCTCAACTCTTGTTTTCTTCGGCCCCGATGATGCTATTAGAGTATTCGAGGTCCAGGGGATCATTTCATTTTCTTTACTTAGGTGCTGTAACCGCCATTTATGGTGCCTAATTTTAAACAGTTACAAAAAGTTGAATAAAAACTCTTGTGTCCTTTCTGTACACTTAAAGAAGATATGGATGGAAACCATCTACTGCACTGCCCAACCTTTAGTCAACATGATAATATAACATCAAAATACTGGAATACAAGACAGCGAATGGCTTCACTGCCAACTGCTCAACATTAGATACCAACCGCCAACAATACCCTCTCTATACACTGTACATAGTACATGAAGAGAAAGTAAAAGTAATTAACACTAATTCATTTCATAGTTGGTTAAACTATGAAGCTCATGACTTAAAGTAGTTAATGCCACAACCGGGATTTCAACCATGGATCTCCTGACTATCCGGTTGCTCTTCCACTGAACTACCAAGGCAACATGCCGGCATGCCATTAAATTTCTTAACTGACTTGCATGTTTCCCAGTAAACCACAAGGTGATCTCAAATTATTTTACCCAAGATCACAGGTTCAAACCCAACGGAGGATGATGGATTTTTTCGGGCATAAAAATCCTTAGCATGGCTTCCTTCGGAAGGGAAGAAAAGTCGTTGGTACCGTGTCCTAAATTTACGGTACGTAAACGAACCTCAAGCCTGACAGACAGGCCTCTGAGCAAAGTTAAATGATCTTTCACACCCAATATAGAATGAAACACAGAGAACCACAGTAGTTAAAGAGCATCCATAAGTAAAATGCCATTTCATTTGAAATTATTTTGAAATGACATACTCGAATGGGGACTTACAATGTTATAAGTGTTTTAAGTACTGCGCTTCATAGTATGTTATGGTCAATTTACTTGTTTTTTCACACAAGCCATGTGCAGGACAGGAGTTGGTTAAGTTAAGTCATTTTCAGTGAGAGTCTTAATTATCCACACCTGTCCTATACATGGCTTGTGTGAAAAAAACAGTTAAACTACATTTGATGTCTTCATACAGTAGTAGGCCTTTGTTGTGTGCCAAGGCCGCCGCCGCCACCACCACCTTATGTGCTGAGGCGGTGCAGGGCATGTCAAAGCTGTGAGCTGTGTCATGTTGTGACGTGCATCATTTCCTAAGGAATGTTATTCTCTTGTTAGGTCCACAAAAACCCAGCAGCAATTTCCTTCACTTTTCCTTTTATGACAGTTTGTAAACAATGTTGTTATTTGAAATTTAGTTGAGTCGATTTTGTAACACTACATCACTTACTTTTTTATTTCGGAAAACATGTTTCAGAAGCCATGTGCTTCCATTGTCTTTGGTCGACTGCCGGCATCGCTTGCTGTGGTGGTTGTCTCTGTCCCTGGTGGTGGTTTGATGAACCCCTGAATGAGTAGATCGCCTGGCGGGATTTCAAAATTGAAAACCCGGTTCTTGTTTTTCCAAATATATATGTTTTCCCAAACTTTTAATTCTGTCTTCCTTGTGATGTTTTTGAGGATTTTTGGGCTTCTATTTATAGTGTGTTTCTCTTTCCAAAAATGCCAAGCTACTGCAGATTTGTCTTCTTGTTTGAGTTTAATATTTCTGTGGTGTTCTTTTGCCCTTGTTTTTATATTTCTTTTTGTTTGGACGATGTAGATTTTTTCACAGTCATTACAGCTGAACTGATATATTCCTGGTTTGTTTTCTTGTGGGATATCATCTTTTAATTTAGAATTAAAAATGTTTTTTATAGAATAATTGTTTTTAGGGGCTAGAATGATGTTATGTCGTTTGAAGATCCTCTGGAATTTGTAGAAAGTTGTAGGGTGGTATGTAAACTTCTTGTAGATCTTGTTTTCTTTCTGGTTATGAGTGAGTGTATTGACTTCTTTAATTCTCTTTCTATTTTTGGCCTTATTAACTTTTTTGTACACCAGTTCTACCCGAAATGGACCAAAGGAATTGACAATGGAAGCACATGGCTTCTGAAACATGTTTTCCGAAATAAAAAAGTAAGTGATGTAGTGTTACAAAATCGACTCAACTAAACTTCAAATTGTTAAAACACATCAGTGTCTCAAAGTCCACCATATATCAGGATAATGTTATATTCATTTATTTGACAAGGAGTCTATTAATTACACTAAATAACACTTACTTGGGACTTTTGCTGCAACATGTTTTGAAGGACTAGTTTCCTTCATTTTCAACCAGACATTGACTAATTCCTTGTGGTGAAGCTGGTGGTGATGTCTCCTCTGGTGGTGGTTCAATGAACTTACTAAACACATCCTTCTGTGGAACGTCAAAATTGAAAACCCAGTTTCTATTCTTTACAATGAAGATGTGTTCCCTTGTGGCCAGCTCTTGTTTTAGAAGTTTTGGTTCTGAATTTATATTGTGGTGTTTCTGTCCAAAAGTGGGTGGCAACTGCTGATTTTTATATTTCTGAAGAGTTCTTTGGATCTTGTTTGAGCACATACAAAATGGAATGCAAGAATTGTAATCAGATTTATATTGGAAAAACAAAAAGAAATCTAGAAACAAGATCCAAAGAACACTTCAGAAATATAAATAAAAAACAATTTGAACAGAAAGTATTTAAATCTGAAACAAATAAGGAATACCTCAGAAATAGTCAATTGCACGTAAAAAAACATATAGGACATAAATTGCATGTTTTAACGTCATCTACATTTTTTATTCAGCAAATTTCTTTCTATCTCTTATGGTTTACCAGTTACGCAAAATTCATTCAGAATAAAGAGATCTTCAGAGGTTATTCCCAATATACAGTATTTTAATCAAAATTGTTAGAGCCATTTTTGAGAAAATCAAAAGTTTTTGAAAGTTTTTTCCACGTAAAGGGTAGTTTGGGGTGCAGGGATTTTTCTCTAAAGCTTTGTGTTGCATCCCTGGAAGATACTAAACTTGAATATCAAGTTTGGTATTTCACCAAGTTTTCGTTTTTGAGTTATGTTCACAAACACATGGACCTTTTTCCAAATTTTTTTTATACAGGGACCCTAAAACATGTATTTCTGGTGAAATCTCGGTATTGAATTTTTGGATGCAATACAATACCTTCTCTATACCCTATGTACATAGTACATGTAGAGAAAATAAAAATTCATGACATAAAGTTGCTTAAACCTGTAAACACTCACAGTTTGGGAAAATATTTTCATTCATCTCATCACAACACAAACACCAGCTGATGAATTTTGAAATACCACATGAGTATGAGCTTCTGCTGAGAACACCAGATGTCTCCACCATAATGGGCCACAGAATGCAATACCCAGTCATCAACTGAAGAAGAGGACGAACGCTCTCGAAGCATATGTTTTGTAAACTTCATTTTAAGTGAGGTGAGAGTCACTATTCTGCCTCTCCCTTTCTGCTTGACCGCTGGTTCCCACAGGCAACCAGAAACATACATCTTTGAGTTCCCCCACCCTTTGCCTTGGCCATAACCGCAAAGCCTTTCAAACTTACTTTTTCTGCACATTATTGGGAAAACATATCACAAGTGCAAGACGACCCTCCAGTACTCAACATTAATTTTGGGGGGGAATGGTCTTGTATTTGGATAAATATGATAATACAAAACATTTATATTGGTAGCATCCTTTCCCAGTGGAATCTTAATGAAGAGCATTTTGTCATATATTGATTGCTAAATTGTTACTATCCCAGAAGTGGCGTTTCAGGAAATAATTAGACAAGCATTGCTCAGCAGATGTGTTTTAATGTAAAAGTTGACACCTATGTTAAAATACATATTTTTTCAAAATATTCTAAAGATCACATAGCCTCATCAATGGAATGATTTGGATCAATTACATCTTAAAACGGTTGCAGCGATCTATATAACAGCATCTCGTGGCCTATGCAACAAAAAGCTTCAATATGATACAATTACAAACAAAATCAGTCTTATTTAAAAACAGAAGAAAAAATCAGTATTGCTGTCCTTTGTAAATGGCGATTATTGAAAATATAGCTATACCTTGTAGAAGTGTCTGACGCTCACTCCCCGAGTGGAGTGATTTGTTGATGATACTGTCAAATGTCTATGTCCACGTCGCTAGTCTCGTCGCCAGAACTCTCGGTGGAGGGGAGGTTGTCGTCACCGACCAGGAGTGCCGCAGGCAGCGCTGATGAAACTGTGTGAAGCTGGGTGGTGTAGACCCCCAGAACCTGCACGGTGCTTGCTGACAGATCCGTCGTGTCCATCGCTAGGCACTGCTGAGGGTCTATTGTAGCAAGAGTGGTTTCTGCTGCACTGCAAGGCGTCGCGCTCAGGGCTGCAGAGGTCACAACAGAACTCTGCGCCAGATGAAGTTGGTAGTTCTGCAGTTCAGGAATGAGTGGGCGTACCTGCAACAAAAAGTGCCAAGTATATCATAGACCAGGTGTCCCAACTGTATCAATATCCCTTGATGCGTTAAAAGAGTTGCAGAACTCAACTGGACTACGAGGGTGATTCAAATATAAGTGGTAATTTTGTTAAAATATTTATTGATTAAATATTTACACAAGTGACTTCATCAGCATAGCCTCCTTCACACTCTACTCATTTTTACCAACATTTTGGAAGCTTGAACATTCCTTCTTCAAAAAAACAAGTTTGAGAGCGTGTCGCCAACCAATTGCGCACAGGCTCCTTGTTGTCTTCCCAAATGTTTCCCTCCAAGCGATTCTTTCATGGGTGCAAACAAAAAATAGTCTGGACTATAGGGAGGGTGTCCAAGGGTTTTCCAGTGCATGTCCGCCATTGTGTCCATTCTCAAATTGTCTTGGAGAAGCATGACATCTCTGATGGGTATACGACGTCGTTTGCTTTTACAGACCTTAACAATTGGCAATAGTAAGCTGCAGTCACTGCATGTCGATCATGAAGAAAATCAACCAGCAAAACTCCTCTGTGAGACTTGACCTTGGGCGTCAAGCATGACCTTGTTTTCCACAAATTCTCAGCCGAGTTAAGTTGTCTGGCCCACGAAAACACTTGATTCTGCGACAGTGTAGTGTCCCCAAACAAGTTAAAATCTCACAAGGTTTAACCCCTTCCTTGGTTAAAAACTTGATAATAATGCTTTGTGCAACAGACGAAGCAACTTGTTCATGCATGGCTGTACTGACACCAGAACCTAACAGAGCTAGTTCCCCCTCCCAACACACCGAGTCGTCCTCTGTGGTGTAATGGTTACCATGCTAACTTCATATACCCAAGATTGCGGGTTCAAACCCGACAGAGGATGATGAATTTTTTTGGGTGTGAAAATCTCAGCATGGCTTCCTTTGGAAGGGTGTCGTGGTCCTGTGTCGTAGATTTACGGCACGTAAAAGAACCTCAAGCCTGATTGAGAGGCCTCTGAGCAAAATTAAGTGGTCTTTCACACCCAGTATAGAATGGGACACTGAGAACCACAGCAGTTAAAGAGCATCCATAAATAACACACCGACCTTCAACCCCCTGCTCTGAACTGCTTCCTCCGTGATATGCAACAATTACTGTTTATATTTGAATCACCCTCATATTTCAAGTTTACACCTGTCAGGGGAGAACTGGAAAAATTCTCTAAAGTGTAGACAAATGTTGATTTTCTCAAAAATGGTAGACAAAGGGGTATTAAAGAGAGGGTACATGATGACCCTGCACCACTCTTCTTCCAAAATCAGCCGGACTTTAAATTTTTATTAAAATATTGTGTATTAAAGATATTTATCTGACACACAAAATGTATATCTTGAATTTTCTGGGAATAACCTCTCAAGACTACTTTATTCTGGATGAATTTTACGGAATTTTGCATAACTGCTAAACCTTAAGAGATGACAAAAACCTACTTAACAGAAAATGTAGAGCTCGTTAAAACACACAATTTACATTATATAATTTTTTTTCGTGCAGTGCATCGTTTTTGAGATATCACTTGTTTTTGGTTGCACCTTTAAAACTTTTATACTTTTCTCATAAGGGAATTTGTCAACTTCTGTCCATAAAAACAGGAACTTCAGTCACATAGCAACCAGCTTTTGACTATCACTTTAACCTATGCTACTCCCTTATTTTGCTTCTACTTACAAGCAAACAAGCAAACAAGTACATATAAGTGAGGTGAGTGTTACTATTCCGACTCAGTTTCAACATCACAAAGTAATAAGATATTTCTGCTAATTGTTTCTCGATTAGCATGAAGTAAATAGAAACACAAGCTTTTTAACAATAATTTGTTGCACAGATATAGGGAAAGTCATGTGAATGGAACACATCAGATTTTTTTAAAATAATTTCTGTAGGTAGTATATGATAATATATTTAAGTTTCTGTACATGTAGAATAATTTCTGATGTGATTTATTGAAATGGCAATAATTTCATCAACTTAACTGCCTTAGATCTCTATCTACTCTGACAGATATTATCAATTATCCATCTTTAGCATTTTCTGAGTTGCAAACCTTCATTATAACATGATTGCTACATCTGCAGTGAGTGTACTGTAACTGTTTCATCTCGTGGCTTTGTCATGAGTAAAAACAATCTGATGTGTACAATGTTGTAAGTCATACCATAGCCAACTATCGGTATTGGAATAATTGTTTTTTCACACAAGCCATGTGTAGGACAGTGTAAGTCGCCATTGGGGTTGTCATCTCAAAATAATTTGAGATCACCTTGTGGTTTACCAGGAAACATGCGAGTCAGTTGAGAAATTCAATGCTATGCCGGCATGTTGCCATGGTAGCTCAATGGTAGAGCAAACGGCTAGAGACCAGGAGATCTGTGATTCAAATCCTGGCTATGGCATTAAATTTTTCAGTCTGACTCTACCTACTCACATAGATGTGTGCAAGTATTGGGGATAATGGATTTCCAATGGCTAAACCATACTTTTGTGAAAGTCTGAGTGTAATCTATGTTTTTACTCTTAATTGATTAGTTATTTCAGTGTGCATTCCCATTAATATTTTAATTAAGTGTAAATGATGTTTTAGTGTTCTTTTTTCAGTGGTAAATAGCTATTTGTGCTTTCTCATGGCGACACAAAGAGCCCGATCTTATACTTACAGCAAAATGTATAATGAAGTTTACCTTGTGACCTCCTGGTCGATGTGGGTTTCGGCAGCCTCGACATCGACACTCCACACAGGCCTTGCTCTCCACGTAGCAAGGGCACCGCTGGCCGCAGCATGTGAGTTTCCCAGGTGTGGCCGTCGCATTACCACAACGACAACCTTTACGCTTGCTGCCAGCATTACCTCCACCTCCTTTGTTCCCAGAACCAACTCCCTTGTGTGAAATTCGCTGAGGTGGTTTCTTGAAGTTCCCGATGTTCACCTGCTGCAATACAAAAGTTACGCTTTAGAAGAAAGGAAGAATTATTATATTCCAAAATAAGTGCTCCAGCTTTGGAATAATGTGATCATTTGAGTAGTTTTATAAGCAGTTCCAAAAGAGATGCTCTCATCAAGAGAGGAAGCATTTGCCCCCTTCTCACCAAGCACATAATGAAAATACAGGCTGCAACACTCAGAAATAAAACCTACTATGCTAGCTACATGCTCTTTAAAAGGAGTGAAGAATCAAGGAAACATATGGTTAACCTTTGAGAGCAAAATTCTGAGAAGTATCTCTCGACCAGTTAACTTACTGAAGCCCCAGCTCGGACAGGCATTTCTAACACTTTTAATGCAGCAATTCCATGACCTTAACTGGTCTTGGTCAGTTATCGTTTAGTTGTCTGATTTGTGCTGCCATCTGTTCTTGCTTTAGTCAACTATTAGGAGAGTTAGTAATATTGGCTGCTCTCGGGTAGTCCGCCATTTTCCTCGTCTTCTGTGAAGTGGAGCAGAAATTCAATACAGAGATGAAGGTCTGGAGAATTCCAATTCCGATTCCAAGGGAGAGTTTTTCCAATTTTCAATAAATATAGTGTAAGCAGCTTTACGCAGATTTTTTCAAGCTCATATTTGATATTTGTTGTAAATTTAAAAGAAAGTATTAATACGGAAGTTATCAATATTTTCTTACTTGTTGAGAAACCCTTGAATACCATACTTTTTGGCAAATTTAGTTGATGTACTGTAAATAATAACTCAAAGTAGGCGTAAAAACCCCGAGTTTCTTGGCCCTTCAACTAAAGAAACATCTGGGCTTGAATGTGTTAAAGAAGAAGATGGTATGTGGCGCATATGAATGAATTTCAAACTAAATAAATTAAATGGAAATAGAAGCATAATAAAGTATATTAAGGCCCAAAGGTTAAATTGGTTTGGACATGTGAATAGAATGCAAGAAGACAAACTTATAAAAAGTGTGTATAAATGGAAGCCAATTAGTGTCAAAGCAATCGGGCATTCAAAAAAATAGATGGCTGGGTGATATTGTAGACGGTAATCAAGAACTGGTCATTCTGCATCCAAAATAGATCCGACCGAGTGAAAGAAAACTGTTAAGAAGGCCAAAACTTCCCTCAAGTTGTATTGCTTAATAAAGAAGAAGAAGAAGGGCTGCATTATAATCAATTCAAATTAAAGAGGGTGCTAAAATAATGTATACACAGTTTGACACGAACTACCAAACTTGGACCGAGAAACAACAGTAATCTGTGGTATGCTGTGACTGACATAAGTTGTTGCCATGTGACAGGTAAATCAATGGAGCTGGACAAACCAACACAGTGTGTGGACATAGATGCCATATAACGAAATGTATCAAGATTAAAACACTGAATGGACAATTCCAACACAGGCCAAACCTTTCATTTAATATAAAGGGTGTTCTTTTTTGTATGTCAAGTAATTTTTTAAAATATAAGTAAATAAAGATATTTTTACTTAATTCAGAACTTGATACTTCTCATTTAGCAGTTAAAAATGCAATAAATATTTAGTATACATACAGTATTATTTATTTTGCCCTTTACATGTTCCCCCAAAAGTTTCTACCTGAAAGTCTAAACTCTTTAAAAGTTTGTAGGAAGGAACCCCCAAAACACCCAGTGTGCCCTTACATAAACCCTGGATCTGCCCTTGGCTCTGATTCTAAGAGCATGGTCTGTAAATAAATGGTTACAGCAGTTCCAAACTCATATCGTTTTCTCTACAATATATAATATGAATCATAATTTAAATTGAAGAGTAAAGCTACATTCACAATGTAGTCGTAAGAGTGGATCCGTAAATTATGGCGGGTGGCAGGAAGAGCGGTCAATAAAACATGCACAGCAAGTTTATATTTGCCTGTATACTACAGTAATACAATATAAATTGTTTTCATTTCATCTTGTAACTTCATGTTGCCCTTTAGCGTGTGGCAACATCTCGTTTTGGACAGCTGTCAGTTGCCATGTGCCTGCCAAACTGAACAATACATCCAACAATATCATAAGAAAATTCACTCTATTTTTACTTTCTCTAACCCATACGTACAATGTGACATAATGAATGTATTCCACCCAAAAATTCAATATGAACATTTCACTGGAAATATATGTTTTGAAGTCTCTCTAATCTGAAAAAAGCATTCATAGAAAAAGGTCTGAGTGTGTGTGTCAGTATGTCTGTGAATATGATAACCCAAAAACGAAGACTAGATAAAATACCAAATGTAGTATTTAATATTAGTTTGTTTGTTTGTTCATTTGGTCCCACTGCGAGCAAGAGCTCAGGAATGTTGAACATTTCATACAAACAGATCATGCATCATAACCAATAGAACACCCATCACCAATAATACTATTATTTCTCTCTCTCTTTCTAATAAAGAAGGAAGAGAAGAGAAACTTAATATTTTTTTTCTTCTTTTTTTACGCCACCACCACTGTAAGAGTAAACCTACATAAATTACCATCATGTATTATCTGTCATACATTTAACATTTACTTGCTGTAGGGATATTAAGGAATTCCACAACAGTATATGGGGAGTGAGTATATAAGAACATGTTTAAATGTATTCTTAAAGATTTTATGTTGACTTGTGATTGCCTAATAGCTTGAGATCACTTGGAATGTCGTTATATATTTTTATTGCAGTGTAGTGTTATGCTTTTTGAAACAACTTGCAGTTATTTACTGGTCTATGTAAGTCACCTGCTGCCTTGTACTGTGATCATGCCCAGCAAGGTTAGTTGTGAAGTTATCATAACTATCTGCAAGATAGTCCAGCAGAGAAATTATGTCTTCACCTGCAAGAGTATGAATATTTGAGTTCTAAAAATGTGGAATGGATGTGACACTAATACTTTTAAGAAAAATTGTAAATACATGTAGAGTGGCTGCAGTATGTAAAACCTTTGGAATACCATATCTGAGCGTAATGGACACATGCGAGAAAGTCTGCTATTTCTGGAAACTTCTGTCCACATGTTCAACAGTTATAAAAATCTGGTCTGTTCCATTCACATGACTTTCTCTACATCTCTGCAACAAATTATTGTTGACAAGCGTATTCTTCTATTTATTTAATGCTAATAAAAAAAAATTAGCAGAAATAGTTTTATTACTTGCTTCCTTGTAAGTAGAAGTGAAATAAGGGAGTAGCATAGGTTAAAGTGATAGTCAAAAGCTGGTTGCTATGTGACTGAAGTTCCTTTCTTTGTATGGACACAAGTTGACAAATTCCTATATGAGAAAAGTATGTTTTTAAAACTGAAACCAAAAACAAGGAATATCTTAAAAACAATCAACTCCATGAAAAAAAGGCATATAACATAAATGATGTGTTTTAAAGTGCTCTACATTTTTGTGTGGTAAGTTTTTTCCATCTCTTACAGTTTAGCAGTTATGCAAAATTCCATAAAATTCGTCCAGAATAAAGTAGTCTTCAGAGGCTATTTCCCAGGAAATTCAAGATGTACATTTTATTCGTCAGGTAAATATCTTTAATGTATGATATTTTAATCCAAATTGTTACAGCCATTTTTAAGAAAATCAAAATTTTCGAAAAACGTTCCATGTAAAGGGTAGTTTAGGGTGGGGGGATTTCTCTCAAAATCTTCATGTCACATCCCTGGAACATACTTAATTTAAATAGCAAGTTTGGTATTTTACTGACTTTTCGTTTTGGTGTTATGTTCACACACACACAGACCTTTTTATGGTTACAGGGGATCCTAAAATATATATTTCCGGTGAAATCTTGGTATGGAATTTTTGGGTGGAGTGCAATACCTTCTCTATACACTATGTACATAGTATGTGTAGAGAAAGTAAAAAGGGCTGCAAGCCAGGTGAATAAGTTTTCAACTGGGAATTCTGAGTGCATGGTTATTTATTTATTCATCACATAGGTTTACAGTACTGAGCAATGCTTATAAACAGGTAATGCATCAAAGATCTTAAAAGTAAAGTACAAACTAAAATTAAATAAAATAACAATTCTTAAATAATCATAAATTCACCTATTGTGTAGAGCCGGAGATCCAACAGGTGTAACATTACTTCTGATTTAGATGCTTTCAGTTTTATCTGATTTTTAAATATTTATTGAAAAATTTAACTGGCATTTAATTAAAACTGCTTATATGTTTTGTGTTTTTTGTTTTGTCTTGTAAGTATATATATTATCATTGGTAATGAAAAGTTCATTTTCACAGCTGCAGTTATTTTTAGACACATGCATTTATAAATGTACATGCATGGCAATGTCAGGATTTGGAGTTTTTTTGGATTCTGGCTTATAGGAGGCTTTTTGATTTGCTCCGGCCAATACTCTTATGATTTTCTTTTGGAGTAAAAACAATCTCTTAGAATTGGGAGAGAATGCACATAAGCAAAATATGCTCATGTGAGAGAGAGAGCAGTCAAAGTGATGCAAGAAAATTGTACTGAAGAATTGTTGTGAAAGCATCAGAACAAAACAACTGATGTGTTCCATTCACATGATGTCCTCTAGCTCTTCAGTAAATAAACCTTTTATTCAAAACAAATTTATTGCCACTTACAAGGAGCTAAGTAATATGGACAGTTCCTGCTAATGTTTATCCTGAGCCTTTTAACAATAGTTTGTTACAGAGATGTAAACAAGTCATGTAAATGGAACACATCAGATATTTTTAATAGCATCTAGAAAAGTTTGAGTTAATGCTGACACTAATACACTTATGTTCCTACAAATTTACTACCAGAAATATTAAAATGATATGTGTAGTTGTAAACGAAAGATTTGTGGTAATAGAATCAAAATAAGACATACTTCCTGCTCAGTTTCCTACCTGCTGCGTATTTGAATATCCAGGTTCTATAATTGGCGGCGAAGTCTCATCAAAGGCTTGCACCCAGCTTGCCTGTCAAATAGTACACTCTATTATTAACATGAAAATAGGTTAATTCACTTTTACATCGAAGAATTGACTTCTTTAATTAGGAAAATTCATATTAGGTAATGAATTAATCAATGCATCATGAATTTGCAAACCTAAGCATTTTTCCTTAGACGGAAAATTTTAAAAATGCTAAAATGCTACGACATGGGTAACAGAAGAAAGCTCTTATAATTGAATAAATACATTTGTGAGACTAAAGCCAAGATTATAATGAACTTAACTCCATGCAGTGTTAAACTCTAATGCATTGTAATTACATGGAGTCATTTTGAGTTCACTTAGCATGACTTAGTTTAAGAGTTTGGCAATGTCAAACATTTTCTTCCCATTATGTTTAAAATTAGAACCAATCAGCATGAAACAGTGGCATGAAGTTATAAAAGAACTACAAATCAAGAATCATTCCTGCTAAGTGCATCCTAATTGGACCTTCAGTTAAGGAGTATTTCTTAATTCAAAATGGTCAGAGGGCATTCTCATTGGCCATACCTCTTTGTTCATAATTAC
This sequence comes from Hymenopus coronatus, assembly GCA_030762935.1. NCBI lineage: Eukaryota > Metazoa > Arthropoda > Insecta > Mantodea > Hymenopodidae > Hymenopus > Hymenopus coronatus. The sequence goes on along the minus strand of CM060880.1, from coordinate 3,627,279 downwards.
AAAGGGGTTAAACACAATGCCTAAGGCTTGTGGCTCTAAAAGTTAAATAAAATGGTTTGCAGAAATGATGCATACCGAAGAAATTGTTCCTTCTGTAGTACAGTTACCAGCATCAATTGTCTCGCCTTCCAAATCATTTGCTTTCCTTTTTATTTTAATTTTGTTTCCAGATCCATACATTACAGAATAGAGAGATGAACCATTTGAAACAGTTCTGATTGCCTGGAGATCATTTGCGGTCAAACCATTGTTTGCTTCTGCAGGGCCTAAGGCATTTGCTAATGCTGTTTGAGTTTGTGTAGAGGTACTTGTGTAAACGCAGGGCAGGATGCTGTAAGCGGTTTTTGTTAAACCCCCTGTGCTCTTATACTCGTCTTTAAAGCCCGCACCTTCCTGTATAAGGTCCAAGAGACTAGAAGTTCCCGTCGAGGGATTAACATTATTTGCAGCACTCGCAGAGGTAACTATGAGACTCCTATATATAGCTGTACTAGTAACATATTCACATAATTTCTTATAACACTGAAGTAAAATCCGTAATTGCACATTTTCTACGTATTTGTCGTAGTTTTTGCACCAACTACAAGAGGGCTTTAATTTCTTTCTTCCACCTTTACACGATTTACACACGTGATGTTGACAGTTCGTTTCGGTAGGAGTGTAAGGTTCAATTAAGAGGTTTCCGCAAACGGTACAAGAGAGAGATTGTCTTAAGTACGGAACCAAGCGATATAAATCGGTCCAAGACGAGGAATCTTCTATGTCGGCTTGTAATACAAGTCTGCACGTAGAAACATAAAGACTTGTAGCATTCATTACTGCATCAATATTTCAAATTCCCAAACACCGACAAGAAATGTTTACAAACAACAGGCACAAAATTACTTTCAAGCCCACCCGAAAGAATTCTTAACCCTGCCTTAGGGACGAGCAACCTGACAAATAATATTTATGTTTAGCTTGGCACAATGGTTTCAGCCTCATAGCAAGTGTATATGAAATAAATATGACTCCACTGTGTTCCTGAAATTTCGTGTACCTCGAAATATGTTACACATATTGACTTTTATATTTTAATAAGCATTTTTGTGCTTTTAAGGATATAGTATATGTATAAGTTGGTTCATCTGCTAATTCTTGGCCTGCTCGATTGTCAATGTCATATGCTCAAACATTAAAATGATTTGAATAGGGAGTTATTCCTAAAATTATTTGTATAATTGAATATAGAAGAAGAAGAAAACAGCTTAGCTGTGTAGAGTTACTCTCAATTGATATTTACCGCCTAGATTGATAATATGTTCAAGAAAAATATTTTCAAACAAGAAAATGGCTACCAAGATCGTTGGCCATATTTCTGGCACTATTGCATTTAGACGCTGAGTGTGCATCCATAAGTATTCTGTGCGCTGTCTCCGTCTTGTGTTTCACAAATGGTGCGTAAAGAGAAGACAATTATCGCACGTCTGCTTTGTATTTGTAGGAGGTTAAATTTCCGTAGCTGAATCATTTTAAAGGTATAACATATTCTAAGTTGAGCTTTTATTTCTGTAGGCAAATTATTTAAGAAGTTCTAGGCCAGTAATTTTAACTTAGGAGAGCATATTGAAATTATGAAATCGCAACTTCGAAGTATGTAATTAGTTCGTAATGTCAGTGCAGAACATTTTTCCTTGAACTCAGTGTTTGAAATCGGTCTTTATGCTTTAACGTTGTGGCATTTATTTGGACATTTATTTCATACGTTATTTGTAGCAGTGGAATAACTACTTAATCTGCTCCACTTCCGCAGTTCCTATAAAGAGAGTTTGGGTGTCGATGATGCTGTTCCAAGCAATCGCTGAATCATAATTGGGGGAGGGAAACTCCTTTAATACAAAACTGCGGATGTTTGAGATTTGCAGACCCCACCCCTTTGCGCTAGTTATACCACTGCGTTATGTGAAATATTGTATACTTATATACCACATACGTTTTTGTTACATTTAGCATTTAAGTGTCCACATTGCTTATAGTTACATGTTACAGTGTTAGTGCTATGTAAGCACATAATTAAGCTTTTAGCTGCCACCTTACAGTCTTGAATGATATAGACACCAAAAAGTCACTGTGCACCTACATTGCAGTATCTGTGTAAACAAAAACTGTATATTGTTAAAGTGTTCCACATGGTTTAACACAAGTTTCTTTCGTTTTATTTGGAACCCCTACTTCAATTACTAGGCATTGTGTGTAGATAAAGGTTGTCTCTTGTGCAACTGTTGGTTTATGCTATACTACCTCTATGATACTTTTTTTAATTGAGGTTTGTATGTTTCTAATGGATCAAGCAATATGTAGTGCAGATATATATCAAAGGAACAAAAGAGGTTTGTGATGAAACTCGTCACGTTGAAATGAAGTGTGAAGGATGTTGGATTAAATCTAATTTAACTGGAGCAGTGAAGCATGCACAGAAACTTAGTAGACAACTTTATGGACTGAGGAAGTATTGATGAATGTATTATACTGCTTTAAGCTGGTTTAAGGGAACCTCTTTTAAATTAGCACATAAAATGTGAGTGGGTTACAGCAGCTAAGGCACTTGCACACACTCTTACAAGTTTCTGCAAGAAGCTAATCATACTAGGCCTCGAGGGGGAGAGGGTGCATTTTGGCACTTGTTTTTTTTTTTTTTTTTCCCCCATATGAATATTTCATGTCTTATCTGTCTTTATATTTACTAGTTAGTGTGATTTGATGCGGCAAAACAGTTTCTTAATATAACATTTATAATTATTTGATATTTACTACAGGGCATGTAGCCATATTGAAATATGCAGTGCTGCCAAATTCTCTTTTGTGCTTCATTTAAAATAAAGCAGCCAACAATATTTTTTGATAAACTCCCAATGTAGGGTACTGCTTTGAATTGCTGTTTGTATAACATCATATCTGCAATGTATGTTATTATTAAAATGTAGGGAATTTACACTAATAGCACTCAAGCACTTATATATTGCATGTTTTGATGCATTTATAACAAACTTTTCACTTTTATCATATAAATCACATCTGAGGCATCATGGGAACCATAGTTCTGCTGTTCTAGTGTTGTCAACTTTGGCATGCCATTAGCCACAAAGTATAACCAATGGATCTGTGAAGAGCAAACCCCAATGAACCGCATTTAGCAATATTTTCACAATGGCTACATGGCTATGCTATGCTTCAAAGGGTGTGTTTGCTCAATAAGTGGGTGGGTGGGGGCATTATGTCTTCGCTTGAGCAACATCTTATGTATAACATCTTCCTTATTCATTCAGGATTACGTGGGAAGTACTGTTTATTGGATTTCATAAATAATAGCAATGAAACGAGTACCTGCGCTCAGGAGCGAAACCATATTTTTAATCTGTAAATTACACTGAATAGTTATGTATTCTAACACTAATCTGCTAACTTACACCACTCCTAGCGCAAACGTTTAACTAAATCTAATCACTACATGACAGTGTAAACTACTTAATATCTTGGAAGTGCTGAACGGGTCTTGCACTTAGTTTGCCACAGATACTCACAAATGGAGTATCCAGATTGTCGTGTTGCTGCTCTTATGCATGTGTTTGCATTCATATTGTCATTGAGCTATACCCCTGCCTTTGAATCCTTGCACTTGACAGTTGGTTGGTTTCGCATAAGGTTGGCTATGCTGCCTTTGCCAGAGTAACTAGTAAACAACAACAGCTCATTACAAATGTCTCTATCATGTGTAAAGATCAATATAAACAGTATACTTATTAAATGAATAATGAAACTAATTCCTTATTATTGATGTTAATTGAAAATAACAGTGATACTATAACGTATGTAGCATACATTACATATTTACAACAATATATAGCAAATTAATGCAAAATAGCTTGTTATAATAAGAGAAAGGTATAACAAAGTGATTTTCACCGGTTTAGAACTTTAATGGCTTAATTCCATCCAAGTTTCCATCGTCGTCATTCTTGGAAGCATTATCATTGTCATCATCGTCACCAAGGCATATCATTAGTGCTTCACATTCACTGATGATTCCGTCTAATTCCTGTGCTTTTCGTATTATTTTGTTCACATGATTCACTTTCTTGTTCCATGAAGCTGCGTCCACCCTTGTCACACCTTCCCACAAAAGTAAGTCTTATGTTCCCTCACATTCAAACACCAACAACAAATATAAATAACAACGAATAGTACATAGATTGCACAGAATAGCTCAGCACATAAACTGAGCACGTGGTTGGAAATAGCCAGATATTGCAATGGTGCAGCATCTAGATCTGTTACCATTGTCTGGCCGACAGACCAGAATGCTCCTTTGTGATTTCTTCAGAAAGTCAAACGGGTAAAGCTTTTCATCTGTTTTATATGGGTATACCAACTGTCAAGTGCAAGGATTCAGCAGCGGGGGTATATATCGTCTTCCACGTCTGATTAATTTTCATGCCTGTCACCCAAAGGATACCTATTTTATATTAATTGGTTTGAAGGATGTCCCCACGATTACTAATTCTTCAACTTCCAGTATATTTGGACGCTTTAGTGCAGGAACTAAACTAGTCAATGTTGTCACATAGTGATCTACCAAATAAATACTTCATTATTGTCATATGATTGTTGTACACAATAGGATTTTTCAGAGTAAAAACCTTTTCCCAATCCAACTCCTTTGTTTGCACAGAAGCAGCGTGGTCAGGGTTTGCCAGAAATGACCAGCTGCTGTTACTTCTGAAGTTGTTTTATATGAGGATCACTAGATATGTAATCACAGAAACTTTTGTTTACCCCAGCATTGGATGCAACGTTCCATCTTCTGGAAGTGTCCACGCCACTCGTTTCTGATACTGCAAATAACTCCTCTTTGTATGCAGAAAGGAAGCAACACTGTTTGAAAGAAATAGATCCACAGATTAGTTCAACACAAGGGAATAGGAAGGATCCATGTCAAAAAACATTTTATCAACATTTTGTTCCGATGCTGCTCATATAAGAAAGTGTCTCAAAAAGAGAGGAGAAAAACTGTGTAAATGTTTAAAGCCAGTTTCATTTGCCTTTTCATCCTTAAACAGAGTTTACTTTTAACTGAAAGGAAGAGAATGTTGGGAAATATACAAAGGTGTTGAAAAGTCGGGAAAATAGCTAGTTTTCAGAAATGAGTTTGCAAATAGATCAATCATATCATATTTTTAGATTAGCCGTAATTATAATATGTATAACAATGATTACTTTGCATACTCTCCAAAACTCGGGTATTTTAAAATTTAATAATTAATATCTCAAAATCGAAATATTATTTCAAAAAAGTATATCCTCATTTTCTTTAGTGTACTTTTGAGAGGCAGTATGAAAATTTTCAAACAAATTAGTAAAAAGTTGCATCGTAAAGAGCATTTTGAGTATGAAAAAATATGTTGGAGAAAAGTTTGTCAGAATAAAATTTAAAGTTGGACGTACCTATTAACAAGCATGTGTCTGCACATTTATAGCTTCAGTTAATTTGAACCAAGTGGAAAAATTGTATATTTTCTTAAAGTTTAGAATTCACATTAATTTATTATGACAAAAAATAATTTTGTAATTTTTCACAATTTAACAGATGCATCACCTTAACAATGTTTGCAGTTGTGGCAGTTTGAGGATAAAATGAAAGATGACTTATTCAAAACTCTTCCAGACATGAAATTTTAAAATTATCTTCAGTTTTATGGCTTGACTTTGCCCAACTTGGTCGTGTATGCAAAGCTTGCATCAAGGCCGTCACCGAGCCACCAGTTTTAATTACTTGACAACATTCTTCCTAAGTATATTTTAGATTAAAGTTTTCTTTGACTACAGACTGGATTTTATTTTTTTTCTGCAAAAAGTCTCCAATTTGCATTGCTTTTTCAAAAATACTTAGAAATAACTTTCAGAAACTACATTTTTACACTGTATTTTGATCCAGTTCATATATACCCATTAAACTTAACCTCAAAATTAGAGGATCCTGTCGTTTGCTATGGATTGATGAAGTCTGCTCACCTCATACGTCGTTTTTTAACAACAGAAAACTTAACGTTTTGGCAGACAATGCTGCTGCTGCTTTATAAATACAGAGATCCTTTTCTCTGTTTTATATTTACACTTTTAAGTAGTTGTGCATTTGTCCATGTTTAATAAATAGCTCAACAATTTTCTGTGAGGAAAACTCAATATACTGAAAATAACTCAGCTGACATTCACTATGGTTCCAAAGGTCGCAGTTCAACCCCAGCAGAGGTCGATCGATTTTTGCAGGCATAAAAATCCTTTACATGGCTTCCTTCAGAATGGAAGTAAAGCTGTTGGTCCTGTGTCATAGTTTTTTGTTTTTCTTAGTCGATTTACCCTTCCATTATGTAGTACTGGCACCCCCTAGGACTTACAAGAGAGAAGCCTGTTGGTGAGCCAACGGCACAAACTTGGAGCAAGTGGCCAGGCATGAGTGTGAGGAAGTGGATGATGGAGCAATTGGTGGAATGAGTGGCTGGGGAAACTGGAGGACCCAGAGAAAACATGTTGAGGCACAAATCCCACATGCAGGCGCTTGGGATTGAACCTGGAATGTCTAGATGAGAGGGAAGCAGTCTAATCACTCAGCCACGCTGCATGAAAGAACCTCAAGCCTGATACAGAGGCCTCTGAGCAAAACTAAGGAGTCTTCACACGCAATATATAATAGGATGCTAAGAACTGCAACAGTTAAAGAGCATCAATTTAATTTCCCATTCATACTCAGATGTGCACAACATCATGGCACGTTGTTGGTTTCTTTTACAATTTACAGCTGTTACCATGTGTTGAAATTTCTGAATCAGTGAAAGCCATCGGTTTAACTCGTAATACAAAGTGCTTGAAATTAGTGAAATTACTTGAGAATCAAACATAATCCAAATGGAACTACGACTGAAAATTAATAATGAGTGCCTCTTATACTTGGAGAAAAAGCTCTAATCCATTCTGTAGTTAAAGTACACTTCTACTATGTTTTTTCCAAGGTTATGTATACCAGTGGGCAATAACCATTGGTAAACAAAAGACTGCCCTTTACTGGGGACGAGAGATAACATAATAAAATTGGTTTCTTGGAGACACTACTTGAAAATTGAGAAATGAGGTTTAGTTAAGGGACCAGTAAGTGCAAGACTTGGCAGCCGCACACTTCCTAATCCCAGGGAGCAGGGTGGTCATGTTCTGAAAAATACTGTACCCTCTCTTTGTCTGCCTTAACCCTTTTAGTGCCAACCAAATAGCAAAATGCTGTCTGAAAAGTGCCAAGCAATTTTAGAGCAGAATGCAGCGTTTTAAATTATTAGTAATAAAATAAGTAACAAATGGCGTAGAGAACTGAATCCTTTGTTTCATTTTTGATAAACCATTTTTCTACTGTATAATATGTATTATATGGATGAGGATCCTTATCATTATTTTTAAAAAATTAAAGACAAAAGAAAAATTTGAAGATAAAATTTAAAATCCCAAAATAATTAATAATTAGCATAGAAAAGATTACTACTTAGAAAGTTTAGGCTAATTAAATGAAAGTTCAGATATTTCTTTACTAAAACAGCAGCCTGTTAGTTTTTTTTCTTGTTAGCATTTCAAATATGATCATCTTCATCATTGACAGGTGTTTGGTCAAACATAGTGTCAATATTTGGCTCAAATTAGTTACGTAATAAATTAAAAGTTTCACTGTATAAATCACTTCACATCATACCTTGTTGATAAGTACACTGATTATTTGCATGTGAACAAGGTCTGTTGTTGTCAGATGCATTTTCATCGCTGAAGCTAGAATATATATCAACCTCTCTTATGTTGATGTTAGAAATGCTTTCATAAAGGTCTGAAAATTCAAAATCACTTGTATTCTTCTAATACATCGCGAACTGCAGCTCTTATTTTCTCTTTGCTTTGTAAACTTGTTTCAACCAGCATAAATAAACACTGGCTAGAGAAATTAAATTTGGAGCTAATTTAGTGCTTTGCAGTGAAGATAAGGTCTTGGAACGCTATAGAAAGCCTTTCTCTATGGCTATGACAAAGAAAGTTCACAGACTTCCTTGCTGAAAAGAGTTAAAATGTATGAAAACGGCATCAGGATTAGATGGTGATTGGCACTAAAAGGGTTAATGAAATGTCAAGGCTTGAAATGTAATGGTAAAACTATAGCTCTATTACTGCAGTTAGATGCACAGTGACCCTTGAGTGTTCTGTAGGCTAATGTGTTCTTTTGTGTTGCTTGTAGATTTGATTTTGTGTTTGTTAATTATTGTTGCGACATAAGTGAGATGATGGTTATTGTAATTTGTTTGTTTGTTTTAACTTTTAACAGCACTGTTGTTTACTTGAGCACATAGTTATACAATAAGGGATGATTGTGGGCCAGCGAGTGATGCACAGAAGTTGCACCTCTCTCCTGCAGTGTATTACGTTCACTTTGCTTGTGTTTTGCAGGAGAAAATGAAGTTTTAAACCTAACCGGCACCAACATTTTATCAGCAGCTTCAGTGCTCAGCAAAAACTGCAATCAGGCATTAGGCCTAAGGCCTAAGAGGTTTCATGTGAAACCCTGCGAACCAACACTAGGCACTGGTACTCCATGGTAACACAGCCAGCACAAAAGACATGGACAAGCATATTTTAATGCATCCTTGCCCGTCATAGGATACAAACCCGTGTCCTTTGGGTTACCAAGCATTTAATGAGGCAGGGTTAGCAGATGTGAAAATAGCATGCAATGTTCTGCAAACTCTGATAGTTTGCTCAGGAGCTGAAACATTGTGTGTTAACAGTGTAACTATGTCAGCATGAAACCATCAGTTTTGTGAATGTTGGCGGCTTTTGGTTCATCTTATTCCTAACATCACAGTGTGAAAATTCTAAAGCTTTTTTGTGATAACCTTTTTGTACAAGTGGTTGTGTGATATTTTGAAAAAAAGCAATTAATTTAAAATGTTTTATGCACATTTTGTGTTGGCCAAGAAGGGCCCGTTGGCCCGTATTTGGCTAGCAGCTCATTGGGAAGGGAAGTTGACAAAGGCTCATGTATTTGAGACAAATATCGAGAAGTCTGTGGACGGAATACTGCAACCAAAGGTGAAAATGGCTTTACGAACGACAGGTCATTTATTGTTGGGCGTTGTACGTATTTACTCGCGTAAAGCCAAGTATTTGCTAGCAGACTGCAATGAGGCCTTTGTTAAGATTAAAATGGCGTTCAGACCTGGAATGGTTGACTTGCCTGAAGAGCACAGGGAAGCAAACGTGAACGCCATCACTTTGCCGGAAGTATTCCACGATTTTGATACAGCAATGCCAGAGTTGAACGATGTCGACATAGAAGCACAGTTCAGCTTAAACCAGACGCGAGCAGAGGATATTACAATGAGGGAAGATTATGGCAATATTAATCTTGTAGTTACAAACGATGAAGGTTTTGGAGACATGAGTTTTGACACGGAGCCATCAGAAATAATGAAAACAGCATCAACTTTGGAGCCACAGGTCGATGAGGCACACCTGTTGTTTAGTGATGGTATTCCTGAAGATCAGATGAACGTGGGTAAAGACAAAGAGCCACAGCCATCAACTTCTGGCAGTCAAGCAAGACCAGCATTGGAAATAGATGCACCAATCAGAGATGATGGATTTGGTGGCAATTTGGGACAGGACATCATTGCTGGTGGCTTGTTTGAAGATGGGTTCTTTGATGATGCACCAATGCCAAGTGAGATCCCTCCAGTAGAGAATCCAATGGTTGAACATCGGAAGCCTTCAATGGAACAGGATGATATGGATGACGACATGGGCGACCATTATGGAGACACAGGCTCTATGGGGGGGCACAGTATTGATGGAGATTCCTGTCCTTCCACTCCTGCACAAGCCTTGATCTTGGAGCCTCCTCCATCAGAACCACAGCTGATGCCCCCTTCAGAACAGCCATACTCGGATCACCTGGAGGAACACATAGGGAGCATGTCAAACGACCAGACAACATTGTTGCAGAATGAAGCAGAAAGCTTTGCTCTTGCTCCTGTGGACATATCAACATTAAAAGGTGTTGTCAAGCCCAGACGCAAGCGCAAGCTGATTGTCGATGAAGTGAAAAACATCTCTGGAGAAGAAATGAAGGCGCAACTGTCAGACACCACTGACATTGTCACAACGCTAGATCTAGCACCACCTACCAAACGTCTGATGCACTGGAAAGAGACGGGTGGCGTAGAAAAGCTGTTTGCTGTGCCAGGTCGTGCAGGTTTCGCAAAGGCATTGTTTAGATTGTATCAGAGGCACTTGACAAGTCGTAACACGGAAATGTGCGACACCCCTGCAGTGGGAGACGTAACTGAAGAAGAGTTAACATTAGAGCAAATAAAGGACCCAGATTCTGACTTGCCACATATACGAATAACAAGGAAGAGGAAACTTGTGGAGATTGAAGAGGCACTGCCGCAGCAAGAACAGCTCGACATGCAGCATCTAATGTTGCCAACTCCCCAACCTTACGTCCTTCCTGACATGTCGAATGTGGTCCCTCCTCCACCCCCTCCAGCGACCCCACAAGGCTATTTACCACCTACTACGCCTCAACCAGAAGTGCCTGATATGTCAACCATCGACCCTGTTCATCTCGCATCCATGGTACCAACCTCAGTGGTGGTGCCCCCACCAACTCCAAACATTCCCATGCCACAGTCTGTACCTCCCCAACTTAACTTAGATGTCGAAATGCCTCTACTGCCGCCAGATCAAGTACATTCCATACTTGATCAAACAGAGCATTTACCAGCACCTCCGGTTACAGAACAAGTACCTCCGTTGCAGCCTCCACAAGAGGAGCATCCTGCGAACATGGAGAACATGGGCTACGATGCAAACAATCCTACGATGGCCAACATGGGTTACGACGGACAAGCTGCGACTTCACAAGCTGGCGAGAAAGGTGCAGGAACGCCTTGGAATGAAGATTACGAGTTCCCTGCTTCGGTCGGGCCCCCAGAAGAACAACAAACCGACGAGACGTACGAGCAGTTTGAAGAGAGAGTGTTAAATAAACGTGCAGGACAAATGTATCATATTGTAAAGAATAAACTGTTGAGAAGTGAGCAGCTGTACCTCTCTGAGATGACACAGCGCAATAACAGGAAACAAGCTGCGCAGAAGTTTTATACGCTGCTGGTGTTAAAAAAGCACGTGGTTCTAGAACTGACACAAGAACATTCCTATGACGACATAATGATCACAAGGGGAAACAAATTTGATAACCCCTCACTTTAAACCACATTTTATAGCATAACTTTTGAATGTTAGTTTCAGCATGCCAATGATCATGAAGCTGATGGTGGTGTAGCACGATAACTTTTTGACTATGTTATTTTTATTAAATAGTTTGAAATGCTTTATTGTTGCATTTTATCATGTGAAGTTTGCTGTAACAGATATTTGATGCATCAAATTTAACCATATCTAAATGGGATAGTACAATTAATAAAATGGGGGTCCACAAAGTAAGGAGCATGTGTTTAAGAACCTCTAACACCATTATGAAACTTCTGAGAGACCCTGGAGGTCAATTTTCAAGGGAATTAATTTGTGTCATAATGAATTACATAATAAAAGTTCACATTACATGTGGAAGAAAATCAGGAATGCTTCTGGATGGCAACATATAAAGTCAGTTATGCTCATTTGCACTTATTTCCAATTTCATCATAATAGTTCAAAAGTTGATGAATAATAATCTTTTAAAATGCACATTTTTAATGTTTGTGAATACTTTTGCAAAATGTCATGCTAATATGTTGAATACTGTTCATTGAAGTTTGTTTTCTGCTGTTTATCACTCCCCGCCCAACTTGATCAGGGCAGTTCTGGTGGTGTTTTTGTTGTTAATTTCTACCATGTAGGCAGCAACTTAGAATATTTATTTACTCTTTCTGTATCAGCTGCAGCTTACCATTTAGACAAACAGTACCAGAAATATAACAATAATAATAACAATAATAATGTAAATAAATCAATAGTTGTTTTATGGTGAGGCTGCAGATTGATTGGTAACATGCACCTCGAGTACTAACCTTGTTGAAAGTGCCATTTGCGCAAACACATTCCTGGTATCTTGGGATGAAATTCAAACATAGAAGGTTTTTTTCTTTTAATTGATTTATTGTCGCTTTATTAGGTTTACAACTTTGAAACAGTAGTAGTAAGTTCAATGAGAAAGTAATAAAATTACAATTGGAACTACAATATTTAAATGTAAACATACCATACATTTTATATATATATATATATATATATATATATATATAAAGTATCATTTGAGTCGAATGTAATACTTTTACATCACATTTTATAATTAGGGACATGTTTCGGAAGCTCTGCTGCTTCCATTATCAACTTTTCCTTGACTGCCAGTGTTGTGATCGATGGGTTTGCCTCTGGTGCTGGATTTAAGAATCTCTGGACGAGCATGTCTCCGGGCGGGATCTCAAAGTTCATTATGTTTCTATTTTTTCTAATGAACCTCGAGATCCTGCCCAGAGACATTCTCGTCCAGACATTCTTAAATCCACCACCAGAGGCAAATCCATCCACAATGCCAGCAGTTGAAAAGTTGATAATGGAAGCAACAGAGCTTCTGAAACATGTCCTTAATTATAAAATGTTAGTGATGTAGAAATGTTACAATTAAATCAAATAATACTTTACATATATAGTACACGAGGTGCCTTTCCATATTTCCATTAATTGATGCAAGTCCTTTTGATGAAATTGAGTGAGGAATCTTGATGTCCTCAGGGGGATGTTTGCTTAGTGTTCATAATTTCCGTTTCTCTGTGAGGCAATATGACATTTAAATAAAACCATGCATCTGAAAAAATTATTAAATATGGGTCAGCAGTATCATCAAAGGTGTTTCGTAAAATTCAATTACTGAAATTGACTTGCTTTTAATCATCATGTGGTCTAATTTATAAACTAATCACTCTGCAAAATTTAAATTTAAAAGTTTAGTACCGGAGTTGTTTGAAACAACCCCGTGCTGTGCAACTTGGCTTAGAGACTTCTTAGGAGAGCATTCAATTGATGACAATTTTTTCTCCATTTCTTAAGTTTAGCATTTAGCAATGCTGTGTCCCAATTTATTTACCAGACCTCTATCCAGTCCTGGATTACCAGAAAATTTCTGCTAAAATTGTCTACAAGATTCAGTTTTTACGTATGCATTGTGCATAAAAATATGATGTTCAAGCTGGAATTTGTCTGCAGTAAGTGGATTTTACAAAATATGTTTTACCTACATTTATAGTGCTGTGACATTTTGCACAACCGAGAGCGACAACACATGCTCCACTTTCAAGAGAAATGACAATATAGTCAAACATCCGGTGCATACACATGGGGAGAAAGCATGAAATTGGTCCAAGACCCTTTTCACCGGATGAATTTGTCCTCATGTAAACAAATCACAAAATGTACTCCTCTGCTTACTCGCTCTGATTGGAGGGGTGCAGTTACTAATCCACTCGCTGTTACAACACTGTTGTACTGTGTTGGGTGCCAGGTCACATAGGTATATTGGGAAATAAAGCTGCAAACCAAGCATTAGCGAAAACCCATATTGATATTTCTCAGTTGCCACCTCAAGATGTGGAGCATTGTCTTCTGCATCAGCTGTACTCCTGATGGCAATCGCACTGGGCCATAATATCTTATAAACTAAGCAAAATTAAGCACACTATAAGTCCTTGGAAAATATCCTGCCCTAAGATCTGTCGCAAGGAAGTTATTCTTTGCCGTCTTCACATTGGTCCACTCACTTGACACACCGACATCTCCAATGTAAGGATCCACTGCTGTGTTCCTTTTGTGCATTCCCCATCACCGTGAAACATCTTTTCCTCCATTGCCGCAATGTCACTGCTGGTCGTAATAAACACCAGTCTCAGCGTAATTTTATCCAATGACGATGCCATTGCACGTCTAAATTCCTACACGAAAGCAGACTTTATAGCTGTATCTGGAAATGGAAACAGATGCTCTTTAACTGCTGTGGTTCTCAGTGCTCCATTTTATATTGGGCGTGAAAGATCACAATTTTGCTCAGAGGCCTCTTTTAGTAGGCTTGATTTCACATTGCCTTGTTTTTTACTTTCTTGCTGTTTTAGTTTCCTCTGACTGCTGGTCATCTCCTCATTAGGCAGTTGTAGTTTTTATCTGTTTTTAATGCACTTCTATTTATGGGCGTTAATAACTGGAGCAGTTGATGTGCCCTAAAACTGCTGCTCTACTACTAATGGGACTATTTTTATAACCACGTGGCACCAAGGGAGATAACCTTGGAACTGTCATGGACTTCCTCCTACCTGTTCTTTGCCGGATAGTTTACAAACACACTAGTGATTGGATAACAGTTGCATATGGCACTCCGAACTAAGATAAATAAATATAAAAATCACTATATAAAAATAAATTTGAAAAACATACCTAATCTGAATATGAAAGAGGTCTTATTCCATCATATTATTGGAGTTCTGCTCCTCCCCTCCCTTCATCTTCTGCTTGCATTTTACTCTTAATGGTAATTTCCATCCATATCTGAGGAAGTTGTGTGGCCTTCATTTACCAAGGTTTTGTTGAGAAACTACAGCCTCTGCCCTTCCATCTTTACACAGGAATTTAACAATATATGCTCGCAGTCAACAATGTCAAGTAATAGCGTATAAAAATATATTTGAATATAGGAAGGAAGGCACCACCATTCATAAATACAAGTAGTTTCTTGATTGTAAGTGGCTTGTTTAAGGTGGAAGAAATTGTGAACCTTTTGATGCACTGCACTCCTAACAAACTTGACATACTGAGCTTCTAGCACTGGCTTTTTACATTTCCTTGATTTTTCATGTGTGGTTTAACTTTCCACACCTGTAAAACTCTGCTGTCTTTGATGCTCAACATGTAATATTTCTTACATGATTTGTGGCACCATTCTCACCACTTGTTAAAAGGTTTATCTCTGCAATGTTTTACTAACTGCATTTGTTCGGCCATGATGGTCTCACCTTCCTGCTTCCAAAGCAGTCTGCGCATCCTGTTTGCTCTTTTTCTAATGAAGTCCAATTTGATCGTTTACTTTATTTTTATTTTGCCAAACCTCTACATAATCATGCGCTAAACTTGTCGTTATATAATACATGGGATATCCAGTAGTTTTTGTTAATACTCGGTGATTTACTTTGTAACCAATGATACATGGCATCAGCCAATGAACGTACACTTGATTTACTTTTGTCTCTGTTTACATGCGTAGCTATTCACTCAGTTAAAATGGTGTAGCAGACAACTCCCACCCTTTGCTGTTGCAGCAACCCAACACTGCAAATCTTGCTGATTTTTGTTTCTTTTGTTTTGCATGTAGCAAAGCTCTGAACTCAACAGTAAACTATAGCATTACAGGAACACAAATTAGAATAACTTTACAGTGGAAATTCACAACACTAGTATTGCTCCGATACATCTCTTTCTTTACCTCATGAAAAGTCAGGGCAGTAGATAAATTGGTGGTACAATAATAATGTATTGCTTCATTTAAATGGTCGTGTTTCCTCACATAACAAGAAGAACAATTTCCACTCCATAGATGAACTTAAAGGCATCATAAAAACAGAAGTTATGAACATTATGCAAGAACTTGTTCTTGTGTGTTAATGGAAATGTCATTTCAAAGATGTTAGGAATGTTTTCACAAGATGAACACCATTTATAACAAGGTTAACTATCATGGTGCAACTTGCTATCATTTGTAAGTAAATGATGCATGAGTTACGGAACAGAAAACTCCCAGGCAATAAATAGTGTGTGCAGCATGCATATTGCACGAACCACATTCTCACCATAAAGCAATGCACTTTACAAGGTAACAAGAACAACAATATAATATAAACGGTCCAGGTTTCAAGCTAAAATGCAATAAGAGTGTTTAATTGTGATAATAACAAGCTTATTAACAAATTTTTAATAAACCAAACTCTTAAAAAAAGTTTATAATAAACTTGCAGATGATTTTGGGCATCAATCAGCAACCCATTACGTGTTTGGGATGAAGGTGATGTTTTTCTTTGAAATAATTAAGCCAGTCTTCCTATATTAGCCTCTTCTTGGTGTTTTATCTCTTTGGTTTGGTTCTCATATGATTAAAATCTGGTGATAGGATCAATTATAAGGCCCTGAGAGGAGTTAGGTTAAACTACTTCATAAGCTTTGTATGTCGGCTTGTGCACTGCTGACATGATCCTCATGTGGAGAAGCCCCCAAGACATGGCCAAGGGTTTCAAACTGTTACATTGTCAAGGGTTATTGCCTTAGGTACGGTGTATATTGAGGTCTTTTTATAGCTTCACACCATTCATTACAGCCCTTATGGTCACAAATCCAGGTATTCACAGGGGTATATTGTTTATAAAGTGATATACACTCCTGATTATTTCCAAGGGCCACATTCTGAGGTGGTCTAATTTCTGGCCTCTGTAAGCCTCCGTGCTGTTTATTAAGGATGGATTCGTTTTAAGGCAGCTGGACATGGTGAGGCTCTTGGGAAAGATGGTGTTACTTGAAGCCATTGGGATGTTGCATGCCATTCCTGGGAATGGAAAAGCTGAAACAACCAACTCTCACATTTCTGGTTATTTTGAATCAGTCTAAGCAAATAATTATTAAATCTAGAACACAAAGTTCCATAAAATGATTCATTATTTGAAATATGATTTGTCTGATATCTGGACTAAAGTCACCATATTTGCTATTCAGCAAATCTGGCTAAGCAATCATTGGAAACCACTTAATATGTAACAGATGCAAATTGAAAAGAACCGAAGGCTGGCAATGTGGGTTGCCAATCTTCCACTAAGGAGAGTCAAGCAGGTCATACCAAGTTATTTGCAATCTGCCGTACTATCCTTGAAAACTAGCGGGATAACACTTTCATCTTGAAGCTTAACAGACTGGTCAGTCCCCAGGTGGAATAGCTGACCATACAGACACTTGTGGAAGTCCTCCAGTGCCTTTGCTACTGCCAGCTCTCATCGGGTGACAGTAGCTCTTTTCTGCTTTGGAGAGTGTGTTGCAGCAGGTAATTACCCAATCCTGGCCATCTTGGTCTTGCGATAGAATGCTGGCATTGTGTCCACAATAAATTTGCCAGCAGAGTGATGGAATACACTGTCTGCCTCATCCGACCACATGCAAGGCTGGTGCTGTTCCGTCAGATGAGTGATGTGGTGTACCTGCATAGGCCCAGGAAACTTTGCAGCTCTTGTTCATCTTTTGGATGAAGCCATCCCAGATGTCAAGTAGTTCACTTCCTTGCAGAAGAGTTGGCAGCTTCGCAAGATGTTACTGCCCAGAACAGTGTCATCCAAATAGAGCTGGCAGGCAACCGTTTCATCACTGATTCCATGATGTGCAGTAAGATAGCTGGTGCATTGCAGAGATCAAAGGGCATAAGTGTAAATTGCCTAAGCCCTTGGCCTGTCATGAATACAGTCTCTAGGATCTAGGGCCCTATTTAAAGTCGAAAGTTGAGAACCACTGAGCACCAGAAAGTGTGTCCAGGATGACACTCAGCTTTCTGTAGTCCTTGCAGAAGTGTAGCTCACTAAGACTACGGGGGAGCACTAAGGGCTGTCAGACTTCAATGAGATTCCCATAGACTTCATGTCCTCTTCTGCTTGCTTTGCCAGGGGAACATTCCTTGCTGGTTGCCGGATAGGTGAGGCATCTCCAGTGTTGATGTTGTGTAGTACTCAACCAACGCCATTCTCTTTGCTGCAGACAGTTGCGAGCAGTCAGATTCTCAGCCCCTGTCAACTAGGGTGCCAGGTCCTGCGATGGTCAGATCTGTCAAACAGTGATACACTTGCTCTGTTCCTAACTCCGTCTATTGGGTTCAGCAGCCTCGCAAGTACTTCCTCTCACCAAAGCAACACATGATCCATGCAGTGATTTCTTCTGGAGTATCAGGTGCCTTGATTGTTGGCTCTCCAAGTGCACTTTCACCGCTACCTCGCTTCATGCAGGCAAACCACATTGTCCTTCAGGATCACCCTGCAGATCCCTGGATGTTCATGTGGCTCCAGAGGGCATCCAATCTCAGTATCACATCCTCGGTGTTCTGTGAGGAGAGCCGACTCCAGTTTGTCGGTGCGGCGCAACCTTGACAGTGAGACACATTTTAACCAAGTGCCATTTTAGCAGACAGCCTGGTTGCTATAGAACGTGTTTTATCTTTTATTTGACATATATAGTTTTAAATTTGTTGTACAGCTTTGAAACTGTTTGGTTTTAGTTATTTATTTTATTCTCGGAGTGTTATCTGCTAAATTTTAATCCTTGTTTTAGCGTCTTTGTGTGTGCGTATTTTAGTCCTTAGGTTTACTTTATGCTTGTTTTTTGTTTCTTGTATCTCATAGGGTGCTAATAATCTTATAGGTTGGGCACCCTAAAACCTTCTCACATCGTCAGTCACCTTTGCAATAAATACCCACAGTGATCCATGTGTTTACTCCACAGGCAAGAGTGGAGTAAAAATGTCTTTATTGACTCAACAATTAGTTACAAATATAGTGTTTGATTCAGCTGATTTTTGATGTGTAGACAGACAGTCCATGGCTTGCACTAACACTCCTCTTATAGCCAGAAAAAGACAAGACAGGAAGCTTGTCAAAGAAACTGGACACTTCTAGAAGAATCAAGATGTCTTGCATTCTCAAGTCTGGTTACACTGCGCCACACTTCCTGTGTTATGCACTCAAAGGTTTCCAACTGTGATGACTTGTGTACAGAACATGCCCCTATCACGGTATCATTTTAATGATCATGTAACCTCAAGATGTGAGAGACACGTGGCAGATATTGTTAAATATACTGTCATATATTTCTAAGACAAAGCTAATTTGTTTCACTAATGAAACAACTAAAATAAGTTTGCTTTCCTCTATTTGTAAACACCGCAATAGACAATGAATAATGGTTAGGGTCTTAAATGCACTTATTTATCCTATAATTTAGGTAAAACCTAAATAAAGAGTTAGCAAAGGAAGCATGGACCCATTAAGAGGCAATAACTTCTCACAGAGAGGTTGGGTAGGGGCATTCTGCAGCCCGGGGTTAACTAAGAATTAAAGCTTTTTAAGAGAGTGCATTTTCCTCATCTTATATAGCACATTCCTGCATTGTCTTTAGTGTCTTAAGAACTGATCAGTCTATCATTATAAATGGTATTGTTCTGATTAAAGATGGCAAGTGGTTTTTAGGGAATGTTGAAGTCTGGGCCTCAGAATACATTGCAAGGTGCAAAAGACGAGTTCACTAAGTTGACAAAGTACAACTGGATTTTGAGCAGTGGCAGTGTTTTGTCAAGCTCTGTTTGTCTCCCCCTTCCTCACGGCGAAATGTCTTAAACTGAACGGAGATGCACTTCAGTTGGCACAGGTGCACAGCTCACAGGGATTAGTATGTCAGACAGTATATTACACAACAGATTACAGAAGTAACGCTTTTAGAAGAAATAGTGTTTTATTTATGGACGCTCTTTAACTGCTATGGTTCTCAGCGTCCCATTCTATACTGGGCGTGAAAGACAGCTAAATTCTGCTCAGAAGCCTCTCTATCAGGCTTGAGGTTCTTTTGTGTGCCGTAAATCTACAACACAGGACCCACGGCTTTACTTCCCTTCCGAAGGAAACCATGCTAAGGATTTTTACATCCGAAAAAATCCATCGTCCTCTGCCAGGTATGAACCCGTGACCTTGGGTATACGAAGTCAGCATGGTAACTATTACACCATGGAGGGTGACATTTCTTCAGAAGAGGAAGGTCATGACATGTGTGGCAAATAAGAAGAGAATTCAATGTACCAACCTATCTGTCTTTTATAGATCTGAAGAAAGCATTTGAATAGTCTTTACAAGAGATTCTGTTTCAGCAGCATGGCACAGAATAATGTGTCAGTAAATTGACTTTCTTCACATTGTGCATTTCTTTGGAATACACTAAACATTTTGCCTTGGTTCCAGTATCCACAAACATGAAGGAAGAAAATTTGTTGCAGTAGAGGGACTTCACTCATTGGAGCCATGAAAATAAAACATAGACACACACTGCCACTGTTCTAATCTTGGGTCTTATCCTCTGTGAAGCCAAACTCTGTTCAAAAAGCCTGATCTAAAGAGTCTTCCCCATATATGGCATACATTTTCCAATGAATTCTTTTGGCTTTGTGTAAAATTAACATATCCTTAGTTTTGAAAAGTTACTCAGTATGGTTTACCACAGGGCGGAAATGCTAGTGTTTTGCTGAAGCAAGTCTTGCACCCAGCAGCCATATTGTGACACTACACACTACCATATACACCATATGCAACAGCTGTCAAATTAAATGTTTTTCCAAGTTTTTAAGTAAAAAACAAAGGACAATGGAAGGGGAGCAATCTCTATTTTAAGGAATATTTAATACAGTCGTATTTTGTGGCCTGTCAAAAGCTATTGATAACTTAATATTATTCCGATTAACATCACAGCAAGGTCATAACTTAATTTTGTTCTAATTTCTTGGTCTGAAACTACTGTTAATGTGACAAAAGGCTGTACCATATATTAAGCATTGATTTAAAGTTGTAGTAGAATGTGTGATATTAATCAAGAATTTGGTCGAGGAATATTGCGATAATAACTGTTGTATTCCGAGTCTGAGGAACACGCCCCCTATTCTCACGGTTCTGGTATCATAAGCACATAATTTGATAGTAATTATTTCTCGGGATAGTTGCTAAATGGGCGAATCAGTAAGAGGTTTCTCATAAACGGAGTAGGTTGCCAATTTTGTCTGCGAATTGCTTTATCCAAGATTCTCGACGGTCTTTCCAAGTTGGAAATATAAAATCTAATAAACAATAAGAATCGTTCTGTTGATAATGTATAAGATATTTCATTAAGTATACCACCAAAAAATCACTTAAATAAGTACACTAACCTGTGTATAATAATTGAGTTGGTAAATGGTAATACTACATCACTGAAAGTTCACTTGCTTGGATGCATTTCAGGAATAGGGTATTGTTCCCATTCTCATAATTGCCCCACTCACTAAAATAAATGGTAACACACTTTCTCTTCTGCAGCTATGACCCCCGATAAGGGTTGGCAACAATGTTCAAAACCAGTTGTACAGCCTGTGCCAAAAGTTGGTTGTCCACTTCCTTGACTTTTGAATTGAATATTCTCAGCATGATTTCTACTCATGTTCATGCTGATAAGGGAATTTTGAACTGCATGTTAGAGGCACAAGAAACTGTCACAGAACAGAATTAAAAAGTTTTACAGCAAACCTATTACTAAAGTGGAGAGACCCATACAGTTGCCTTACCTTGTGGTCACTGTCCTGTCCACAGCTGCAGCCATGTTCAAACTAAAACACTAACACACATTACAAATCTGATGTGTTACACTCACTTTTTCTAGCCCTTCTACTTATTGTTCTTTCTATACTTGCTAATCGAAATTAACATTAGCAGAATGTTCTTATTACTTAGTTCCTTATAAGTAGAAGGCAACTAAGGAATGTGCTGTGCTAAAGTGATAGTCAAATGTTTTAAAAGCTATCGTTATGCAAATTCATTGAAATTGGCTTCTTGTTTGGTCAGGAGTAGGGCAAAAGAAAAATGGACACTTCCTGTCTGAGAAAGTATAAGTATTTTAAAATTGGAACCAATAACAAGGTATATCTTGAAAACAGTCAACTCTACAACAAAAATGCGTGACATAAATTGTGTGTTTTAATGAGATCTACATTTTTTGTGTAGTAAGTTTTTGTCTATTTCTTATGGTTTAACCTTTATGCAAAATTCTACAAAACTCGACCAGAATAAAGTGCTCTTCAGAGGCTATTCCCAGAAAATTCAAAATGTACATTTTGTGTTGTGAATAACTGTAATATACAGTATTTTAATCAAAATTGTTAGAGACATTTTTGAGAAAAACAAAATTTTAAAAATGTTTTCCATGTGAAGAGTAGTTTGGGTTGGTGGGGGGATTTTCTTGAAAATCTTTGTGTTGCATTATTGGAAGATAATAAACTTAAATACCAAGTTTGGTATTTAACAATCTTTTAGTTTTTGGGTATGCTCTCTCTCTCTCTCTCTCTCTCACACACACATATATACACTCTCACAGTCACTCACTCTCTCTCTTCTAAAAATGATTTTTTATCATGATTCAGCGAGTCTCAAAACATATTTCTGGTGAAATCCTGATATTGGAATGGGTAGAGAAAGTAAAAAGTCTGTAGCAAAGCAAAACAAGTGGATACTAGCATCAACTGAAACTGCAACAAGGATGACATCATTGCTTTCTTATCAGCTGAGCTGGCTGTCAGGGATCTCCCCAACTTTAGTCAAGTATGTCCAAAGAGAAAAGTGAAAAATGCTTCGACTTGTGTTTTGTCAATATTCAATATCTCAATTGCTGTAAAGAAAGATTGTGTGACTAAATACAAATTTTATTTCCAGATTAAAAAATCTGATGTGTTCCTCTGTAACAAATTATTGTTAAAAAACTTATTTTTTTTATCTACTTCATGCTAATCAAGATAAACATTAGCAGAAATTGTATTATTATTTGCTCCGTTGTAAGTAGAAGGAAAATATGGGAATATGCCAGACTAAAGCAATAGTCAAATATTTTAAAAGCTGGTTACTAATGCTTGAAATTGGTTTTTCATGGCCAAGAGTTAACAAATTCCTGTATGAGAAAAGTTAAGTATTTTGAACTTGAAATCAATAATAAGGAATATCTCAGAAATAGTCAATTCCATGAAAAAAATGTTTGACATAAATTGTGTATTATAAAAGATCTAAATTATTTGTTTAGTAAGTTTTTGTATCTCTTTTATGGCTTACCAATTATGCAAAAGTTATTCAGAATGAAGAGGTCTTTAGAAGCTATTCAAAGAAAATTCAAGATGTGCATTTTGTCATATAAATATCTTTAATATATGGTATTTTAATTAAAATCGTTATAGCCATTTTTGAAAAAACCAAGATTTTCCAAGATTTTTCTGAAAATCTTCATGCCACATCCTTGGAAGATACTGAACTTAAACAGCAAGTTTGTTTACCTACTTTGCACTTTCGAGTTATTGTGTTCACAGTCGCACACACACAACCAACACACATGGACCTTTTGCTAAACATGCTTTTTTTAAATTATATATAAACATCCTGTAGTTGCAACCCACAATGCATGCCCTGCCAGCTTGGAGGGCCCAAGTAAAACTCTTGGTTAAGTTGCCTTAATAAAGATTTTTCCTCGTATTTTCTCTTGATCTCATATCTTGGATAAACCCTATTTCAGTGGGCCTATGTGAGTATAATTACTTTCTCTACACATACTACATACATAGTGTATAGAGAAGGTATTGTATTCCACCCAAAAATTTGATACCGAGATTTCACCAGAAATACATATTTTGGGTCCCCCTGAATCCAAAAAAAGCATTTTTACAAAAAGGTCCAAGAGTGTGTGTGTCTGTGGACAGCATAGCTCAAAAACGAAAAGACCGTTGAATACCAAAACTTGTATTTAAGTTCGGTATCTTCCAAGGATGCGACAAAAATATTTTCAAGAAAATCCCCCCACCCCAAACTACCCTTTACATGGAAAAAATTTGGAAAATTTTGATTTTTTCAAAAATGGCTCTAACGACTTTGATTAAAATCTCTCATATTTAAGATATTTACGTGCCAAATAAAATGTATATCTTGAATTTTCTGGGAATAGCTTTGAAGACTACTTTATTGTGGATGAATTTTAGCGAATTTTGCATAACTCCTAAACTGTAACAGATGGACAAAAACTTAACACACAAAAATATGTAGGTCAGGATAAAACACTCAATTTATGCCATATACATTTTTTTCGTGGAGCTGATCGTTTTTGAGATATTTCTTGTTATTGGTTTCAGCTTTGAAAACCATACTTTTCTGATACAGGAATTTGTCAACTGCTGTCCATACAAGCAAAGGAACTTCAGTCACATAGCAACCAGCTTTTGACTATCACTTTAACCTATGCTACTCCTTTATCTTGCTTTTACTTACTTACAAGCAAGCAAGTAATAAGATCATTTCTGCTAATTTTTTCTCAATCAGTATGCAGTAAATAGAAGCATAAGCTTTTTAACAATAATTTGTTGCAGAGATGTAGAGAAAGTCATGTGAATGGAACACATCAGGTATTTTTTTCATTGAAATGTCTCTATATCCATTTATTTCTTGTGGAATTAGACACTTGAATCTCTTAGTTGTAAGTGGCTGTTATTATCTTCCTGTCAAGTATTAGTTCTAGTGAACTGTTGCTGTCTCATTCCATCGGGCGACCCAACTTAATATTTGACATGGAATTCTGAGTACATGGAACCAATAACTTTGAATTTTTTCTATTCTTTCACAAAATCTATTATGATGTTGATCACTTTGTCGTATGATCCAAGCTTCACTTCTGTACATTAAAACTGGCCTCGCTAGTGTCTTATGAACTTTGTCTCAGTGTGTCTTTGTACCAGAGATGGATTGAAATCATTATTGAAGTTGTTTAGTTTGTGTTTTTCTATGCTATGCCTGTCCAGGGGCTAAAGGTGGCCACCCCACCACTGGACTTGTTTTCCCAACTTGAAATTTGCTTGCAATAACAAAACAAGTCTTAGTTGTAAGTAGCTATTGTTTATTAATTGCTTCTTAAGGTGTATCAATGATGATGCAAAACTATGACAATAGTTGGGGGATTAGCATACATCATCAAAATCCGGATGTCCAGGACTATCTAGTCTGGTACTTACGGTAACAGAAGATTCACTGCCATCCAGAGTCTAAGCTGTTAATGTTGAAGATTGTATATAGTTAACAAAAAATATTTCTTTTATAAACTATCCTTTCATAGCGTATCTTTTTATTCTACTTTATCTTAATCTTGATTGAAGTTTACATTACATCTTACATTGTGGTTACAAGGAGGAGGAAAAAAATTTAAATGTAGTTTTATTTATGGACACTCTTTAACTGCTGTGTTCTCAGTGTCCCATTCTATACTGGGCGTGAAAGACCGCTTAATTTTGCTCAGAGGTCTCTATATCAGACTCTAGGTTCTTTTACATGCCGTAAATCTATGACACTGGACCATTGGCTTTACTTTACTTCTGAAGGAAGCCATGCTAAAGATTTTTACACCCGAAAAAAATCCATGGTCCTCCAACAGGTTTGAACCTGCGACCTTCGGTATATGAAGTTAGCATGGTAACCATTACACCACGGAGGCGACAAGAGAAGGAGGAGGCTGAGTCAGCAGTGAATTCTTCCAGACGCAAGTTACTGTTTGTTACATTTGGCCAGTCTTCATAGATATCATAGTAATTCTGGTTGTTTTCTAGATCCTAGTCACCATTTTATTTATCCATTCAATTGTCCTGAAGATTTCTCTGACAATGGTGATGCCTTTCTTCCAAGTATTATGTGGATGTCCTCGCTTCCTTTCCCATTTGGAATCCACTTCAAGATCATATTTGGTAATGTTTCTTCTCCCATGCACAATCCTGTCCACACCAAACTGTTTCTTTTAAATCTCTTCTAAAATACTTTGCTGTTTTCTAACTAACCTTCTATAATGTTTTTCAAATGGGAAGAGTTTATTTTGCAGCTAATAAGATGCATTATCGTGCTCTGCGTTGCCAGGTCACTATCCCCCCCCCTCTCACACACTGAGCATACAAATCTGCATGGTCAATGTAAGGAAACCCTAACTGATTTTTCTTAACTTCTATAATTGTGCAGTTTTTAAGTATAAAACTTTACACCTACAAATTTGCATATTCTGTACAGGTTTTCTTAAATACTATATTATTATAGTTTATGAATTATCTGCTCTTTTAATCCAATGGAACTGCCAGGTCTCCTCCGTACCAGTCGAGGCAATAATTTGTCATTGAGTCTTGTAAATTTATGATAAGAGGTTCCAAAATCTCATCTTGTATGCAGGATTCTCAGTCTTGCTGTGTTACCTTGTCAGTTTCTTTGTGTGCAAGTCATTCAACATCAGTCAATTTAAAAGTGTTATTTCTGTTGTAATATTTTGAGCCTGGCTATGCAATACCTGCCTCTTAGATTTGCCATTAAAATCACCACTAAAAGCCATTACACTTGCTCTATTCCTGACTAAACATCAACAGAAAACTGACTTGGACTCTGTAGGTTCGAGCCCTAAACATGAGATAGCTGACGCAGCATTCTACAGCTAACAAGAGTGTGTTCGCTCTCTGTCTCTCGACTTTAACAGCTTGCTAAGTGTAATAAATGTAATAATTCTTTTAGTACCGTCAAGTCAATAGTTTACATTCCATTTCTGCATAATTACGCATGTATGTACATATATAATAAGAACATGCATACATATTTACATACAGATAATAGTGGTCATTACAGTGGATGTGATTCTGATATAACACATGCCTATGTTTATTCATGTGTATTATCTAAGCTATTGAGCTAAAAGTCTGTGCTTTTTACAGTTCTGCTACAAATATTAGTCCCTATCTTTCTCGTGAATTATTTTTTGTAAAGTTTTAATATTTTATGTTAGTGCAAGTGGTATTTATGAGAGACGGAATCACTTAGCACGTTACTCTCCAGTTAAGTGGGAGTGCAATATGTCAACACAGCAGCACTCTAGGATAAATCTCATCCCATTTGAAAGTCATTGTAATTTCTTCTTACTTTTCTTTTACTAACCTTTTTGTAATTGTAGATTTTCATAGAAAGTCCACTTTTATTGATGGTAATTTTTTTTTCATCTTTACATCTAATTGTCAGATTCACATCCATGTGACAAGTGTAATTTTAATCAAGGAGTCATATATCATATTAGATTAGTTTTATTGCTCCAGTAATTCTCTTTGCTTGAACTATTCTTGAATTATCACATTTTTTTGTATGCCACAAATATCCAATTTTGCTCCCAAATTCATTCTGGAGTCTGCTTATGCTCCTGGTAGTTTAGGACTGACACTCCCTAGGACTTACAAGCGAATGCCTAGGGTCAGAAGCCTGTTGGGGAGCCAATTGCACAGAAGCACAGGATGGAGAACCTGGAATGAATGGTTGGCCTGTAGCCAGACATGAGCTTGAGAAAGTGGAGATATGAAAATGGATGATAGGAAAGGTGAAGATGGAGCAATTGGTGGAATGAGTGGCAGGGGAAACTGATGACACAGAGAAACCTGCCCAGATGCTGCTTTGTCCACCACAAATCCCATATGCAGATGCTTGGGATCGAAACCGGGCCACCTAGGTGGGAGGTGAATTGTCTAGCCACTCGGCCACGGCACCATTCCAAATGCATTCAAGATTTAATGATTGCTTTTTTGTCTTCAAATTTTGATTGTCTCCCCCTATGTATAAATATTCAGTTATTTCCCCAATTTATGGAGCAATTCCATTTTTCATGTTCTTCATGCCATTTTCTGATCATACATTCTATATTTTCTGAGTATTGTTTAAACACTATCCACTGATATAAACAATATTTTCTTGTTAATTGTGATTCCCATTTCACTAAATTTTCTTCTCCAGTTATTTAATGTTGTATCTAAATAGATATTAAAGAGTAATGGAGACATATTACAACCTGGTCATAAGCCCTCGGTTATTTTGAAATTTCTTGTTAATGTTGTTCCCATTTAATCATGGAGCTTATTATTGAGAAAGAAATCAGTGTTGGAAAATTGAAATCGGTAGCATGGTTTTCAGCTTGTAAGTTTACCCATAAAATATATGGAGCAGAAGCTTTCTATAAGGCATAGGGGGAGATTCAACATGATATCTATTTTCCCCGTTGACATTGCAGAGCATTAAATTCTGTTGCATAATATTGCAACTTAAGATAACAGACTGAATATGCTCCAATAATTGTATACAAGGGCCATCCAAGAAGTGGCAGACAATTTGGTGTAACCAAACAATAACGAAAGTTAACACAAAACTTTATTTACAAAGTTACAGTACCTTACTCTATTTCTCAACATAATCGCCATTGCTATCAAGGTATTTATTGTCGCATGGTAACAGTTTTTCAATGCAGATTTTATGCTCTTCCACTCCTAAAGATATTAGCGAAGATGTCACTGTAACTTTGATGTCTTCATTGGTTGGGAAATCCTTTCCACCCAAAAAGTCGTGTACAAGTCCAAAGTGAAACACCAGTTTTTCTAAATTCTTTTGTCAACATTTGCTTTCAACTGCTCCCTAAGGATTGATGAACTTCCACCCCAGTCTTTATCGTACACCTAGATTATTTGTAAATTATGTATAAATTCAGCACTGAATATCATTATTTCATTATCACCACACACTTGCGTTATTTGCTTATAAACTTTGCTTAGCTGAACATTTTGTGCATTAAAAAAAAACAATTAAGTTCTTTGGCAGTAGAAAGTATAACATTGACATTGAAAAACTGGTACCACATGACAATAAATATCCTGACAGAATGGAGATTACATTGAGAAATAGAGTTAAGTAAAGTTTTGTGTTATCTTTTGTTGTCATTTAGTTTTGCCAAATTGTCCGTCTCTTTCTGGACGCCCTCATATATTGATAGGCAGAGCTTATGATAATCAGAGACTGTATTTACTTTGCTGCACCAAAATGCATAGCACATAGATTGACAATTTGAGTGCACTGCTGTTGATCTGCAGGAACCAGCAGTAAATGGGTGTGAACTTTCAGTAATGGATGACGTAAATTGTGAAGTCAACTCCCTGATGTAAATTGTCTTACAGTATTCGCATTCTATGGCAGCAGGATACAAGTTTGATTCTTTGAAGCCCAAGCATTGTCTAGAAAGTGGGATTCTTTATTCTGGAAACAGGAAGAATTTCAGCAAATGTGACAAGCATTACTACCGCATCTTCAGGGATTCTTATAAGACTGAATTCTTATTTATTTTTCATATCCTTTTTTAATGTACTTAATACATTGAATATTTTATGCATTCTAATTGCCATACCACTGCTTTGCTGGATGATAAAAATCAGTTTTGGAAGTTGGCAAGTGTGCAATAGCAATGAATATCTCAGAATTGGTTAGCACCACAAAGTACTACATTTTTTGTGTAGTAAGTTTTACCAGTTATACAAAATTAATTTGGAACAAACAGGACACAGCAATAAACAAAAGTATTTTTTATCAAAAGTGTGTAGGCCATTTTATAGAGAATTAAAAAAAATAATGAAAAATGTTGTGCTATGCACACTTTATTTTGTGCCTTTGTAAGCTTTCCTTATATATGGAGTGGGGGTTTCATGGTGATGTCTGTTGCTGTTTCATTGTTGATTCTTCACATTAAGTATTTTTCACTCAGAGGCCTTTGGGTTTTCTTATGGCATTTCTTAAAATGATGAGGTTGTCTTGTGGTGCTAATATGATGCAACGAAAGACGTATGCACGATTCCTTAATAAACATTTTCCCCATACTTTGTGACATCTCAATATAATGTATATACACACATGCAATAACTGAAGCATTCATTTGATGCATCAAGTATGCAATTGTCAGTAAGTTAGTGTAGGAGAAATTATGCAGGGTGTTAGAAATGCTAAGTGTGTGAATTGTATGAGGTTTGGGGTAGGAGTGAATGAG
Organism: Hymenopus coronatus; assembly: GCA_030762935.1. Classification (NCBI taxonomy): domain Eukaryota; kingdom Metazoa; phylum Arthropoda; class Insecta; order Mantodea; family Hymenopodidae; genus Hymenopus; species Hymenopus coronatus. The sequence continues at coordinate 3,597,483 of CM060880.1, read as the reverse complement.
TATGTAACGAGTGAGGCAGGAACCAGTGTACAGCAGGTGTGGGAGTGAGTGATGCTGCCACTTTTCTGAGGAAAACTATCAGACAAAACACATTGCACTGAGTTTGCCTGTGTTTTTTTAAAAAAAAAAAACAAGTGTTAATTGTAAGCAGCAAGTACAAGAAATTAAAATAAAATTTGTGATTATGTTAAAACGCGGCTATTTTTTTGTTTTCCTCATCCCTCATTCTTTTTCAGTTTCCATGTACTGTCACATTTTTCATTACACAACATCAAAAATGTATATAATTTTTGTTAATTGCTAGAGCATTCTAAGTGATTATATTAAATGGCCAGCTAAGATAAGATTTATTATTTGAAGAAAATAAAAAAATAAATAGAGCATTTAATTGATGTTTATGCTTCAAATTAGACTGAAAATGATTTTTTAAAAAGCCATTGCATCTGATTGGTCACGACATTTGAAGAAGCCAGTGTGCCTTGGAGTCCTGCCTTGGAGTGTAAAAGTGTCTAATGTTGGTTCATGCAGTTGGTCTAATGCTTGAACAGTTACTTTAAGGCATTTAATATTAATCAAGTGACCATTTTACTATAAACAAGGCTTTCTTATGCAATATATCTTCGTCATAACTAAATATGTAAATAACTTTATAAAGGTAGCCCAAATGAAACAAGACTTGTGTCTGTCTGTAATGGTTTATGGTTTACAAGATGTTACACATACAGATTTAATGACATATGTACTGCTTAACACATTGAAGCCCAGGCATTTCTTTAGTTAAAGAGCCGAGAGAACCAGAGTTTTTACACCTATTTTGAATTATTATTTAAAGTATATCAATGCAATCTGCTAAAATGCCATGGTGCAATCTCAAAGTATGGTTTTTCAAGGATTGCTCAATAAGAAAATAGTCATAACTTCTGTACTAATATTTCATTTTAAATTTAACACAAGTATCAAATATGAATGTGAAAATATCTGTGTAAAGCAGTTTACACTCCATTTATTGAAAGCTCAAAAATCTCCCTCAGAATCAGAATTTTCCAGAACTTCATTTGTGTCCTGAATTTTAGTTTCAGTTTGCAGAAATTGAGGAAAATGCTGCATTTTAACATTTAAGAACACCAAATGTAACCAACAGATCACCACCTTCAAGGAAAATGCTGCGACTGACCTGAGAGTAGCCAATATTACTAACTCTCCTAAATTTCCTAATAGTTCACTAAAGCTAGGACAGATGGCAGCACAATTCAGATAAACGATATCTGATGTATGACCTTTGCTGCATAACCCAAGACCAAGTTACAGTCGTGGAATTGCATTAAAAGTTACCTGCCCGAGCTATGCTAGGGCGTGGGTTGCATGAACATTTTGCTCGCCCCAAGCTATGCTTGGGCTTCAGTGTGTTAAATATATACAAATATTTGTCTACATTTTAAGGTATTCTAGCTGCCAAAATTATTAGTTTTAATATTCAAAAAGATTAAACATTATTACAGTTTCTTTAATAATTGTGTTTTTCAAGATTGTTCGTTTTATTTATAACTTTGAAAATTGCAATATATTTCAACGTTTTACATGAATTTTGTAGAATATTTTTTGGTATATCTTAAATAACAGTGAATATTAGTTTTGATCTGATAGAAAAGAATCTGGTGTCTTCCATTCACATGATTTTATCTACCTATTCTGCAACAAATTATTGTTTCAAAAGCTTATTCTTCTGGCTTTTTCATGCTGGTGAAGATAAAGAATAAGAAATTGTTTCATGAAAACATTTCTCATAGGTAGAAGCCAAATAAAGCACTGTACTAGGCTAAAGCAATAGTACGCAGTGTAGGATTATTTTTTCCGGAAGTAAAGTAAAGCCAGGGTCTGTACCTCAAGCCTCTGAGCAATCTTTCACACCCAATATTGAATGGGACACTGAGAATCATCACAGTTAAAGTTAATCTAAAGCAATAGTCAAGGGTTTAGACTCATGAGCTGACTAATCTGGCTGGGTTTTATTCGTGATTTCCCTGATCTTCAAGGTAAATACCAGATTGGATGTTTAATACTATGACTCAAAGTTCCTTCCACCTTCAATCTACAACAGAAGCAAACACTGGAGACTGGACGGCTTTATAACCCCATTTTCATGTCACAGAGCTAAGTGGTAAGTACGGTGTGAGAAGATAAAATCTTAAAAAGGTTAACTGCACTTTGCCATCTGACTACAGATGGTAGAACAGCTAGATGGGACAGCCCTCTTAATGCTTTGCATGAAGCGACAGTAGTGTGGTTCAGGGATGAGAACTTACAAGGCTGCTGTCCACCACATACCATCAATAAGCTTTCTTACTGAACAGTTCTGTTGCAATAAGACCAAGTTGTTAAGGAGGCATAAAATTAATTTAAAAAATTGTTTAATAGCTGATGCTATGTGATTGCTTTGAAATTTTGCAAGACCAAGAGTTAAAAAACAATGGTGACTTCCCATTTGAGAAAAGTAACAAGGAATATCTTAGAAAGGGTTAACTCCATAAAAAATATATGTCTGTTACAGTGAACTGGTTATGCATGTCATTCAGAGTGAAGAGGGCATGACAGCTATTCACAAAAATATTAAAAGAGGTAAGAGGCTTAGTGGTTAGACCACTTGCTTCTCACCTAGGCAGCCCAGGTTTGCTCGAAGACAACTGCACTTGGGATTTGTGGTGGCCAAATAGTGCAAGGACAGGTTTTCTACACCATTGCTCTATCTTCAGTCGTATATGTAGTAAAAGTGGGCGGCAAAATCATTATTTTTAGGACTTACAAGCCTGTTGGGGAGCCAACATCACGAAACCTAACTTGTAGCCAGGAAGGGTGGTGATGGAGCAATTGGTGAGGGAAACTGGAGGACCTAGTTTTTTTGTTGTTTTTTTTTTTTTTTTTTTTTTTTTTTTTTTCCAGAAAATTAAATTCAACATTTATTGTCTTAAGGATAATTTGGGGTTTTATCTTTTAAGGATTGTTTGAAAATCTTTGTGTCACATTCCCAAAAATTGCAGAATCTAATTACCTTATTTGTTATTTGACATTTGTTTTTTATACTGGTCACAGACACGTAGACATAACTATTTTGGGGTTCAGGGAATCTCTCAACATTTATTTCCTGTGAAACTCAATAACAAAATATAGGGTGGAATTTAAGGTAGGTGTTAAGAAAGGTAACTTCACAAAAGTAACCAATTTAAAAAAAAATCTTCAAACATACTTGAAAATAAAAATTGTGATATTGTTTTGCATATTAAAAATTGCAATTCTGAGTATTAGTTTTGCTGCAAGAAATATAAAAATCACTATACAAAAATAAGTATAAAAAATATAGTTAATCTGAATCAAAGAGATTGTTTACCATACATACATATTATTGCAATCTATAGATCCTGTCATGAGATTAGACTGTGCCCAAACTCTAGCATGTAGATCATGTCAACAATTACATGTCTGTTTCCATAAGCCTACCCGTTCACTTGCATTCTTAGAATATTCATGTTTGAAGAGTGTTCCTCCCCTCTCCCTTCATCTTCTGCTTCCGTTTTACACTTAATGGTTCTACCCATGGCTTTCCTGTGTGTACAATACATTCTCACTGTCAACAATAATACTCTTACTGTTTCTTTTTTGCAATTCAAAATCAATGTCAAGTAACAGCTTATAAAAATATGTTTGTTTGTACATAAGAAGGTTGAAGTCACCGTTCATAAATGCAGGTATTCTCTTGATTGTAAGTGGCTTGTTAATGTGGAAGAAATTATGGACCTTTTGACACACTGCACTCCTAACAAATTTGTCACATTGATCTTTTAGCACTGGCTTTTTACGTTTCCTTGATTTTCCAGGTGTAATTATCTTACATGTTTTTAACCTTTCACTGTACACAGAATTTCTGCTTATTGCACACACACACACACCCACCTGTAAACTCTGCTGTCATGTTAACTATATCCTTGATGGTCATCATGGGATATTTGTTACATAGTTTGTGAAACCATTCAAAATTACACCTTTCTCAGCACTCGTTAAAAGAACAATGATTTACAAACTGCATTTGTTTGCCATGAAGAGCCCACCTTCCTGCTTCCAAAGTTCACCAGCAGAAGGCAGTGTTGTGTGTTTGTTTACTTTAGATTTATTTTGCTGCAACTCTATATAATTGTACACTAAACACACTGTTATGCAATACTTTTTGTTAGTGCTCAACAGACTACTTTGTAACCAATATACCTCCTTGGTACAATAATTGCTATGTCTGCTGTTTGGTAGCAAGCAATGAGTTAAAGTCAAGGTGGCATGAGCATCTAACTGCGGCCATTAGCAGTAAGCTTTATAACATTGTTGATTGATGGGATTTCAAAATTTAACAAACGTTTGACATTCTTTAAATTAAGATCTTTTCCCTAGTGGCGAGTTCTGGTGTCACATACTCAAGACACCAAATTTAAATTTTTCAATCTTGCTTCCATGTCCAAAATAATTAAACTGATAAGCAATGAGACTAACACAAATTACTACTTTAAACAAAATAGAGGATAAAAATTTGATGTGTTCCATTCATATGACTTTCCCTACATCTCTGTAACAAATTATTGTTAATAAGTTTATTCTTCTTCATGCTAATCGAGATAAACATTTGCAAAACCTGTCTTATGATTTAGTTTCTTGTAAATAGAAGAGAAATAAGGGAATACACTAGACTAAACCGACAGTCAAGTGTTTTAAAATATGGTTGTTATTGCATTGAAATCTATTTCTTTGCTTGGCCAGGAGTTCACAAGTTCCTACATGAGAAAAGTTTTTAAGTATTTTAAAACTGAAACCAATAACAAGGAATATCTCAAAAACGGCAAACTCCACAGTAAAAATGTATACAACTTAAATTGTTTTAAGATCTGCATTTTTTGTGTAGAAGTTTTTGTCTATATCTTACAGTTTACTAGTTATGTAAAATTCAGAAAAATTTGTCCAGAATAAAGAGGTCTTCAGAGGCTATTCCCAGATAATTCATGATATATATTTTATTTGTGATGTAAATATATTAAAATGTAAAATAGTTTAATAAAAATCATTAGAGCCAATTTTGAGAAAACCAAAATTTTTGAAATGTGTACAATGTAAAGGGTAATTGAGGGTTGGGGGATTTTCATGAAAATCTTTGTGTCGTATCCTTGGAAGATACTGAACTTAAATATCAAGTTTGATAAATAGCAGCCTTCTCATTTATGAGCTATGCTACCCACAGACACTTTTATGGATTCAGGGGTCCCAAAACATGCATTTCCAGTGAAATCTTGGTACACAAAGTGCATAGCACATTTAGAGAAAGTAAAAATTGGAAAGATATAACAATTACATACTACTCTTGTGCTTTCAGCAAATTTTAAAAAAATGATAATATCGAGAGTGACTCCACAAAATAGATTGTTTTAAGTTGTTATTAAATAAACCATTGAAAAACACCATACCTTATAATTTGAATTGTGGCATTTATCAAATTAAATGTGATTGTGATAAATGTTATTTGGCAGACTTGCATAACTTGATTATCACTGAAACTTGTAGGTGCAGGTCAAGGGCCACCTCACTCCGTTGTGTTAGTCTGTAATAATTATGTGACTAGTCTGATACACTTGGCAGTAAATACAAATTAATATTTATATTGACAGTTTTTGAGCATTTCAATTAAAATTATATTCAAAATCTTTTACAAAAGTACATGTTTGCAGTATTTAACAATAAAAAATTGAAACATAAGCATAATTTTGTGCTGAGAATATAATTTTTTTGTTTTGACTATTTGATCGAAGATCAATATGCTTGAAGTGACCGTTGTTAATGCAGTCTCTAAATGAACATCAGTTAAAATGAATGTTTTATGTTTTGTCCAAGTTCATGACAGAAAATGTTTGTTCACAAGTATATATACTCAAAAACACACAAAATGCCTGGTAGGCAGCATTCAACAAACCATTGCAGGCTGCTGTATGTTTTGCCTGTCTGCACCCTCTGCGCTCGTTGCCATCAGCTGCTATGATAGAAAGGTGCGGATGAAACCATGCAACATTTTTAAAACTCTTATAAAGGCGTTACTTACCAATGTTATTAAAGGAGATGGCAACATACGTTTTTGGCACCTCTTTAGGAAACTGTCCATCACTTGCCGTAGTTCACGTTGGCAGATATTTTGTTTTAATTCTTCCACAGTGTTTGGGTTTGTCTTGTACACTTTATGCTTTAAGTTAACCCAGAGATAGAAATTGCAGGGGCCACAAATCTCTACTAATAATTCTGTTGTCCTGAAACACACCTTCAATTGTTCTCATCGAAAGATTGGCTGTATGAGCTGTTGCACAGTCTTGGTATCTCAGGAAATTGTCAGCATTTCTCAACGTAAACTACAGCAAAGATGAATAGTTTCCTAAAGAGGTACCAAAAAATGTATGTGGCCATCTCCTTTAATAACATTGGTAAGAAAAACCTGTTACATGGTTTCATGCACACCTTTATGTGATAGCAGCAGATGGCATCGAGTGCCAAGGACGCGGACTGGCAGCTGGTGTGTACATTTGTGGATCACCCAGTAACAGTGCAGGCTGCAAGTGGACCCCAGGTTGTATGTTGTGCAGGTCTGTTATATAGTATGACCAAGAGGTGCTTTAATGTCAGATTGAAAGAGCATTAAAGAAACATCAAACAAACGTAAACAAATCGACAGTTCAGTAGCATAGCAGATTTGGACAATCACAATTTTGAAAACAAGATTAAATTATTAAAACCATTGTCAATCTTACTAGAACTCGCCACTTAAGAAAATATCTTTATTTTAAAAAATATCAAGAGTTTGTTAAATTTTGAAATCTTGTCTGTTAGCAGTGTTATAAAGTTTATTACCAGACAACAGTAGATGCTTATACTGTGGAAAGAAGAGAAATAATCACCACCATGCTGAGAAAGCAGACAAAAACATTTTGAGTTTTACAACTTAACATAGTTGAAATTTAAGTGCAAACACAAACTCGTTAATATTTGAAAAGTAAATCAAATTAAAATGAAAATTACTTCACAAGTTAATAATGCTCTGTTATTAAAACATTAGAAGCCATTAGATTTCAGTTTCTCAGTGATGTTTATTCAGGAAAGATTGTTTGCACCATCATTAATACAAATTCAGATAGAATTTTTTGTGAATTTTAATTTAACTAAATAATTTTGTTTCTTTTAATGAAATAGAATTTTACCAAGAATTGGACAATGCCATCTTTTCACGATTCACAATTTTTTTTCTCTAAATGGTTTCTCTATCTTGATAAATAAAATTTTGTTTTCAATATGATGTATAAGCAATATTTTTTTAATTCAGTCACACAGATTATGTCATTTTAAATAAATATGTAACATTCATTTTATTCACTTTTAAGTGATTTTTGATGTTATTTAAGAATAGTTAATTGGGCAATTAATTTAAACACTAATGATTTTTGTCTGGACGTCAACCAGGTAAGTTGAATTAATTTGCAAGCTTTCAACGACATACTCTGTAACCATCATCAGAGTACATCATTGAAAGCTGGCAAATTAATTCAACTTACCTGGCTGACGTCCTGAGAAGAAATCATTAATAACCAGTGCCAAGAAAGCTCAGGTCAATAATTTAAACAGGTATTTAATTTAATATGTTAGGTGCAAGCAGGACACATTATCTAAAATTCTAAAGGTGTGTGTTGTATCTGGCTTTAGCCATTATATGTGTGACTTTGGCCTTGATACGAGGGTGATTCAAATATAAACGGTAATTGTTGCATATCACGGAGGAAGTAGTTCAGTAGTGTGTTAGGGAGGGGGAACTAGCTTTGTTAGGGTCTGGCATCAGTATAGCCAGAGTGAGCAAAAAGCCCCTTTGTCTGTTGCACAATGCATTATCAAGTTTTTAACCAAGGAAGGGGTTAAACCTTCAGAGATTTCAACTTGTTTGGGGAAACTACACTGTCGCAGAATCGAGTGTTTACTTGGGCCAGACAATTTAAGGGTGCCTGAGAATTTGTGGAAAATGAAGGTCATGCTCGACAACCAAGGTCAAGTCTCACAGATTTCGACTACTGAGGAGTTTTGCTGGTTGATTTTCTTCATGATCGACGTACAGTGACTGCAGCTTACTATTGCCAATTGTTAAGGCCTGTAAAAGCTGCCTACCGAAGCAAAAGATGCCGTATGCCCATCAGAGATTTCATCCTTCTCCAAGGCAATTTGACAATGGGCACAATGGCGGGGAAACCCTTGAACACCCTCCCTGTAGTCCAGACTATTTTTTTTGTTTGCACCCATGAAAGAATCGCTTGGAGGGAAACATTTTGAAAACAGCGAGGACGTCGAGGAGCATGTGTGCAATTGGCTGGCGACAGCCATCAAACTTATTTTGAAGAAGGAATTGTTCAAGCTTCCAAAATGTTGGCAAAAATGTGTAAAGTGTGAAGGAGGCTATGTTGAGAAATGATATTTTTAACAAAATTACTGTTTATGTTTGAATCACCCTCATATAAACACACCAACCATAACATAAAATTAGTATTGTACCTTAAATATAATCTGCTTCACATTTTACATATTTTCTGTTGTGAAGCTCAGCTGTGTGTCTGACATGATATACTTATTTCTACTAGAGTTTCTGGCCAAACAATTTGGAACATTGTTTAGGCTCAGATTATCATTTACATATTACATAAATACATTCTACTTTCTTTATACGTCATAAGTCATAATATTTTCAAATAAAATTTTCCTAACTATTGTGAAGTATTACTAAGGCAAATGGCAGTAGTTATAACAATTTTGGTTTATTATAATGGTAACTCCTTTGTACAGTTTAGCAGTGTATCATTCCATTAATAGATTCTTACTTGAGCCTTCATGAAAAGTTTGCTTGGTTGGCTGCAGAATCTTGTTTAAGAGCATTTCAGTCCTCACAGTTGTGGTTGAGACAGCCCTTAAACACATTGGCAGATGTTATAACTCATATTAGCTCAGTAAATGATAACTCTATTAACACTTCTGCCATCAAAAGCACATGACAAGAGATAAGAAAAATAATTTTGCAGTAATAGTTCAGAAATAACCCCTTGAGCGTTTAATACTTATGATTGTCTGTAGGCCCAGTGTTTAATTGGCTTTTATTTATAGATGCTCCTTAACTGCTCTTTCATGCTTTATGTTACCTCTAATATCCAAGGTTACGAGTTCAAATTCAGCAGAGTTTGTTGGATTTTTACTTTCTCTACACGTACTATGTACATAGTGTATAGAGAAGGTATTGTAATGCACCCAAAAATTCAATACAGAGATTTCACCGGAAATACATGTTTTGAGACCCCCAAATCCAAAAAAAAAAAAATATTTTTAGAAAAATGTGTGTGTGTGTGTGTCTGTGGGCAGTACAGCGAAAAGTTCATTAAAAACCAAACTTGGTATTTAGGTTTGGTATCTTTCAAGGATGCGACACAATGATTTTCAAGAAAATCCTCCTACCCCCAACTACCCTTTACATGGAACTTTTTTCGAAAATTTTGATTTTCTAAAAAATGGCTCAAACGGTTTTGATTAAAATATCGTACATTAAAGATATTTACCTGACAAATAAAATGTATATCTTGAATTTCCTAGGAATAGCCTCTAAAGGCTATTTTATTCTAGATTAATTTTATGGAATTTTGCATAATTGCTAAACGTAAGAGATGGACAAAAACTTACGATACAAAAAATGTACAGCATGTTAAAGCACACAATTTATATAATATACATTTTTTCCTTGGAGTTGATCGTGTTTGAGATATTCCTTGTTTTTTATTTCAACTTTGAAAAACTTATTCTTTTCTCATACAGGAATTTGTTAACTCCTGTTCATACAAACAGAGGAACTTCAGTCACATAGCAACCAGCTTTTGACTATCACTTTAATCTATGATACTCCCATATTTCGCTTCTACTTACAAGGAAGCAAGTAATATGACTATTTCTGCTAATTTTTCTCATGTAACATGAAGTAAATAGAAGCATAAGCTTTTAACAATAATTTGTTACAGAGATGAACAGAAAGTCATGTGAATGGAACACATCAGATTTTTTTAGGCATAAAAATCCTTAGTATGGGTTCCTTCAGAAGAGAAGTAAAAACTTGGTCAAGTGTAATGTTCATTTGCATCTAAACAAATGACATATCTTGAAAAAAGAGATCCCAGTACTAAATTCTGCTATTTTCACGTTTTCAAGTGATGATTTGGTCCCATGATGGACAATGAGTTGATCCTTCATCACCATAAGTGTATGGTGGCAAATTGGTGAACTAGAAATTCCTCTGATCTACATGAAAAAGCCAATAATGTGTGATCGAACTTGAATTGGATCAACTGCTGAAACAGAGTTTTATTTATGGATGCTCTTTAACTAATGTGGTTCTCAGTATTCCATTCTATACTGGGCGTGAATTTGCTCAGAAGCCTCTCTATCAGGCTCAAGGTTCTTTTATGTGCTGTAAATCTACAAGACGGTGCCAACGGCTTTACTTCCCTTCCAAAGGAAGCCATGAAATCCATTGTCCTCTGCCGAGTTTGAACTTGCAATCTCAGGAGTGAGGGGCTGGCATGTTGCTCCCACACCACGCAGGAGGATGGCTTCTATGATTTTTCATTTGTTATTGCTAAGCTGCATCGTGATGCTCCCCTCCCTGTCACTCTCTGTTTTGCTTTCTCTACACGTACATAGTGTATAGAGAAGGTATTGCACTCCACCCAAAATTTGATACAGAGATTTCACCAAAAATACATGTTTTGAGACTCCCTGAATAAAAAAAAAGAAATCATTGTGTGTATGTGTGTGTGTGTGTGTCTGGACAGCATAGCTCAAAAATGAAAAGTCTGTTAAATACCAAACTTAGTATATAAGTTCAGTATCTTCCAATGATGTGACATGAAGATTTTCAAGAACATACCATCCCCAACTACCCGTTATATGGAAATTTTTTTTTCAAATTTCAATTTTCTCAAAAATGGCTCTTAACGATTTTTATTAAAATCTCCTATATATAAGATATTTAAATGCCAAATAAAAAGTATATCTTAAATTTTCTGGGAATAGCCTCTGAAGACCTCTTTATTCTGGCCGATTTTTATTGAATTTTGCATAACTAGTAAACCGTAAAAGATAGACAAAAACTTACTATACAAAAAATGTAGATCATGATAAAATACAGAATTTATGTCATACTGATTTTTTTTCATGGAGTTCATTGTTTTTGAGATATTCCTTGTTTTTGGTTTCAGACTTGAAAAACTCATGGCAACCAGCTTTTTACTATCACTTTAACCTATGGTACTCCCTTATTTTGCTTCTACTTACAAGGAAGCAAGTAATAAGAATATTTCTGCTATTTTTTTCTCGATTAGCATGAAGTAAATAGAAGTATAAGCTTTTTAACAATATTTTTTTGCAGAGATGCAGAGAAAGTCATGTGAATGGAATACATCAGATTTAATAGTGTTTAATGCCCACTTTTACTACTGAGGCACTGCAAAGAATAACACTGATGATACAAAGACGGAGCACTGGTGGAAACTGAAGAACCCAGAGAAAACCCATCCCTGTACTGCTTTGTTCACCACAAATCACACATTTGGTCCCTTGGGATCAAACCCTTAGTGAGAGGCAAGTGGTTTATCAGCCATGCACACATGAAATTGCTATGTGCTGTTAATTCATATCCTATATTGCATTTATATAATCATTACTGCTTACTTAACATGACCCAAAGCAATACCCTGCTAACTTCTAGTTCCAAGATTGCAGACTCAAACCCAAAACTGGATGATGGTATGAAATTCCTTTCCATCAGAGGGGAAGTAAAGCTGGTGGTCCTATGCCATAGATAATGGCACATAAAAGAACCTTAAGGCTAATAAAGGCCTCTGAGCAAAAGGTCCTGTCTTCTACTCCTAATATGTGAGGGAAAGTCAATGTCGTAAAGCAAAATAAACGCATTGGATTAATTGTTTTTTCACACATGCCATGTGTAGGACAGGAGTTGGATAGGTAGAGTCAGACTAAAGAATTCAATGTCATAGCTGGGATTTGACCACAGATCTCCTGGTCTCTAGCTGTGTGTAGGACAGGAGTTGGATAGGTAGAGTCAGACTGAAAAATTCAATGCCATAGCCAGGATTTGAACCACGGATCTCCTGATCTCTAGCCGTGTGTAGGACAGGAGTTGAATAGGTAGAGTCAGACTGAAAAATTCAATGCCATAGCCAGGATTTGAACCATGGATCTCTCGGTCTCTAGCTAGCTACTCTACCACTGAGCTACCATGGCATCATGCTGGCATAGCATTGAATTTTTCAGTCTAACTGTACCTATCCAACTCCTGTCCTACACATGGCTTTTGTGAAAAAACAATTGATTCAATGCCAGTTGACCATAATAGTTGGCTATACAATGAATCCTGGGACTTTAAGTACTTACAACATTGCAAGTCGCCATTGGGGTTGTCATCTCAAAATAATTTGAGAACACCTTGTGGTTTACCAGGAAACATGCGAGTCAGTTGAGAAATTCAATGCTATACCGGCATGTTGCCATAGTAGCTCAGTGGCAGAGCAATCGGCTAGAGATTGGGAGATCCAAGGTTCAAATCCCGGCTATGGCATTGAATTTTTCAGTGTGACTCGACCTATCCAATATAAAGGCAATTATACTTGAAGTAACTTCCTGAAATTCATATCACTGTTCAGCATATTCACCCTGTACATTGAGACCCATGTTTACAAGTCCTCAAAAGCCACTGCAGGAAAGCCCTCTGGCTCCTGTCGCAGCCAACGCGCAATATGATCTTCTGGGACCAGAACAGATGAAAACCCTCTGGCTCCTGTCGCAGCCAACATGCAATCTGATCTTCTGGGACCAGAGCAGATGAAAACCCTCTGGCTCCTGTTGCAGCCAACACGCAATCTGATCTTCTGGGACCAGAGCAGATGAAAACCCTCTGGCTCCTGTCACAGCCTACATGCAATCTGATCTTCTGGGACCAGAGCAGATGAAAACCCTCTGACTCCTGTCACAGCCAACACGCAATCTGATCTTCTGGGACCAGAACAGATGAAAACCCTCTGGCTCCTGTCGCAGCCAACACGCAATCTGATCTTCTGGGACCAGAACAGATGAAAACCCTCTGGCTCCTGTCACAGCCAACACACAATCTGATCTTCTGGGACCAGAGCAGATGAAAACCCTCTGGCTCCTGTCGCAGCCAACACGTAATCTGATCTTCTGAGACCAGAGCAGATGAAAACCCTCTGGCTCCTGTCGCAGCCAACACGCAATCTGATCTTCTGGGACCAGAACAGATGAAAATCACTGTTGTTACAAATCATGCAGGATGCTTCTCATCTCTGATGTTTTGCCTTAAAGTTGTGAATCCAATTGAACACAACTTTCTGTGAATGACAGCAATGCACAGAAAAAGCATGTGTACACTCCTGCCATCTTCTTCTGGCTGACAAGTGTTTGTGTGATGTCATCCATGTGCTCTGATAAACGTGCAACTGCTGTCAAAATACTCACATTGAATTAACTGTTCTAGTGCCAGCCCAAATAGCAAAATAAAAGTGCCAAGCAATTTTAGAGCAGAATGCAGCATTTTATATTATTAGTAATAAAATGAGTACCACATGACATAGAGAACTGAATCTTTTTTTTCATTTTTAGTAAACCCTTTTGTCTACTGTATAATATGCATTATATGGATGAGAAGTCTCTGATTTTTTTAAAAAATTAAAAATGGAAGAAAAATTTGAAAATAAAATTAAAAATCCCAAAATAATCAATAATTAGACATACAAAAGTTTACTACACTGAAAGTTCAGGCTAAATAAATGAAAGTATAGATATTTCTTTACTAAAACAGCAGCTAGTTTTGGTCTGGTGTTTTACTTTTTAAAATATAAAAATGAATTCACGTAACCTGAAACTGAAAAAATATCACCAAAAACATAAACACACACAAGCATGATACCACTAATAATGAAAATGGCATAAAGCAATAGTATACAAATGTAACATTGATTACTGTACAATTTAGCACTTGTGTTGCGCAGCTGAATGGTTGATTCACATTGTATTTGCTTTCTGGTTACACCTCCGTAAATCCATTTTGATAAGTACACTGATTATTTGCATGCGTTCAAGGTGTTATCAGATGCATTTTCATCGCTGAAGCTAGAATATGTATCTTCCTCTGTTACGTCAATGTCAGAAACTCTTTCATCATGTCTGAAAATTCAGAGTCACTCACTTTCTTTTAATACATCGTGAACTGAAGCTCTTTATTTTCTCTTCGGTTCGTAAACTTTGGCTAGACGACGCCAAGTTTCGACAAGGATAAACAAACACCCGACTAGAAAAATTAAATTTGGAACTAATTTAGCACTTTGAAGTGAATATAATTTCCAGAAATGCACCAGAAAACCTTTCTCTATTGGTATGATGTAGAAAGTACACACTATCCCACTGGAAAGCGTTAAAACATATGAAAATGGCATCACGATTAGATCATGATTGGCACTAAAAGGATTAAAATATATTATATGGTAAACTGACATTTACAACTTGGTGGCTTATCCTCATAGAATGGCACACTAAGAACCACAGTAGCTAGAGCATCTATAAATAAATCTCAATTTCATTTTTACTCACTTAACTGAGGCTAAAAAAATCTGGATAGTAATAATCATGTATCAATGTCCATGCTAATGGTTATATTGGGTGCAGAAAATTGTAGAGTAGAAAAGCAGTACCAAACTAAGCATTTTGAGACTAGGATAATCAAAGAAGTAATTTAACAATAAGAGTGCTGCTTGGATATAATTGAAATTTGCTTTTATGAAACATCATTTGTCAATCACGCAATTGTATGTGCATTTCAAGTAATGACTAAAGTTAACTTCCATTATGATGGTCACTTCCAAAAGTTTTAAGAATGGTTGCAATAAAATCTTAAAAATCTGATGTATTCCATTCACATGATCCTTTCCGCATCTCTGTAACAAATTATTAATAAGCTTATTCTTCTATCCACTTCATGCTAATCGAGATAAACATTAGCAGAAATGGTCTTATTACTTAGTTGCTTATAAGTAGAAGGGGAATAAGGGAATACACTAGGCACATGTTTCAAAATGTGGTTGCTATGGGATTGAAATCTGTTTCTTTGCTTGGCCAGGAGTTGACAAGTTCCTGTAAAAGAAGAGTATAAGTATTTTAAAGCTGAAAACAATCCCAAGGAATATTGCAAAAATGGCCAACTCCAGGGAAAAAAATGTAGACATAAATTGTGCATTTTAAGGAGCTCTATATCTTTTGTGCAGTAAATTTTTGTTTATCTTTTATGGTTTGGTAGTTATGCAAAATTCAAAACACTTCATCCAGAATAGAGGTCATCAGAGGCTATTCCCAGAAAATCCAAGATATAGATTTTATTTGTCATGTAAATATCTTATAAGAGATTTTAATCAAAATAGAGCCTTTTTTTTTAGAAAACCAAAATTTTCACAATTTTTCCATGTAAAGGGTAGTTGGGGTGGGAGGATTTTCTTGGAAATCTTTGTGTTGCATCCTTGGGAGATACTGAACTTTAACGGACTTTATGTTTTTGAACTATGCTGCCCACACACACACACACACTCACTAATACATAAACCTTTTTCTAAAAATATATTTTTTTTCTTGGATTCTGGGGGGTCTCGACATATTTCTGGTGAAATCTTGTTATTGAATTTTTGGGTGCAATACAATACCTTCTCTATATATTATATACATAGTATGTTTAGAGAAAGTAAAAATTTAGATCTGATCATTGCATCTTTTCAAAATATTCTCCATTGCATTCTAATCACCTTTCAAATATTGAAAACCATTCTTCTTTGAAAGGAATGCAAATACATTGTTTGTAAGCAGCTACTATGATTTCAGGTCAGATCTTGGATTTCTTCTTTCATTTTGGGAGACAGAAAATAGCCTCATGGGGCCAGATGTGCAATGTAGAGAGGATGGGGCAAATATCCGATTCCTGCAGAAACTTGAGTTGTTTCTTGCGCAGTGTGGGCAGAGGCATTGTCATGGTGCAGACCAGTCTTAAGATGCTTTTTTCTCAGTTCATTGAACAGACGTCTGACAGTAACAGTCTCTTCTCTCTCACTTGCACCTTCTTGCCACCCTCTGCTGGGATAGTTTCTGGAGCATACTGGTAAACACAGCTTTCATCCCTGTTACATTAAATATGTTTTTGGATCTTCCCCTATTGAATTTTCTTGACACTATTGCACACATGGTTGTTTCTGATCACTTGTGACGTGGTGGGGGATCCAGCTGTTCACTACTACCAGTGCAATATTTAGGGCTTGTATGTGCAATGACAATCTTCCCACGACATGCACTCTGTATCCATTGTCCTCAGTTTCCATCTTGGAGAGAATCCCTTCAGGGCCATTCATATTGAAAATTAACCATAGATGCACTGACTTAGAATATAGACGCTGAATTAAATGCATCATGAGCATTCTCAATGACATATGCAAATAAGCAATCAGAAATTAAAACAAGTGAGCTGTGCCTTGCGAGTGAATAGCAAACTAAAATGGCTGGTAGAGACGAGAGTGTGGCAGCCAATTTGCTTGGTGTTTTATATTTTAAGGAACGGTTGTCTTGTAGATGATGGTGGATTCATTCATTTAACGGAGGAGAAATGAGAATCATCAAGCAAAGCCATTTTAAAAGTGTTCTCAATGGTTGATTCCTATGTTGCATGTTAACTTTGCAAGCTTCTATGTTAACATACTACAGCTATGTCAACGTAACCATCATGAATGAGCCTATACATATATTGGCTGCAAGTTTTTGTGTCTACAGTTGAATAGCCCTTACCTCTTCTAAACTCTGCATTCTATCAATAAATGGTGGATTGCCAAGTGCTAAGGTCAGGTCCCCAAATGCATGATGCAGTCTTTGAAGTTATAGAAAATCATAGCTTGGAAATGCTCTCGCTTGAGATCTATCCTAGCTTATGGTGTAGCAACAGCTGCTATCATACTCATGTGGTGCTGACGATGCACATTTAACTTTTTAGGTGACTCTTGTACCTGCGCATACTGTACTGCATAAAACAGTGTCACATAGCCACAGTGTTTTTTTACTTTTGACATGCTATGCTCATACAAAGATGATTGATTTAATCTTGGCATATGTAGTAAAGTAAAGAAGCTTTGGGGAACTGTGGCTAATTTTTAAACAACAATATTTCTAAAAGGGATAAGAGGCAGTGAAAAAGGAATATTTGAAATGTGTGGTGGGAAAGAAAGTATAGAACAATATATGATAGAATGCAAGGAACTAGCAATGTGGATAAACAAGGTTCAGAAGAAAAAATGGGAAAATTGTAGCTATAAAAATGTTAACAGGGAAGAAAGAAGAGAAGATGAGAAGCATATGTGGGTTCTTGCCGAAAGCAAGAGAAAAATGAGCAAGAAAAGTAAGTGCAAAAGAAGACAAGAGTAGAGGAGAGGGGTTGACGAGCTAATGTTGCTAAAGGTAGCAACAAGGCAACTAAAATTTGCACGTAGTTTAGGTTAGAGTAAGAAAATTGTAAAAGCTATGTAAAATAAATATTCATTCATTCAATGTTCAGATATGTTGACTAATACAGTTACATAAGTCTTGTTTCATTTGGGCACACTTTTGTAAATGCCATGAATTTCATTTTACTTAAAAAATATTGGCACCCTAAACCAGGCAGTCAAAAGAATGACACATTTGTTGATTCTATAATCATTGTTTTTCTAAACTGCTGAACGTGGTATTTTATCCACCAAGTTAAAATAACAAGTTGGGTTATTTTACTCTAAAGTTTGAGTGAATACAACATTTTGATACTAAAGCCACAGAACTCGCATGGAGATTTAGTTTTAAGATATGCAGCAGAATGCACAAAAATATTAGCAACTGCATTGAAACACTGCTGCTAGGCTGACAACAAAGAACATGGCTTGACTAACTAATTCTAGAATAAACAGCATTGATCTTAATGCTTTTCTTGTGTTAAGATTTGTGTGTGTAATTGGATACCAAAACTGCACCACTGCTAACATTTTTAAGAGAGTACTTGATTAAATGAATGCCTTAGATCTTATTGTTAAAATTTTGAACAAAGAAAATATATTTAAAGCACAAACCACTCCTGGCTATTTCAAATGGAAAAGACAGTTCTAGGATTTTTATAAAATAAATGCAAACTTTTTTGCTTGTGAAGAAATTTGTGTTATAGATGGTCAAAAAATGTAAAAGTTGAAAATTAATGATGCCTAAATGATAAAATAGGGCATCTACAGGCCTTGAAAATCTGAAATTTTCATGGGAAAGCATTATATATGAAAAAAAAATTCTAAAAATATTTTCCATGATTTGGATTTTCTTTGCTGCAATGTAATAAAAACATAAATATTTGATAAAACCATTTTCTGTGAGCAATATAATAAAAATGTAAGCATTTTATTAAAAAAGGTTTTCTTTACTGCAGAGTAATAAAAACAACCATTTTATAAAATAATTCTCTTTGCCTTAATGTAACAAAAAGTAGCCATTTAAAAAGAGACTTTCTTTGCTGCAATGTAACAAAAACGTAGCCATTTTATAAAATTGTTTTCTTTGCTGCAATGTAACAAAAACGTAACCATTTTATAAAATTGTTTTCTATGCTGTGATGTAATAAAAACAGCCATTTTATAAAAGCTGGAAGTTGAGAGCTTGCCTGATGTATGAAACCATTCTTCAGAAGTCATTTTGTAGAAAGAATATAAATTTAACATGCAGGATTAACCAACCAAGCATTTTCTCCAAAATTGCAAAGATATTTGTAAGGGAAAAAAACAAATGAAATCTTACAAAAATCATTGTAAAATTTTGACAATGAATGCATAACTTTTTAAAAATTTAGATCTGATCATTGTTTCTTTTCAGAGTATTCTCTATTGCATTCTGTACATCTCCTTTTAAACACTTCAACTTGTTTCAAAATAAACCTCAGAGCATATTTAATGAAATACCCCCAATGGAATTTAAAAAAAAAAAAAAAAAAAAAAAAACTGATCTAACATTCATATGGCTCTTTCCACCTGATAACATTTATTTATACATGTAGTAAGTATGCTACAAAAGTTGGTTGTCAGACGTATGGCCCGTCACCCAGTCACACATGTGTGAATCTCAAATAAAATCTCAAATCACATTAACAATTATAAAAATAAACCAAAACATACCTTATCACAGGAGATGTGGAAAATTCCTGGATAACAGTAACCTTGTATGGTTTGAGTTTAAAAAGTTTTGTTGCTTTCCATGCTGAAGCTTTTGAAATGTCAGTTTCTTGTGCAAGATGCCCAAGAGATTTTTCGAGATGACATTCTAACTTTTCTCCGATTTCGTCTAATTTCTGCTCCAGCACATGCCTGTTTTCCTGTCATAAGTTGATCCCTTCTCCCGGAATTCACAAAACAGGAACCTCTTTAAAACAAATAATATATACCACCCACACAAGACTAGATCCTTGAACACACTCTGCTGTACAAATAAGAGTCACGGTAGCATTTCCCAACCTGGACATTATAAACAACTGGTCAACAGCAATTTAAACATTCAATAACTCTTAGAGCATATACCCTTCAACATTCAAGAATTTAAAAATATAAATTTATAAATACTGTTACTTGTACATACTACTGTAAATAAATGTACTGACGAAGCCATGATTTATGTATAAATCAAAAGGTGAATAAAGATTGTTATTTATTATTATTTATTTATTTACAATGAAACAAACGACCTCTCTACTTGGAACACACATCCAGGAAATTTAGTTTTATCCCTACAAGATGATGTTAAGCCCTTCAAGCAAAACTAAACATTGCTAATGTTATTCACGTGTGAACAGAAGTAAGACTGGCACAAGTTTTGACAACAGAACGGATGTAGGACGTGCATGCAGGGAAATGGGGTCACAAAGGCCATTTCCTGACAGCCAACTTTTATAACAAACGTACTGTAGCTTCTACAAACTCTTCTTGCAAAAGCTTATTATATGCACTTCAAGTTAATTAGATAAATACTTACTCAGTGGTTTAATGAAAAATTTCATTGTAGATATAAAGGGAATAATGATAAATGTTTAACAGTTGGACACTATAAGCTGGCCTTAAAATTCCATACCTTTTTCAAGCAATCATGAGAAACAACTGAAAATTGACAGCATTTTTAAAAAATAACATATTAAAATTCAAACCAATAACATCTTTAAAATCTCTAATGACACACGAAGGAATTTGAAATAGATGTATATTTTTTGTGTAGTAAGATTTTGTTAGCTCTTCTGGCTTACTAGTCATCCAGGAAATGGAGGAGGCTTCAGAAGCTATTCCTAGAAAATTCAAGATATACATTTAATTTGTTATGAAAATATCTTATTGCCTGATGTACCATATTTGACAGAAGAGCGTTTTCGTAGTTTTAAGATTTTTTTTTAATATAAACTTCATATTATGGTAACCATTAACAAATAAACACAAAATGATGGTTTTATATTGTAAACATATAGTACACATGCATGTTTGCGAACTCTGGTTTCTACAAATAGAATGAAACCTTGCTAATTAAAGCCACTAGATGTCAGGGTGTATAACATACTTCATGTCTCAATATTGTTGCTCTGCTTCCAAATTTATGCAAAACCTACCAAATGAAGACTAGGAGCCAAGCTTACAAGAAAATGTGCGCACATAATAGAGAAGATATTGCATTTCACCTAATTTTGATTACAAGATTACACTGGAAATAAATTTGATCCCTTGAATAAATAAAAAATGTATTTTGGAAAGACATGGGTGTGAGGGGGGGGTATGTGTTAAATCCAGCATTTTCCAAACATAAACCTTCAAACAACTCTTAAATGGAAAAAATTCAAACATTCTAATTTTATAAAAAATGGCTCTTCGTTAGTTTTGATTAAAATATTGTATGTTAACATTTCCTTGACAAATGAATTGTTTATCTTGAATTTTCTGGGAATAGCCTCTGAAGTCCTCATCGTTCTGAATGACTTTTGCAAAGCTGGTAAACTGTAAGAGTTGGACAAGATCTTGACACACAAAAAATGTAGAGCTCATTAAAACACCCAATTTATGTCAATTTGGTGGTGGGGGGGGGGGGGAGAGTTAACCATTTTTCAAATTTAAAATGTGTATACTTTCCTCAAATGGGGTGGTGTTATTGGTTCTTGCTGCTGTGCAAGCAAAGGTAATGGAATTTCAAAGCATCATGTAGCAACCAACTCTTAAAGGAATTCTGGTTAGTGTATTCCTTATTCCTTTGCATCTTATATTCAAGAAAGGAAGTATATAATAATGTAATTTTTCATCTGGATTAACGTGAAGTAGTAGAAAAATAAGTTTTTTTAAAGAATAGTTTATGGAAGAATGGGTAGAGAAAGTCATGTGAACGTAACCCAGCAAATTTTTTGTTTACTTGTTCACATAAAGAGTAAGCAACTAGCCTAAAATTTGAAGTTTAATTATAAAATTGTAACCAGTTATGTGCATGAAATGAGTTGAACAAATCAGTAGCCCACTTTGTGTTGAACAAGAGTATCAAGTGTAATGATACATCCCAGGTTTATATCTAATGGAAGGAGAAAAACTGTTATAAATGTTACCAAAGCATTATGAAATATTAACATATAAGCACACAAATTCTATGGCTGGTACATAGTCACTCACATTAAGTACAGCTTATACTGGGTGATAAGCATAGAGCAGAACAGGTTTCATGGCTCTTAGCTGGCTGGTGGTGCTGAGTGGGTGGCAGCTCATCCACAGTATATATGGTTTGTTGCACAAGCTATTTGTAACAAAGAAACAAAAAGTAAACACTAAAAAATAAAAATACTGACATACATCCAGTCGGATGTTGGAAGTGCTTCGCTTCATTGTTCAAGTATTTCTAGCCTGTGCTTAGGAAGTTGGCCATTACATGTTGCAGTTTCCTCAGAGTATAAGTTGCTAAAGTGTGTGGATTTGTTTTGTAAATTTCTCAGACATAAAAATCACATGGGATTAAATCAGGGGACTGTAGGGGCCACTTGCAGATTCTATACCGATGTATGGATCATAAGTAAATATTTTTGGGCAACAGAATACAGAAACCCAAATAGTCATTTCAGTTAATATGAAGTTGAAATGGAGTTTTATTTATGGATTCTCTTTAACTGCTGTGGTTCTAAGCTTACTGGGCATGAAAGGCCACTTAATTTTGCTCAGAGGCCTCTATATCAGGTTTGAGGTTCTTTAAGGCTATAAATCTATGACACAGGACCAACAACTTTACTTCCCTTTCGAAGGAAGCCATTCTTAGATTTTTACGCCTGAAAAAATTCATCGTCCTTTGGTAGGTTTGAACCCGCATTGGGTGTATGGTAAACATTACATCACGCAGAGCAACATTCAGTTAATGCTCGCTGCGTTGCATTGTCTAACAGATGTGCCACGTTTGCAAAATTTCAACCCACACTAAGCCTTGCACTTCACCACCCACTAAGACGTAAGACTGTGAAACCTGTTCTCCCAAAAGCTTGTTATCTAAGAGCTTTTTAAATCTCTACTTTATTGCAGATTATAAGTATTGCTTTATACTAATACTGCCATACTTAATAAAGAATGTTTTGTTATTTATAGTCATTTAAGTTACTTAGTTTATAAAATAAGCTATACTTGCCAGCCATCCCCTTGAGTTACTGTAGTTTCAAATAACAAAATGGATAATGCATAAATAATTGAAATAGAAGAAACTTGCACCCTAAACTTCATTTTCATAATTGAACTGGTTAACACATTGAAGCCCAGGCGTTTCTTTAGTTGAAGGGCCAAGAAACGCAGGGTTTTTACGGCTACTTTGAGTTATTATTTACAGTACATCAGTTAAATCTGCCAAAAAATATTGGGACAATCTAAAAGTATGGTATTCAAGGATTTCTCAACAAGCAAGAAAATAGTCATAACTTCCATATTAATGTTTTATTTTAAATTTACAACAAGTATCAAATATGAGTTTGAAAAAAACTGCGTAAAGGAGCTTACACTCCATTTATTGAAAGTTCGAAAAACTCTACCTCAGAATCAAAATTTTCCAGAGCTTCATTTGTGTTCTTAATTTCAGCTTCAGTTCACACAGAAATTGAGGAAAATGCAGCATTTTAACATTTAAGAACACAAAACGTAACAAATAGATTACAACCTTCAAGGAAAATGGCAGGGCTACCCGCGAGCAACCAATATTACTAACTCTCCTAAATTTGCTAATAATTGACTAAAGCAAGGACAGATAGCAGCACAAATCAGACAACTAAATGTAACTGATGTATGTTCTTTGCCGCATAGCCCAAGACCAAGTTAAGGTCGTGGAATTGCATTACAAGCGCTAGAAATACCTGTCCGAGCTATTCTCGGGTGTGAGTCTCGTGAATCTTGCACGGCCCGAGCTATACTCAGACTTGGGCTCCAATGTGTTAAACTCTATAATGACTGTAAATGTAAAAATGGGTTGGTTTCAACAAAAACAGTTCTTCCAAAGTTGAAAAAAATTTTCTAAACTGAAACATCAAGGCTTAACAATTGCTCCAATGTTAGATTTTCTTGTTTGCCTGAGACTTTATGCTACTGGAAGCTTCCAGGTAAGTTTGTTACCTTTAAAATATAACAATTAATTGAAGTATAATTATCAGATATTACTATATTTTTATGAGGTTAGGTTTCATTATTCATGTAATCTGAGTATGGTAAAAAATATAGGAGTATTTTTGATGCAGGTACTTACAGAGTGATGTAAAGTAAAGGCTTATTACAGTCTGTAAATATATTGTCAGAGGATAAAAGTACACACAAATATTATACTCACATTTTTTCAACTGTAGCAAAGTGTCCTCTCTTGTCATTTTTGTAATGTACATAAACATCTCAGGATAGGGAAATGCATGTCATAAACAAAAAAATAAAAACTGAAATATGATTCATTGATTTAATCATTTTAGCAATTAAGTAATGCTTTAAATAGTAAAAGTACTACTGTACATGCTACAATGTATAACAAAAATGTTTAAGTTCATCCTTAAAAAGGTGTTCATATTAAATAAATAAGAGATCCTTTTGCTGGTAATACTAGCAGCTTTAAAATTTTATGTTTGGTAACTGTAATTAATTTTAATACTGGTTGATATAATTTTAATCACAAAAGGCTGTGATGTATGTTATGTTCTGACTCTGCACCTTAACCCTTAATGGCATGATTTATTTTGCTACACATGCTGTTCTTCCTCTAATTCCTAAACTTATTTATATTCCTTTGACTGGCATGTCAACTGAAGCAACTTGAATAGCCGTTATCATTACTGTGATAAATGATGGACTGGCCATTCATTCAAAGCTGAATGTTGCAAGTTCAAGTCCCAGCAACTGCAGCCAAATGTGCCTGTGGTAAAGGATGGGGAGGTTCCAAGTAAAATAACCGGTGGGTGGCATCCTTGATAAGGACTGCAGCTGCATGGATTTTGCTCTTTGGTATTAAAAAAAAACACACTATAGTTTTATTGCAAAATATTGATCATTTTACAATATAAAACAGCTATAACAGGCCAATTTTATCGCTGGAAGCAAGTGTTCACTAAAATACTAAAAACTTTGTTTAATTATCTCTGTTTTGTATGTACAACACCGTACAATTAAGGTTAAAACTTTAAATGACAAAAACAATGGTTAGCAGCTGCCATTAATTTCACATCTGGACTGAAATTCAGTTGGTATTTCTAACACAAATTATGTGAAATTCAATTATGGTATTTTCTTTAAGCCATGGGAAATGGTGTTAGAATACTGATATTCAAGTTGAGGAGTAGAACATTTTTATAAGCTAATTTTAAGGGGAAATGTTAAAATTGATTTAACCCACAATTTAAACTGTTGGTATTGTACAAGAAGTTACAATCAGAATTTTGCTTTTTGCTGACATTGTGGGCAGCTTGTGCACTGGAAATCTTGGCTGTCTAATGTCGAAAGAGATAACATTCCTGCAACTGCTTCACGCACGCAGGATCTTCACTATAAAACCTGACCGCATGCATGGTGTGCATCAAAGACAATGCCAGCTGGCTTTCAGTTACCACTAGCATTAGTAGTCCACTTTCACTTACTTTCTCTACCTGTTCTGCAAACTATTCAATGTTTGAGAAGAGGTGTTGCTTAAAATTGAAACCAATCACAAGGAATATCTCAGAAACTGTCAACTCTGCAACAAAAATATACCTGACATAAATTGTGTGTTTTAAAGAGATCTACATTTCTCTTGTGTATCTCTTACGGTTTACCAATTATGTAAAATATTGCAAAATTCATTAAGAATCAATAGATCTTCAGAAGCTATTCCCAGGAAATTCAAAATATATACATTTTATTTGTGATACAAATAACTTAAATATACTGTATTTTAATCAAAAACATTAGAGACATTGAGAAAAACAAAATTTTGAAAAATATTCCATGTAAAGGGTAGTAAGTAATACCTTCCTCTTAACTTTGAAAACGTAGGAGCCATGGTTAAAAAAATAAAATAAATAAAATTAATACTATTTACTGTCCACTTTGAATACAAATATATGCGGAACACTTTCAATACAGACTGCACAAGGTTTTCTCGCTATGACTTTAAGTAAGCAAAGTATCATATTACAAACTCCGATAAGCTAGGCTCGGTAGCTGGGTTGGCGGTCAGGGTCATGATTCCACAAGTTTTGTGCCGGCACAAAAAGTACATAGTACGTTTAGAGAAAGTTAAAAGATATTAGGTGAGAAATTCATTCAGTTTTGTTTAGATATCAGACTCTTGGCTGTGAATGAAAGTTTGCTGACAAGATGCCAGAGATGTGTGAATAGAGGACAACATTTTCATTGCCTCTCAAGATATATCCTTAGCATTGTAATTGCAACTATGTGAACGTGTGGAGGTATAACTGTTTGGGTGGGAATCTGAATTGTGGCGTATGAGCGGTGGCCACATTATGAAGGTAAAGTAGCAAAATAAGCTTTAGCAGTCAGTATTTGCAGATAAGACAAAGTCAAGGTTTTGCACACATAGTACATACAGTAGTGTTAACCTCTCTAGAGTATATGGGGAATTTAAAGCTTCAAGTTAGATATTATAAATTTAGTTTTGGAATATATACAAATTCAACAGGTGTCAGTTTATAGCCATACATTTATGCTACAGATACTTGTAATAGACACCATTGCTATGCAGAAACAACATAAGAGAATTTGGGCTTTAAATCAAAGTGATAACTATTAGTGCAATGGCTGCGATAAAGTAAACAAAATTCACTCATTGCTCCGGTAGCGAGTGGCATAAAGTAAATAAATACATGGTTGATAACTACAAATTATCTATAACTCTTTTTCGTATAATTTCCATGAAGTCGATGGTAATAAAGCCTTAACTGCTTCTTTTGCTACAATAAATATATAATTTGGAACCGATATATTGACTTTCTCAACGACCTTCGTAAAGTTAATCAATTTGAAACTGGCAGCAATAAAAACAAGATTAGTATTCATTCATAGCCTACCATATTTTATAACTATAAGAATGCCGCAATTCAATACCTTATTCCATATTTAATTTATATATTTGTCATATATTATTGTATCGTGTATATGGAATAAACTAATGTATTATACAAGTGGACAAACCTCTATTATCTACTTCCCTTTGGGCTGCGCTTTAAATTGTTCTACTCATGGATAAACTCTCTGTTTATCCACTTGTATAATAAATAACTAGTGTACTCTGTGTTATATAAAATCAAGTTGCTTCAGTGTGCGAAGCGTTATTTACCACCTGACAGTACCTTCAATGGTAAGTGTACCAGAGGCCAAGAACCTCTGAGTTAGAGTAGCACTTTGATTTTAATACCAGTATGTAAAAGTGTAGTTTCAGCGAAAGATATTTTAATAGATGCATTGGGCACAGTCAACTAAATACAATGATGAATTCAGTTTGAATACTACTAACCTATATTTAAGAAAAATTGAGTTGGTATAGTTTTTTTTTCCAGTACTACTAACATTACAGCAGGCTAAGAAGAATTTTTCTAATAATTTTGAGACAAGATAGTGGCCAAATTTGGAACTAGCAAAGTTTGTTGCCTATTTGTGTAACATAATTATATGTTGATGGTGTAGGCAACACAAGCCTGCAAAACATGTGCAGGTAATTTATTACTTAGTGAAGCAATTCAAGTGTAAATTCGACTCACTTTATAACCAATGTGTAATAATACTTCACTGTGTACCACTTCCAGTATTTTGATTCTTTTGATAATTATATGTATATGAAAGTATGTTTTCACAAGATGCAAATAATAAGGAACAAATGGTGAAACTTCCACAGCCAATCTGGGTTTGAAAGTGTCGAGTATATAGTGTTATTAAATTATAAGGTAACACCTGTCATGGCCTCTCTTCACTGCGCAAGAGATCCGAAAGTTGCCAGTAAAGTTGTACTGGAGTCCTTACCTTAAATACTGAGCGTCTGCTCCCAAACAGGCAGCAGTATAACAAGTTAAGGAGCAGCAGAAACTTAGTAATATCATCGCAAAAATTCCTGCTGCTAAGCTTAGACCAGTGCTGCCTGTATGTCATCATTTTCGTCATTTATCTTAAGATATGTATTTTAGTGCACCTTTCCTGGTAACACTCAGATCTCTCGTACAGAGGAGAGAGGCCACAACAGGGGTTACCTTATAATTTAACGGCCCTATATTAACAGGTCTAGATTTGAAATTTGCCAAGGTTCTGACTTCTTGTTGGGTATATAGGGTTTTTAGCTTCACAGATCCCAGATTCTGCTCTACTCTTTTACTTATAAAACACATACCTTGGCTACGCTTTATGACTTAGGGCCCTAAAGGTTTAAAACAGACCAGTAAGTAACTGCAAATGACTCTAATGGCAGAGTAAGAAAAGTACCAAATCCAGATCACATATGGAAGTGGGACCAAATGACCCAAAAATAAAGTAACTACAAACTGGAGTAAAGGATTTAATGCAGAGGATGGGTGCAAATGAGCACTGCACATATATAATAAACATTTTTAAAAAACACTCAAACGCTTCAAGTAGCATATTTTAAAAGATACTTTTTCACAGAAACAGACCATTCTTAATATCATTGTTGTGCAAATTGTCACATCATTGGAAACATTTTTAAATGATATATATTTTTGAGAGATTTTATTATTGTATGTGAATGTATAAGCTATCAATTGTTTTATTAGCTGGAAATACAAATGTTTCATTAAAACATGCACATACCTCATCTTGTGTACATTTCCCTTATATATCCAATCTTATAATCCTAATTCTCTCAATTTCAGTTAAAAGCATTATTATTTTTGTGTTAATTTGTACAAATAAGCTGCATCAATAACACAGGAAATTCAACTATTAGTTACTATAGCGATATTTGCTGTATAAAACAATTGACAGCTTGTAGAATAATAAAATCCTTGAAGATTGTGTACAAAAACATAGGATGCCATTTAAAAATGTTTCCAATGACATTGCAATTTGCACAACAATGAGATTAAGATGTTTTTTTTGCTGTGAAAAAGTATCTTTTAAAATATACTGTTTGACATGTCCAATTGTTGTTTTAAAAGAATTTCCATTTAGCTGCAACTTTTGAAATGCAGTAGAGTAATTCAAAAAAATATTTATCTCTAATTTGATAAAATTCTAGCAGTCAAATTAATAGATATTCTTTAATTCTTTAACATTTTCTTGTAAAGCAATGCAAAATTATTTTACATTGAAGTAGTACAGCAATGCTTTTGGTGGAATAGCTGAAATGGCAGTAATAGTTGATTTTGATCTGCAGGAAGAAGAAAAAAGTAAAAGTTGAAAATGATCGATGTTTCTCATAATGCCTCAATAGCTATGTCTTAACAAATTTGTTTCTCCACGAGTTAAAGGATATTGTGTTTTATACAAACAGCTACTATATAAAATGTGAGGACTGGGAGTAAGAAGTTGTAAAGTAATAAAATGACACATTAAAATGATAGAAAATGAATCACTCACTTGTTCCACTTGCCAAAATACTGGCTTTGGGTCCAGTTCTCCTGCTCGTTGACTCAATTTTCTTCTCGCAGCATTATCTGGTGTGAGGTTACTGAATTTAAAGTTTAACCCTTTATTGCACGACTTATTCTTCCTCTAATTTGCAAACCTTTATTTATATCACTTTCATGGGCACCACAACTGAGCGATTTGAACAGCTGTGATTGTTAATGCAATACGTGTTTGAAATCTGGATGTTAGGAACACATGAGAAACATCAGATCAAAATACATAGACAAGTCTGCCAATGCCCATTTTTTGGACAGAAATCATAATATAGAACCACAAATAAAATTGATCAAACACTTAAAACAACGTTGAGAACTAAAAACATGGGAAAACATCTTTATTCATAAGCATGAAATGTTACGAGTTTTGAGATTCCTGCCAGTGTTTTTTTTATGGGTGCTCTTTAACTGCTGTGGTTCTCAGCGTCCCATTCTATACTGGGTGTGAAAGGCTGCTTAATTTTGCTCAGAGGCCTCTCTATCAGGCTTGAGGTTCTTTTACGTGCCGAAATCTATGACACGGGACCAACAGCTTTACTTCCCTTCTGAAGGAAGCCATGCTAAGGATTTTTACACCCGAAAAAATCCATTGGCCTCCTCCGAACCCACAATCTTGGGTATATTCCTGCCATAGATGACATCATCCAGTTAACAAAGACGAGAGATGGCAGCACTACTCTTTGTGGTACCAGACATGACATGAGAGCAGCAGTCAACAAAATAAGTGAAGATAGGGAAGATCCTCCCTGAAACTAGTCTTAAAAAGATCAAGTGGAGAGTTTCAAAGTGTTTAAAAATTGTGACTCATTGTTAAACAATTCCATTAATGCACACGTTTCTCATCAGACGACAAATAAAAATCAGATGTGCAACACACAACTTTAAACTTTCCTCTTTCAAATAATGGTATGCCAATTATTGGTGAAAATACAGCCTTTTGAAATTGTTCAATATTGTAGACAAATGCATGCAAAGTTGGCGGTATCTTGCTAACTAGTAGGAACAGTAGAACATTGAATTAACTGGGTCCCAGCAATGAGAGGTTGCAGCAAACAAAAAAGCAATATTTTATGGAATCCACCGTGTATTACTCCATAAAACTCTCTGCCAAATTGGCTAAATTAGGCAAGTTGCTGTCTGTAAGGTAAATTATAACTGGTATAATGGATCTGGACATGTGAAAATCTTAATGAGAGCTAGGAAGCTACTCTCAGTTTACAAGTCGATTCATGTCTGTCACAGTCAGTGGCAAATATCTGTCACCTCTTATGCACCTGCACTGATAAACATGTCTTATATGCATATCTATGCAAATGGCCTTCTATATGAACAATGTCAATCGTCTGCCTTCCTCACCTGACAGTCCTTCGTCTTCGCTCACGTCATTGTCATCATCAACGTTATTGCTACTTTCTGCACCATTATCCTGGATTAGAATTCTTTTTGATTTTCTACAATTCTTTCTAATAATTTTCAATGCTCTCAACATGTCGACATACATTTTCCCCATTCTGGCTTGACAATTCGCTGGCGACACAACTGTTCCACATCTTTTAATTTAAAAGTGATATGGTAAGTTTTATTTTTCTTTCTTTCTTATCTTTGAGAACCCTGGAAACAGAACTCAGTGAAATATCAGTTACCTTGGCTACTCTTTCATTCACGTTCTACAGACTTTTGAAGAACTTGGGGAACATACATTTTCTTCCTTCATCTCTGCCTCTTGTTTCATCAAGTCAAGGACATTAGCAATTATTTCTCTGCTCTAAGTAATACCGTGCCACTTAACTTTGAAAACTTAGGAGCCATGGTTAAAAAAATAAAAATAATAAAATGAACACTATTTATTGCCCACTTTGAATACAAACATATGTGAAACACTTTTGATGCAGACTGTACAAAGTTTGCTTGCTGTGACTTTAAGCAAGCAAGCAATCAATCAATCATATCACAAACTCCGATAAGCTAGGCTTGGTAGCTGGGTTGGTGGTCAGGGTCACGATTCCAGAAGTTTTGCACCGGCAATATTATCTGAGAACTCAGGGGATGTCACATCAACAAGTCCAATACTTCTTAATTGAATTAGAGAGCAAAAATGTATACCATATTGAGGTTTTTTGGCTTAACACGGGTAAAGTAAACAAATCTGATGTTTCATTCACATGACTTTCTACATCTGCAACAAATTGTTGTTAAAAAGCTTATTCTTCTATTTACTTTGTGCTAATTGAGATAAACACTAGCAGAAATGGTCTAATTTCTTGCTTCCTTGTAAGCAGAAGGTAAAATAATGGAGTACCATAGGCTAAAGCAATAGTCAAATATTTTAAAAGCTGATTGCTATGTTATTGAAGTTCCTTTGTTTGTATGGCTAGGAGTTAACAAATTCCCGTATGTGAAAAGTATAAGTATTTTAAAACTGAAACACAGTCAAATCCATGAAAAAAAAGGTATATAACATAAATTGTGTGTTCTAACATCATTTTTTTTTTGTGTTGTAAGCTTTTGTCTATCTCTTACGGTTTACCAGTTATGTAAAATTCATCCAGAATAAAGAGGTCTTCAGGGGCTATTTCCAAAAAATTCAAAATATAAATTTCACTTGTCATGTAAATATCTTTAATATATGATATTTTAATCAAAATAACTACAGCCATTTTTGAAAAAAACAACATTTTCGAAAAATGTTCCATGTAAAGGGTAGTTAGTGGTGGGGAATTTTTTTGAAATTCTTTTGACTCGCATCATTGGAAGATACTAATTTAACAGACTTTTCAGTTTTGAGCTATGCAGCCCGCCCCCCCATACACACACACACTTTTCTAAAAATGCTTCTTTTGGATTCAGGGGGACCCAAAACATATATTTGTGGTGAAATCTGGGTATTGAATTTTTGGGTGCAATACAATACCTTCTCTATACACTATGTATATAGTACATGTAGAGAAAGTAATTATCCTTTTTCAATGGGTTGGTCTCTTTTCTGTAGAACTTAAAACACATTTTTTTTTTTTTTTTCTCTATTTTATTTTATGTTGTTTGAATCAAATTAAAATTAGAAAAGTATACAACATTTTTAGATGAAAGTTGGTTTTCCTATGATGCAAATTCTCTTTTAGAAGTTTACAGTTTTTTGACCATGTCAGAAATTAAATTATTTTTACCTTGCATACTGATATTTAAGTTAAAATGATCAGCGACATTTACTAAAAATGCAAGGTCTCTGAACCAGCACAGATTCTCCAATTTTAGTTAACTTTCTTTTTCCTTTCAGGTTTCAAATAAAGAAAGCGTTTTTACTTTCTCTGCACATACTATGTTCATAGTGTGCAGAGAAGGTATTGTATTGCACCCAAAAATTCAATACCGAGATTTCACCGGAAATATATGTTTTGGGTCCCCCTGAATCCAAAAAAAAAAAAAGCATTTTTAGAAAAGTGGGTGTGGGTGGGTGAGTGTATGTGTATGCAACATAGCTCAAAAACAAAAAGTCCATAAAATGACCAAACTGGATATTTGAGTTCAGTATCTTCCAAGGATGTGACATGGAAGATTTTCAAGAAAATCCCCCCCCACTACCCTTTACGTGGAAAAAATGTTGAAAATTTTTATTTTCTCAAAAATGACTAACAATTTTGATTAAAATCTCTTATATTTAAGATATTTATGTGACTAATAAAATGTATATCTTCAATTTTTTGGGAATAGCCTCAAGACATGTTTATTCTAAATGAATTTTGTGGAATTTTGCATAAGTGGTAAACCATAAGAGATAGACAAAAATTTACCATACAAAATATGTAGAGCTCGTTTAAACACACAATATATATATATATATATTTTTTTTTTTTTTTTTTTATGGAGTTGACCTTTTTTGAGATGTTGCTGTTATTAGCTTCAGCTTTAAAATACTTATTCTTTTCCCATACGGGAATTTATCAATTCCTATCAATACAAATAAAAGCACTTCAATCACATAGCAACCAGCTTTTAAAAGGTTTGATTATTGATTTAATCTAATATATTCCCTTATTTCCCTTTTTGATTTCAGCTTTAAAAAACTTGTACTTTTCTCATACAGAAATTTGTCAACTTGTGTCCATACAAAGGAACTTCAGTCACACAGCAACCAGCTTTTGACTATCACTTTAACCTATGTTACTCCCTTATTTCACTTCTACCTACAAGGAAGCAAGTAATAAGACTATTTCTGCTGATTTGTTTCTCGATTAGCATGAAGTAAATAGAAGCATAAGCTTTTTAACAATAATTTGTTGCAGAGATGTAGAGAAAGTCATGTGAATGGAGCACATGTGATTTTCTTCCCAGAAGTGATTAGCTGTGGCCGAGTTATGTAATTGTTTGTATTGGGACAATAGTTCCTTGAAACAATTTGTGCCAGTAGTTTGATAAATAGAACAAATTGAGTGCTTAACATCAATTCATTTTACTTTATTGTGTGACATTTTCAATGCTTTTAAATTTAATGTGAAACGTGTTGTAATATATAGCATGTTCTTGCAATTTGGTTTATTCTTTCTAAGCAGTTAAAAATGAGAATTTCCTCTGTGTTAATTTTACTGCTAGATTTTTAAAAATATTTTGGGTTGCATTGGAGAAGAATTTATGATAGTGAAAAGCAAAGTGGTTGAATAGTTTCAGAGATAAGAGAATTTAAAAATATTGCAGAAGTTATTAGAAGGATTGAAAAAGTTAAAATGATGTAGGCATTTGTGACAAAGCATTGTGTCACATGATGAAAAGAATCAAAATACTGGAAGTGGTACACAGTGAAGCATAATTACACAATGGTTATAAAATGAGTCGAATTTGCACTTGAATTGCTTCACTAAGGAATAAATTTATTACAAAATGTTTACAAAATTCAATAAAATTCCTAGAAGTGGTGATAAAACTGTTCAAAAATAGTAGTAAAAAATGTCTAAAAGAGGAATGGAGGAAACTACTAAGGCCAAATAAGAATTGAGGGACACTAAGGATAGAGGTATAAAATTATTGGGAGTAAAGAAAGGTATAGGCTTGATTACACACAAAGAACCAGGGTGATAACTTCATGTACAAAAAACAGATTTATATAATGTAATATTTGACGATTACTGCTTTTCTTTTATTCTTAATTTACTTGTGTAAGAGTTGAAAGTAATTACTAACTGTTTTAAAATCATTGAAGTTGTCTTGAATTTCAGTAGCATTGCTTAAGAAAAAGAAATCTTGTCATGTTTTGTTCATGTTGACTGACTTTAAATGGTACTTCTTGTTATAGTAAGCAGACGGAATCAAGAAGTATACAATGGATAATAATCAGGTATTTTGAAACTTGGCTGAAACAAAGAGATTGTTTTAAGTTTCAGAAACATTGTACTTGGCTTCAAGAGGTCTTCTGTGTCATGGATGAGTTTTGGGCATCTGATTATACTTGTATACTCTCAAGTAACAGCTTAGGTTGCTTGTCAATATGGAGCAGAACAACAATAACTAACTGAATTAGAAGACAGTATGTATTTTAACTTGCCAGAGCAAAATGAATCTCAACTCGTGCTAGGTAATAATGCCAAACAGGGAAATGGAAAAGCCGATGAACTTGCAGCACAAGCCCCAATGTTTAGGAAGATGATGAGGGCCTCAAGAAGCTGCCAATGGATTTCCAAGCTAGGAGACTAACTAGAAAAGTGATTATTAATTTAAGATAGTTGATTTGGATTTGTGATACTATAACTATCACTTACGTATTGTTTTGCCAGAGCAGTTTCGAAGCCATGCTTCTCTAGGATGTTCCATGTTGAGGTGTGTTGCTCCCTGGTGACTGAGTGATGAACTTCCACAATGTTGAATGTGTGATAGTGGGTTTTTTCCGAGACGTCGAGTTCTGCCGCATATCTGGCAGGTTTTATTTCATGGTTAATAGACCAAAAGTGGCGTGTAACGGCTGATTTGTCAGTTTGTTTGTATTTTACTGCTCTCAGTGTTCTTTAAGTCTTGTTTCAAGGTGTCTTTATGTTTTACCAATGTAAAATTTGTTGCAGTCTGTGCAATTTTTCTGTAGCTTCCTGATTTTTTATGGTCTGGGATTTGGTCTTTTAATTTGTTGCAGAGCATTTTTTGTAGGCTGAACTTATTTTGGGGCGCAAATGTGATTTTATGTTTTTTGAATATTTTTTGAAACTTGTGGCATAGTTTTGGATGATAAGTGAACTTTTTGAAGTAATGTTTGTTTGTCTATTGGTGGGCTCAATTTTGTGATGTCGGTGATTATTCGTTGTTATTCTTTTATCTATTTATTTTTGGTTAAAGCTATTGTTTTTTGCTGTAGATATTATGTGTTGCATTGTTCATGTTTTAATGGTGTGAAGACCAGTCTGTGGGTGAGGCTATTGAATACTGCATGTTTGTGCGCCATTATTCTTTTTATAGCTCTCAGAGTATGTGCATGTGTGATAAATACCAAAGTGTGTGGCAGTATATTTTCTCTAATTATTTTCAGATCTAGAAATTGAAAAAGACAATGGCCTTCCATTTCTAGATTGAAAATAATTAGAGAAAATAACAAACTATCACGAACTTTGGTATCCATCACAAACCTACACACTCTGACAACCAGATAAAGAATTATGGCCACAATCCTACATGCCTCACCCATACACTTGTCTTCACCACATTAAAACATGAAGAGTACAAACACAGAATATCTACTGCAAGAAACAATGGCTTTAGCCAAAGATTAATAGGTAAAAGAATAAAAAAATTCAAATAACAGAAAGTAATCACAGGCATCAAAAATTGAGCCCACCAATAGATAAAGCTTGCTTCAGAAAGTTCAACCTACAAAAATGCTCCGCAACAACAAATCCCAGAACATAAGAAATGAGGAATAAATTGTGCAGATTGCAACAAATGTTACAAAAAGACACCTTGAAGCTCGACTAAATGAACACATGAGAGCAGTAAAATACAAACAAACTGACACACACTTTTGGTCTACTAACCATGAAATAGTACCTAACATACACCTTATAAAACCTACCAGATAAGCGGCAGAGCTCCACCTCTGGGAAAAAATCCATATCATTAAAAATCACCACCATGTATTCAAATTTGAATTGCTGCCACAAAATTTATTGTGGAGGTTTGTCACTCAGCCACCAGGGACCATCAACAATGAAGCCCACATGGCTTTGAAGTGTTACAAATCCAACTCACCTATTTCATTCATATGTTTCACTCGTCCAAAACACCCTTTCATAAAAATGTTGGTGATATTAATTTGTTATTTTGTTATATTAAATTAAA
The DNA here is from genome assembly GCA_030762935.1 of Hymenopus coronatus. Lineage (NCBI taxonomy): Eukaryota > Metazoa > Arthropoda > Insecta > Mantodea > Hymenopodidae > Hymenopus > Hymenopus coronatus. The sequence continues at coordinate 3,560,843 of CM060880.1, read as the reverse complement.
AAAAGTAAACAATTAGAAAATAAAGTCTTATAATACTTAAAAACTGAAGTAACCAAATATTAATACAAGATAATTTCTCACCCGCCTGGGTAGTGTGTCTGCCTCACATTCAACAGGTCATGAGTTCATATCTCGCTCAGGGTGAATTCCCCAGATACAGTTTTTTTTTGGGGGTTTTTTCCCTTATCCTGAGGAGATGAATGTTGTGTAACTTAAAGCTCTATGAACCTTGAAATCATTTGAGCATCATTTCACCGATTTCATTCATCATCTGATATGACCAACCAAGTTAAAGGACGTTAAGCTAATTAAAAAAATAAATAATTTGCAACAAAACTTGACTTCTTTTTATGAATAAAATATTTATTATAATCTGAATATTATAGTTCATTATTTATAATCTGTTACAATTTGTTCTCATAGCCTGATTTTATATAACTATTATAACATATGGTAAAATATTTTTTGTTAAAAACCTCTAAATGTATATTATTCTGTGTCGCTTGGCAAACTCAATTATGAGTCAGACTAATAAATAAATAAAACCACTTATTCATAAAGATAACCGAGGTTTTGTTACAATGAATGATTCCATAAAATGCAGAAGCCGTGGTGCAACAAATGAAAGTTCATCTGACGTTTCCTCAAACTTTGTTGGGCATTTTGAAGGGGAGGTTGCCTTCTCATCAGTACAGCCAGAGTGAATCTACATTTTACAATATGAACACCAGCTCTGAAATCATTAATAATTAAATTTTAAAAAGTCTTGTACATATTTCATTTGCCTACATGTTTATCATGGCGGGGCAAAACTCTGAATGCAAACAAGCTCAATGATTCATGGCAAGGAGAACAGCACTGTTGAAAGAGAACCAATAGAGTAATGTTGCTTATTTGGAAAAGTTAATCTCCAACCATATTTACAGATTTGGTTCAGATCTGAAGAAGAACAATAGACAAAATGTGCCCAGACAAAAGATAACTAATGAGTCCTTTGGGAATCCCATTAACCCAAAAATTTTGGGAATGGAAGCAATAAAATATTAAAAATTTAGATCTGATCATTGCATCTTTTTAAAATATTCCCTGTTGCATTCTATATACCTCTCGTCCTTTCAAACCATTTTCCAAATGCTCAGTGCCATTGTTTAGAGCAAGTGTAAATCAGTGGCAGTTCCAAAAAATCCCCGACTTGATGTATAGATAGCACTTTTTGCTTCAAACAACAACAATGGTAAAAAGTACCAACCTTAAGTTTGGAATTTGATGATTGTTTAGCATTTGTTTGGCAGTCATCATTAGTGAATGCTGTCAGCAAATTTGTAAACATGGATAAAACTGGTCAACGTTATGTGATACAATACTTTCATTTGAAAGGTCTTAGTCCAACTAATATTAAAGCTGAGCTAGATTCTACTTTGGGGGAGTCTGCTTCTGCGTTTACAACAATGAAATATTGGGTGGCAGAGTTTAAGAGCTGCTAAGACGAACATCACAGTGGTCGACCAAATGAGGTTATCAGTCCAGAAATTGTAAAAAAATCCACAAAATGGTATTGGATGACCGTCGACTGAAAGTACGTGACCTAGCAGACATTGCAGGCACTTCAAAAAGTTCTGTACATCACAAACTGACTGAAAATTTGGATATGAGAAAGTTGTGTGCAAGGTGGGTGTTGCGTTTGCTCACAATAGAACAAAACAGCATCTTGAGGATGTTTCAGTTGAGTGTTTGGCTTACAATAAAGCTGAGTTTTTGCATCGATTCATGACAATGGATGAAACCTGGGTCCATCACTTCGTACCTGAGACAAAGGAATAAAACAGTGGATTGGAAGGGGAGAATCTGCTCCAAAGAAGGCGAAGACAGTTCCATCTGCAGGCAAGGCCATGGCGTCAGTTTTCTGGGACACCTGCAGATAATTTTCATTGATTTTCTCAGAAAAGGAAAAGTAATTAATGACAAATTTTATATGAATTTGTTACAGCATTTGAGTGTTGAAATCGAGCAAAAATAGCCGCATTTAGCGATGAAAAAGAAAGTTTAGTTTCATCAAGACAATGCACCAGTTCATAAGTCCATTATCGCCATGGCCAAAAAATATGAGTTAAAGTTTGGATTGATTCCTCATGCACCCTAGTCGCCAGATTTAGCCCCCTCTGTTTCCAAACTTGAAGAAATGCCTTGGTGGTAGAAGATTTGCCAACAATGAAGAGGTAGAGTCTGCAATTGATGGCAATTTTGCAGACTTCAATAGTTCTCACTATAAACAGAGTCAATTAGTATTGATTCAAATGTTTTTTCACATAGGCTGTGTGTAGGACATGAGTTGGATAGATAGATTCAGACTGAAAATTCCTCGTCATATAAGTCCTTAGACTGTGTGACAAACTAAGTGCAGGTTTTTTTACCATGATCTAAACCTTCTCAGGAATATTCATTTATTGATTTATTTGGTGCAGTTTAAATAACCAGAATTGAAACTATTTATTCCGGCGGGGTTACACAGCAACAGACAAACAAAGCACTAAAATTCAATTCCTCATAATAAGAATATTTCAGTTAATATTAGGATAGGATAAACCGTTGTGTATTACACGTGGCTTATTACTTGCTCATTCCACTCACAAATAATAGTCCATTTAAGCCACTTATAATATAAATAACTTTTATTCAGGTAGCTTGGCCCAACGAAGATGTGAATATGAAGTACAGGTTAACTTAAATAATTACAATGATAATAGTTTGAGTATTCTACTGCCACAGCTCCATGCAAGAGAAACAAAAGACAGCTCCAAACTCATCCATGACAGTTTCTCATTGTTGCCATGTACAGGAGATCTCTGTAGTTCTTGTTTGGCTTAAGTAATTGTTTTTATCTTTATGTGCATGCATCTGTGTTTAGTGTTGAGATGTTGATGCATGAAAAAGTTGATAATATTCTGCAAAAGAACTCAACAATTGCATGATGAGAAAAGAAAAAGCCTGTGCTCTGTTTTTCAATTTGATTTATAAGAAATGTGTAACACTTATTGGCAACCAATCAGGAAATTCTAAAACAAAATGTAACATATTGAGTTTATTTATTATCTTGAATCACTTGTGTATAGAGGGGAGCTGGCATAAAATTTGTTGTTTGTAAGTAAATAATTTTTCCAAACTGTAATTTCAAAAATCCTGATGTGTTGCTTTCACTACTTCAGAACCGATTCTTACAAAAGCTTGTTTTTCTAGCTACTTCTTGTTAATTGAGATAAACATTAATGGAAATGATTTTGTTATATATTTTCTTTTAGGTACAAAAGATTTGAGGAATTACGCTAAGCTAAAGCAATAGTCAAATATTTAAAAGCAGGTTGCTATGTGATGGCTTGAAATTCCATTCTTCTTGTACGAACAGAATGGAAAAAATTAATAATAATTAGTTTTTCTCTATAGAGTAGTTTGGAGTGGGACAGTTTTCTTAAATTTTGTGTTGCACTCTTAAAAGATGCTGAACTTCATCACTTTTGATATTTGCTGCCTTTTTGTTTTTGAGTTATGTAGCATCGTAATAGAATGGAATAAATAAACTTAAATCTGATGTCCATTCACATGACTTTCTCTACTTCTGTAACAAACAAATCATTGTTAATAAGCTTATTTTCCCATCTACTTCATACTAATTGAGTTAAACATTAGCAGAAACGGTCTTATTACTTAGTTCCTTATAAGTAGAAGGGAAATAAGGAAATACACTAGGATAGACCGACTGTCAAATGTTTTAAAATACTATGGGATTGAAATCCGATGCTTTGCATGGTCAGGCATTGACAAGTTGATATATGAGAAAAGTATTAAGTATTTTAAAACTAAAATCAATAACAAGGAATATCTTAAAAATGCTCAACTCCAGGAAAAAAATGCATATAACATAAACTGTGTGTTCTAACAAGCTCTATTTTTTTTTTGTGTGGTAGGTTTTTGTCCTTTTACGGTTTACTAGTGCAAAATTCATTCAGAATAAAGATGTCTTCGAAGGCTATTCACAGAAAATTCAAGATACACATTTATTTGTGATGTAAATATCTTTAATATATGATATTTTAATCAAAATCGGTAGAACCATTTTTGAAAAAATCAAAATTTTTGAAAATTTTTCCATGTAAAGGGCAGTTTGTGGTGGGGGGATTTTTTTTTAAAATCCTTTGTGTCGCATCCAAGTTTGGTATTTAACGGTGTTTTTGTTTTTGAGCTATGCTGTCCACAGACACAGGCACATGGACCTTTTTCTAAAAATGCTTTTTTGGACTCAGGGACCCCAAAACATGTGTTTCTGGTGAAATTTCTGTAACAAATTTTTGGGTGCAATACAATACCTCCTCTATAGGCTATGTACATGTAGAGAAAGTAATAAGTTACAGATTTTTTTTTTCCCGCAGTGATGCTGATGGTTGCCTTAAATTTAATATAAAAAACTGAGAGATGACTATGTTTAATGGGGATGATAATTTTCATGGAAATGCTGAACACAAAGAAAATGATAATTTAATTCCCCTCTTCACTTTGATGCAACAACAATTATTTAAATCTGTCTTTATTTTGGGAACTTTGACTTAAATTTTACTTTCTCTACAAATACTATGTACATAGTGTATAGAGAAGGTGGTGTAATGTACCCAAAAATCCATTACTGAGATTTCACTGGAAATACATGTTTTGGGTCTCCCTGAATCCAAAAAAAATCTGATGTGTTCCATTCACATGACTTTCTCTACATCTCTGCAACAAATTATAGTTAAAAAGCTTATTCTTCTATTTACTTCTTGCTAATTTAGAAAAATTATCAGAAATGGGCTTATTACTTGCTTCCTTGCAAGTAGAAGGCAAATAAGGGAGTACCATAGGTTAAAGTGATAGTCAAAAGCTGACTGCTATGTGACTGAAGTTCCTTTGTTTGCATGGACAGGAGTTGACAAATTCCTGTATGAGAAAAGTATGTTTTTTAAAGCTGAAACCAAAAACAAGGAATATCTAAAAAACAATCAACTCCACTAAAAAAATGTATATGACATAAATTGTGTGTTTTAATGTGCCCTATGTTTTTTGTGTGGTAAGTTTTTGTCCATCTCTTACAGTTTAGCAGTTATGCAAAATTCCGTAAAATTCATCCAGTATACAGCAGTCTTCAGAGGCTATTCCCAGAAAATTCAAGATATACATTTTATTTGTCAGTCAAGTATCTTTAATATTTGACATTTTAATCAAAATCGTTAGAGCCATTTTTAAGAAAATAACAATTTTCGAAAAAAGTTGCATGTAAAGTGTAGGGGGATTTTCTTGAAAAACTTCGTGTCACATCCTTGGAAGATGCCAAACTTAAATACCAAGTTTGGTATATAACGGTCTTTTCGTTTTTGAGCTATGCTGTCCACAGATACACACATGCACACACACACACACACACACACACACACACAAGCACGGACCTTTTTGTAAAAATGCTTTTTTTTTTTTTAATTCAGGGTGACCTAAAACATGTATTTCCAGTGAAATCTCTGTATGGAATTTTTTGATGGAATACAATACTTTCTCCATACACGATGTACATAGTACATGTAGAGAAAGTAAAAAAGCATTTTCAGGAAAAGATCTGTGGAAGCACAGCTCAAAAACGAAGAGACCGTTGAATACCAAACTTGGTGTTTAAGTTTGGTATCTTCGAAGGATGCGACATGAATTTTCAGGAAAATCTGCCCACCTCCAACTACCCTTTACATGGAACTTTTTTTGAAACTTTTGATTTTCTTCAAAATGGCTCCAACAATTTTGATTAAGATATTGTATATTAAAGATATTTACCTGTCAAATAAAATGTATATCTTGAATTTTCTGGGAATAGCATCTGAAGACTACTTTATTCTGGATGAATTTTACAGAATTTTGCATAACTGCTAAACCGTAAGAGGTGGACAAAAACTTACCACACAAAAAATGTAGAGCACGTAAAAACACACAATTTATGTTATATACATTTTTTTCTTGGAGTTGATCGTTTTGTAGTATTCCTTGGTTTTGGCTTTAGCTTTGAAAAAGTTATTCTTTTCTCGTACAGGAATTTGTCAACTCATGTCCATACAAACAAAGGAACTTCAGTCACATAGCAACCAGCTTTTGGCTATTACTTTAACCTATGGTACTCCCTTATTTCACTTCTACTTACAAGGAAGCAAGTAATAAGACTATTTCTGCTAAGTTTGTCTCAATTAGCATGAAGTAACTAGAAGCATAGGCTTTTTAACAATAATTTGTTACTGAGATGTAAAGAAAGTCATGTGAATGGAGCACATCAGAATTTTTTGTGAAGTAGTTTTTGTGTATCTGTTATGGCAAACCCAAAAGCACTTGATATGCAAGCCACAAAATCAGATAACACCTCTTAGTTTAAAAAGAAGCACTAAATGGAGCAACAAACAGACAATGAGTGTGGCGGCAGTTGCTGATTCCTTTTTTATACAGTAAAATAATACAAATAACATTGTTACTTTCTCTAGCACGTGTGTTTATAGTAAGTTAAGAAGGTATATTTGATATCGAGATCTCACCAGAAGTACATGATTTCAGGATCCCTGAATCCAAAAAGAAGCATTTTTAGAGAAAGTGTATGTGGGGGGGTTGCAGCAAAAAATAAAAAGTTAGTTAAGTGTCTTTCAAGGATGTAACACAAAGAACAACCCTTAGCATGGAACAACAATTTTAATTAAGACATTTTCAAACGAAATAGCCTCTGAAGATCTCTTCCTTTTGCATAACTGCAACACCATAAGAGATACACAAAAAATATAGCATACAATTTGTTAGAAGCTTTTCCTTATTTCTCTTCTACATATAAGGAACTAAGTAATAAGGTTGTTTCTGTTAATGTTTATCTAGATTAGCATGAAGTAGTTAGAAGAATAGTATTTCATTCTTTTACTTTTACAATTATTTTATTAAAATCTGTGTTACCTCCTAGAGCTGTGTTAAAGTAAAACCTTAAACAAAATGTATGTCTTTATGTGCCATAAATAATTTGTGAAAAGAGTTCCTCACACAAATAAATGTACTCAAAAGTTTTAGTAGCAAAGAAACTTAATTGTGTGTGTTTTAGCAATTCAAATAGATGAACATTGTGTTTTAATATGACACAAATATTGATAACAGCTGCAAATCCTCTCCTATGTTGGTGAGCTTCTTGATAGTTCCAAAAGTTGTTTACAACAATTTCTGCGAATCAAATCTACATTTAGCAATCCCTCGTATTTCTACTCCTCTTCTTTACTGCTGCTGCACATTTTCTCCAACTACTTTATATATTTTTTTTGTATCTACCAGCTTTCAAAGCTTACCTTCCCAAAGCTTTTTTATTTTATTACTTTCTTTAGCATGCAATGTGCATAGTAGCTACAGAAGGTATTGTATTCCACCCAAAAATTTGGTGTCGAGATGTCACCGGAAATGTATGTTTTGAGGTCCCCTGAGTCCAAAAAAGTATTTTAGAAAAAAGTCTGTTGTGTCTGTGGACAGCATAGCTCAAAAATGAAAAGAGAAAATCAAAATTTTTAAAAAATATTCCATGTAAAGAGTAGTTGGGGGTGGGGGGATTTTCTTGAATTTAAATAAAAAGTTTGGTGTTTAACAGTATTTCAGTTTTTGAGCTATGCTGCATGCATGCGCACGTGCACACACACACACACATACCTTTTTCCAAATGGCTCTTTGGATTCAGGGGATCCCAAAATATGTATTTCTGCTGAAATCGCGGTATGGAATTTTTGGTTGCAATACAATACCTTGTCTATACATTATACATGGTACGTGTAGAGAAAGTAATAATCACGACCTTGGTGCATCTTGAGACACAACTACAGCTTATTTGATTAGCAACTGTGTTGATTCAGTCTAGCCAACAGAACATATTCAAACAGTATTATGTCACAAATGAGAAACAACTGCTATCTTGAAAACCTAACCTATATATCATCATTTGAGCTTACATAATCATATAACAGTTTGATACAATGCTCTTTGTTGATTATAAAGTTGTATTTCATTAACTGAAATACTCTGTGGAGTTTTTGTGGTAAGTAGATCTCTTAGAATTTATGTGTTTGTGTAGATTTCTTTTGTTGATGCTTTTGCTTGTGACTCTTCAGTAGTTTAAATAAACTTGATAGGTAAAGTAGTGTTGAATGTATTAGATTATTTCATTGTTAAATATACATAATTTATTAATAATATGTGGGCAAATACAGCAGGTTCCTCACACAAAAACAAGGAAGATGACCAGAAATGCTTTACTTTTGAGTTATTATTTAAAGAATAATATAGTATTGTTTGTATGAAATCAGCAGTACATATGAAAGGTTCAAAATACTAAATGGTTTCACAGCTTGCATGATATTTTGATAAAGTGTGTCTGCTCTCCTAGGATAAAATCTAAAGGATTAAGATTGGGTAACATGGAGGTCATGGAAGTGGTCCTCTCCTACCTATCCATATAACATGTAGGATATCAAAAACTACACCTTGAACAGTTGCTTTAAGAATTCTGAAGCCCTCGGTTCACATAAACTGGGAACAGAAAGCGAATGAAAACCAAACACACATGAATGAATTAGCAATTGTTCTGATTTTAAATTAGTAACAAGTTAACATCACTAGTAGGTAATTTAATTTGGCCATGCCCCGGCCTAGTGGTTAGACCACTCACCTCTCATCAATGCAAATTACTTATTTTTGGCAACTAAGCCAATATAATGTATGTTAACCAACTTTTTTATTCCTCTTGCAAAAGTTTATAGTTAGCAGCATGTATTGAGGTTTTTTTACAACACTAGAGGACTCTAGAGGCAGTTATATCTACAGTGAAAACTTGCTTAATGACCACTCCTATTAAAAGACTACACCCTTAAGGACCAATTATTACAGGAACCCGTTTAATCAATGTATTTTTTATCTCTACTTAGAGACCATGGCTCTCTATCTAACCAGTGAGCCATTTTCATTTATATTCTCCTTTAAATGCCAATTTATTATTTTAATGAAAATTTGTGGATTTTTAAAGGCGATAATCAGATTTACAGTACACCTAACCTGAATACATATACATGTATGGGAGTTTAACCAATGTTCCTTTCTGTTTCACTATAGAAACACAAGCAGACAGATAAATAAAAGCCCACCTGCATAGTGTGGTGGTAGAGAGTGTGCCTCACATTTAACAGGTCACGACTTCCAATCTTGCTTAGGGTAAATTACCCGGATAAGGTTTTTTGTGGGTTTTCCCTTATCCTGAAAAGACAAAGATCGAGTAACTTTACGCTCCATGGACCCCGAGATCATTTCACCAATTTCATTCATCGTCCAATATAACCAACCAGGTTAAAGGATTTTAAGCTACAATTAAAAAAAAAATCTGATGTGTTCCATTCACATGACTTTCTCTACGACTCTACAAAAAATTAATGTTAAAAAGCTAATGCTTCTATTTACTTCATGCTAATTAAGAAAAAATTAGCAGAAACAATCTTATTACTTGCTTCCTTGTAAGTAGAACCGAAATAAGGGAGTACCATAAGTTAAAGTAATAGTCAAAAGCTGGTTGCTATGTGACTGAAGTTCCTTTGTTTGTATGTACATGAGTTGATAAATTCTGGTATGAGAAAAGTATAAGTTTTTTAAAGCTGAAACCAACAACAAGGAATATCAAAAAAATGATAAACTCCACGAAAGGAATTTATATAATATAAATTGTGTGTTTTAATGTGCTCTACATTTTTGTGTAGTAAGCTTTTGTGTATCTCATACGGTTTAGCAGTTATGCAAAATTCTGTAAAATTCATCCAGGATAAAGTAGTCTTCAGAGGCTATTCCCAGAAAATTCAAGATATACATTTTATTTGTCAGGTAAATATCTTTAATATACTACATTTTAATCAAAATCGTTATAGCCAATTTTTGAGAAAATCAAAATGTTCGAAAAAAGTTTCATCCAAAAGGTAGTTGGGGTGGCAGGTTTTTTTTGAAAATCTTTGTGTCTCATCCTTGGAAGACAGCAAATTTAAATACCAAGTTTGGTATTCAACAGGCTTTTCGTTTTTGAGTTATGCTGTCCGCAGAAACACATGGACCTTTTTGTAAAAATGCTTTTTTTGGATTCATGGTGTCCCAAAACATTTATTTCCAGTGAAATCTCGGTACTAAATTTTTGGGTACAATACAATACCTTCTTTATACACTATGTACATAGTACGTGTAGATAAAGTAATAAATTAATAAAACAGCATCATAAAATTTATTATACCACCACCAAATTTTCTCATCTTGAAAGTTTACGTACCTGAAAAAGAGACAGGCTACTACCACGAATACGCCAGTAAATCTCCGCTAAGGCAAGAACATCCAAAACATTAATCAAGGAAGTCTTTTTTAAAATAACTTGAGTTAGAGCTGATGCCAGTTTGTTTTCCTTTTGATAATTCCACTGTGTATTCTTGTTAATTTAAGATTTGAAGCTTCGCAGCAATGATGATTGATTAGAGCTTCTCGGGTTATGGCCATGAGATGTTGATGAACTCACTTGAGTTGGGTTTGTAACGCTTAAGTATCGTTTTTCCAGACCAGTTTCAATGCCGTGTGGGCATCATTGTCAATGGTTTTCCAACTGAATTTCCACAGGGTGTTCTATGTTGAGGTGTGGCGGTCCCTGGTGGCTGAGTGATGAACCTCCACAATATATTTTGTGGCAGCAATTCAAATTTGAATACATGGTGGTGATTTTTAATGATATGGATTTTTTTCCCAGAGATGGAGCTCTGCCGCTTATCTGGTAGATTTTATAAGGTATATGTTAGGTACTATTTCATTGTTAGTAGACCAAAAGTGGTGTGCAACCGCTGATTTGTGTGTTTGTATTTCCCTGCTCTCATGTATCTTGTTTCAAGTTGTCTTTTTGTTTTACCAATGTAAAGTTTGTTGCAATCTGCGAAGTTTATTCTGTAGATTCCTGATTTCTTATATTCTGGGATTTGCTCTTTTTGGTTGTTGCTGAGCATTTTTTGTAGGCTAAACTTAGTGTGATTTTGTTTTTTTTTTGAATATTTTTTGAAACTTGTAGTTTTGGGTGATAAGTAAACTTTGAGCTTTCGAACATGCAGACTATGGCGTTCTTCAGGAATCCAGCATGTTTGAAAGGTCAAGTGATTTTATCAACAACCGAGAAACTCGAACCAATAATCACTGCCGTGAAAGCTTCAAATCTTACATCATAAGCTCTACGAGGAGGACATCTGCACTGGCATCTGCTGCATTGAGCATCTACAGAAGAAGAGGTCAAGCAACCTCTCCACACTGACCTTTCTACTGAGATGTCGAGAACAGGCCATTATCCCAAACTTTGTCAGGTTTCACTGTGACGTCAACACCAACTGACTTCCTGAAGAAGGCCATAGAGTCAGAGTGACCGCAATCTCGACATCACATGGCTGGTAACCGGGGATGCTCTAATGCATGAACCATTAGCAAAAGTGCTCCCATAAACAATCAGAAAATAAGCATTTCTGAACATGTGTTAAAGTGATACTTTTTCCTTGTTTTAGTGTGAGGAGTCTGTACTTTGTGTAGTTTCCCATGTTTGATAGAAATGTCTTTTTGTTGATGTTTATGTGTCAAGGCATGAGAGATTAGAGTAGGGTGACCAACTTTCTCACAGAATTTTTGGGATATAAATTGTACATTAATTAAATTTGTAAATTTAAATGTATTTATCAAATAAAATGAAGTATTTTAGACAGTGGAGCACCATAATTAAATTTAAATGTAATGATTAACCTTTTTACACTTTTTGCTGCAACTTTGCCTTCATCAGGGTACTTTAACCCTATCTTCAGTTGCGGGGATGATTGACACTACATGCAACAGGTGGCTGTGTGTTGCCCTCTACTCTTGTCAACAGGATGACGTCACCAACTCGTGTCCATACAAACAAAGGAACGTCAGTCACATAGCAACCAGCTTTTGACTGTCACTTTAACCTATGGTACTCCCTTATTTCACTTCTACTTACAAGGAAGCAAGTAATAAGACTATTTCTGCTAATGTTTTCTCGATTAGCATGAAGTAAATAGAAGCATAAGCTTTTTAACAATAATTTGTTGCAGAGATGTAGAGAAAGTCATGTGAATGGAACACACAAGATTTTTTTGGCCGTGAAGCAACAGATATGACTGAAGCATGGGCATGAACAGTTGTTTCACAGCAAAAAAAAAAAAAAAAAAAAAAAAAAAATATTGCGAACCAATCAGATGCTAGCTTTACTCTGACACTATAAATACTCGAATCCGAACTTTGAGGTCATCAGTTTACCCTGAAGACAAAGATGATACACATCTTGAAAATGAAGTCAATCCATGCACTTACTTTATCCATGTATTGTTCAGCATTGAGAGAACTCTCTGTGAGCCTGGAAGTGTATTGATTGTTGGCTGCATCACAGAGTAAGGTACTTGACTAAAAATAACAGGTAACGCAGCAATTTATCTTTCACATTGATAATTCATAGAAATGAATCAGTTACCATTTAGTAGTCCTCCGTGGTGTAATGGTTACCATGCTAACTTCATATACCCGAGGTTGCAGGTTCAAACCCGGTGGAGGACGACAGATTTTTTCGGGTGTAGAAATCCTTAGCATGGCTTCCTTCGGAAGGGAAGTAAAGCCATTGGTCCCGTGTCGTAGATTTACAGCATATAAAAGAACCTCAAGCCTGATAGAGAGGCCTCTGAGCAAAATTAAGTGGTCTTTCATACCCAGTATAGAATGGGACGCTGAGAACCACAGTAGTTAAAGAGCGGCCATAAATAACACAACATTTATTTAGTTACCACAACTATCATTATTATTATTATCAAATTAAGTTTCATGATTACGAGAGTCACTTCAAAAGGTTTCAGAATGTACACAATAAAATATTAAAAATTTAGATATGATCATTGTATCTTTTCAAAATATTCTCCATTACATTTTATACACATCTCATGCTTTCAAACCATTTTTCTTCTTTGGAGAGAGTGCAAATACATTTCCTGTTAGCTAATTTCAGGTGACTCAAATTGTTGACCTCAAATTTTTTAATAATTATTAAAAATATGGAAACCAGGTCCATCTAAAATATAAATGTAAAATACATAAGTTTTTGGGGATTACAGAAGAGTTGGTCACCCTAGATTAGAGCAATAAGAATGTGTAGCAATGTTATAGCAGAGGAAAAATCTTGTTACAGGCTTCCAGCGGAGACTCAAAGAAATCCTCAGGTTCAAGAACTTCACAAAAGAGTTCCCAAAAGAAGAAATCTGAATCTAAAAAACGCCAGTCCACCACTGGCGCTTCACCCCAGAACCCAAAACCTGCCAAGCAGAGAAAAGTGGAAGATCATGGTAAAACTAACACACCATTAGCCCCCAAAAAAACCAAGGACAATAGCACAAATAACAAAAAGCAATCAAGGAAGAAAAGTAAAAGTGCCCCAGCTCAGTCTGACATAGAAAACAATAAAGAAACTCTGAACGAGAAAATAAATGGCTCACTTGAGAGAGCTTTAGAAGAAGAGAGTGAAAACACGGCTGCAGCAACATCCACCTCAAAATCAAGTTCAGAACTAAGTAGGTCCAAAAAGCGCAGAATAAGAAAAAGAAGACTTTTAGAATCACTAGGAATTGCTCCACCTCCTGCAGCAACCGTGGTGACTGAAAAGGCTTCAAAGAAAAAGAAGAAGAGGAAGAAAAAGAAGGTTACGTCTTCCACAATTGACAATAATTTATCTGAACAAACAACGAATGTAAAGCCTTCTAAAAAGCTAAATATTAACATAAGTAATTCAGCAAAGAAAAGTGTTGTTATTCCAGAAGAGAAAAGAAAGGATGTGAGTGGGAAGGTAAAGGAAGTAGCTCAAGAAACATTTTCAAAAACAAAACCCTTGATTTTTGAAAATAGAGCTTTCAAAGAGTCGCAGATAAAATCCAAACAGAAAGAAACAAAATCAGAAGACAATAACGTAGTTAAAATTTGTTCAAATTGTGATGATTTGCAGGGGTTTGATAGCAAGGACACTTCTCCTGTAAGCGAAAGTCGGAGCCCTGTTGAAGAGGTGTCAGGTTTCTTGGATAGGAAGGACGACACACCACCCCCCTTAAAAACTGACCTCGTTAACTTCCTTTCTCACAATAATGTTGAAGGTCTTTTCCGGAGTGCATTGCTAAATGACGTAACTCTTTCATCTCGATGCTCAGAAAAAGAAGTAAAGAACTTTTTTAATACTTATGGTACATTTTCTGAGAGAGGCCGAACACAATTTGCAGCAGTCGAGAAGCTTCTGTCAAGTAGCAAGAGCAACGAGGAAATCTCTGCATGTCAGTTTTTTGAATCCTCTGCTGATAAAGGTGCAGAAAACGTGCCACCAGCGTTACCAGAAAACAAAGACATTGTTGACCCCAAACCAAGCTCTTCTTTGTTGGAGACAAACAAATATGAGTATTTTTCAGTTAAACATTTGAAAGACACGCTCAACTCAGAGGAACCACAGAGTTCAGTTTCTGCCGAGAATTTTGAAACTGAAGTGTCATCAAATATAGCGAAAGAATCTTGCAGACGTGACTCCCTCGGCAATTGTTTAGTGCTTACTGGAGGTTTCAGTCACGGACCAATATATACGAGTCCAAACTTCCAGAACAGAGTGACAAGTAGTGCGAACAGCAATCAGATACAAGGCAGTGGAAGTCGGGTATTTCTACCAAATGCTTATGGATTCTGCGAAAGTAAAACCACAGAATCTTCTTTCTGTTCGTATAAGACTTCTTGTAGGGAAGAAGACAAACCTGAAGTAAAACATAACAACAATCACGACAATAGTTTTACTGAGGACTCTCCAACCGAGTTAAACTCAGGTTTTCCAGAAGGCCATCTGAAGGATACCACACAAGACAATAACGAAGAGATACAAGACACAACAAATGCTTCATGCTCAGAAACATTTAAATACAATGAGCATGCACAAGTCTCACAACCATTAGAAACAATTTCCAGTAATATTAGTGCCTCAGGTTTAAAGAATCAGGTAGTAGAGGACTCTAATACTCCTCCAGATAATCTTAGTGCACCGTTAACCAAAGTACCTGTTGAAAAAGTTTCAAAAGCCACTGGGAAGGGCAAACAAAGTTGTGAAAAAGATTCAAATAGCTCAGAAAAGGTATTGAAAGGAAAAAGTGAAGGGTCTAAGAAACCCACAATAGAAATAACTGAGAAAGATATTGTAGAAGTTGGAGAGAAAGCAGGAAAAACTGCCAAAAAGAATAAAGAATTTTTGTCAAAGAGTGCAGAAACAACCAGCAAAGTTACACCAAAGATAGTTAAAGGATCCAAGAAACAAACTGATAAGAATTCATCGGAAGATACCGATAAAGTTCCCGAAATTCCAAAAAGTGTTGAGGAGGATCAAAAGTTTGTTGAAAATTTGGGGAGTGTTTCTGAAAAAGACACTGAAGTGTTTGAAAAAGACACTGAAGTGTTTGAAAAAGACACTGAAGTGTTTGAAAAAGACACTGAAGTGTTTGAAAAAGACGTGGATGGTGCCGAGAAAGATTCAAAAACTGTTGAAAAAGAGCTCAAAAACAATGAAGGTTCAAGTGGTGATGTGAAAACACCAGTTGAAATATACGCAAAAAATTCCAAAAAGGAAACTGAAGTTGATTGTATAGTTGTTCCAGAGGAAGTGAAAAGTGAGCAAAGTGCAGAGGG
Organism: Hymenopus coronatus; assembly: GCA_030762935.1. Lineage (NCBI taxonomy): Eukaryota > Metazoa > Arthropoda > Insecta > Mantodea > Hymenopodidae > Hymenopus > Hymenopus coronatus. The sequence goes on along the minus strand of CM060880.1, from coordinate 3,545,033 downwards.
AAAACCTGCAAGAGTCATTGAAACAATTGAGGAAATTGTTAAATCAGTTGTACACAACAACGAGGAATTAAAAAGTGATGCAAGATCAGAAGAAGGAGCTGTGAAAGATATAGAAAAGCTGTCTGGAGAAGATTCAGCAGAAGCAGACAGACCTCAGCAGAGTGTTGTAAAAGATATTGAATGTGTCACAATAACGGAAAAATATATACAGTCTTTCAAAAAAGTTTTGGAAGATACTGAGAAAGAGCTAGAAGCTTTGGATATTCAGAGCCGTAAGCACATAACAAGAAGTACGCAGGAGGAAGTTGAACGCCTCCAGAAAGCTGTACAGGGAATTAATAGGGACAGAGAAAACGATTCAGAAACTGTTTCTGTAGAAAAAGAAGTGAAAAACATTGAAACAAATAAGGAAAGCATAGACAAAATTTTGGAAAATATTGAAAAAGACATCAACAGTGCTGAGAAGAAAGTTATTGATGAGGAGGTTGTGATAGATTCTTGTGAGAAGGATAATTTGCCCGCAAGTGAAACAGCGTGTGGTTCAGAAAGAAGAGAATCTATTGCCATGGATGCTGCTCAAGGAAAGGCTGGTAAAAAACCAGAGAAGTCGAGGGAGGAGATAGCTCGTGAGCGCGAGGCAAGGAAGGCAGCGAAGGCAATGAAGAAAGCACCAAAAACATCAGTTCCCAGTGTTGCCAAACCTGCAACTGATCAAGAACTTCCTGTAAAACTGGACTCGGCAAAAGAAGTTGGAGCTCAAACAGTGAAGACAAACATAGAGAAGGTGCCAAACAAAGCTAAAGGGAAAGAAGTAGTAAAAGATAAAGTTGTTGAAAAGGAAAATGAAATACCTGTTTTGAAAGGTAAGCCGGGGAGTACTGCAGATGCTGCTGCACCACAGCCAAGCCCTCAGGAGCAGAAAGAAGTTATTGGTGATGGGCCTGGGAAAAGTAAGGCTGAACTTAGAGCAGAACGACGGGCCAAGCAGGTAAGTCCTCTAGAAACTATAATCTTAATCTTACCAATGAGTCATGTTTTATAAGTAGAGATAGCTATCTTGGGGACCGATAGCGTGATACATGTAGATACCAGTTGCATACCCACCGAGTAGAGACCAACGTGCATCGGCGACTGTAGTAACGTGGCTTCAGTATGCTGAATCCTTGCACTTGACAGTTTGCGTGGTTTCGTGGATACATGTAGATACCAGTTGCATACCCACCGAGTAGAGACCAACGTGCATCGGCGACTGTTACTTAACGTGGGTTCAGTATGCTGAATCCTTGCACTTGACAGTTTGCGTGGTTTCGTGGCTATGCTGCCTTTGCCAGAGTAACTAATAAACAACAACAGCTGATTGCAAATGTCTCTTATCATTTGTAAAGATGAATATAAACACTGTACACAGTAAATGAATGCCGATGAAACTAATTCGTTATTATTGATGCTAATTGAAAATAACAGTGATACTGTAACGTATGTAGCATACATTACATATTTATGACAATATAGAACAGATTAATGCATAGCTTGTTACAATGAGAGAAAGGTATAACAAAATGATTTTCACTAGTTTAGAATTTTAATGGCTCAATTCCATCCAAGTGTCCATCGCCATCATTCTGGAAAGGATCATCATCATTGTCGTGATCAACATCGTCGTCGTCACCAAGACATATCATCAGTGGTTCACATTCACTGATGAGTCCGTCTAATTCCTGTGCTTTTCGTATTTTGTGCACATGATTCACTTTCTTCTTCCATGAAGCCGCGTCCACCCTCGCCACACCTTCCCTACAAAGTCTATCCAGCGCTATAATTGTGAAAGTCTTTTTATGTTCCCTCACGTACAAACAATCAACAACAAAACTTATCAACAAATATAAATAACAACGAATAATAAGCAGCTTGCACAGAACAACTCAACGCTTATGTTAGGCATTCGCAAATTGAGCATGTAGCAGCATCTAAATGCGTTTCCGTTGTCTGACCGACCAACTGGAATGCTGCTTTGTGATTGGCTCAGAAATTGAAGCAGGTAAAGCTTTTCATCTGTTTTCTGTGGGTGTACCAACTTATCTCCTTGCTGTCAAGTGCAAGGATTCAGCGGCAGGGGTATGTACTGCATATTACAATACTGTTTTACAGGTAATGATAGTGCCTGTGATTCAATCAAGATTGTAAAATCCCGTGCTTCAAATGGATTGCATGAAAATTAGCAATTCATACAGAGCAAGGGCATACTGGAAACAGCTTATTATGCATATTTTCATTCATTGATGACCTACGGAATAATATTTTGGGGAAATTCAGTAAATGCTAAAAAAAGTATTCACTATACAAAAAAGGTAATAAGAATAATGGCAGGGGAAAGACGATCAACTCACTGCAAACCACTTTTCAAAATGTTTGGAATTTTATCATTACCTGTGAATATATTCTAGCCATATTGTCATTTGTAATAAAAAACCCAGAAAATTTTACAAAAAAATGCAGATATTTATAACAAAGAGACCAGACATAGGCAGGACTTACATAGACTAACAAATAATTTGCAGTTATTCCAAAAATGGGTTTACTACAAAGGAATAGTTTTGTTTAATTCACTTCGCTCTTCTATAAAAGAACAAAAATAAGTTTAGATCAGAATTAAAAAGATACCTTATTACTCACAGCTTCTATACAGAGAAGGATTTCATTCAGTCAAAGAGTCCACTTGGTGTAATACTTTCTTTACTTGTTATGCTTTGTAGAGAAGATGAAATGCATGACACTGTTGCAGGAAGCACAAAGGGCAGCTAAGGCAGCTCAACAGGGCAGTAAACAGCAAGTGAAGTCGCCAGCAGAGCCTCAGAAACCTGCAGCAAAGGACGTAGCTGAGGATGTGGTAAGTCATAGTTATTTCACTGCGCTCTCATCTTTCTGTATAAAAGTCTTAACTAAGGAACATCATTTTCAGCTCTGACGGGTTAGTGCCCAAACTCCAAAATAAGAGCTACGAGGGTTGTCCCAGAAGTACCTGATCTAACAAATAAAGCACAAACATTTTGGGGGGAAAAACATCTTTATTTCTCTACATAGTCTCCTTTCAGCTCGATACACTTTTCCTAGCGATGTTTAATAGCTTCAATACCCTGTTAATAGTGAGAACTATCAAGGTCTGCAGACTCCATCTCTTCATTGTTGGCAAATCTCCAACCACCAAGCCATTTCTTCAAGTTTGGCAATCGAAAATAATCAGAGGGGGGGATAAATCTGCCGAATAGGGTGTATGGGGAAGAAATTCCAACTTGATGTCCATAGCGATAATGGACATGTGAACTGGTGCATTGTCTTGACGAAACAAAACTTTCTTTTTCGCTAAATGCAGCAGCCATTTTTGCTTGATTTCATCAATCAAACACTGTAACAAGTTTGCATAATATTCACCATTGATTACTTTTCCTTTTTTGAGATAATCAATGGAAATTATCCCACTTGCTTCTCAGAAAACTGATGCCATGACCTTGCCTGCAGCTGGAACTGCCTTCGCTTTCTTTAGAGCCGATTCTCCCCTTCCAATCCACTGTTTTGATTGTTTCTTCGTCTCAGGTGTGAAGTGATGGACCCAGGTTTCATCCATTGTTATGAATTGAAGCAAAAACTCAGCTTTATTGCAGTGGAACATTGCCAAACACTCGACTGAAATATCCTCATGACGCTGTTTTTGTTCTATTGTGAGCAAATGCGGCATCCACCTTGCACACAACTTTCTCACATCGAAATTTTCAGTCAGTATGTGATGTACAGAACTTTTTGAAATGCCTGCAATGTCTGCTAGGTTATGTACTTTCAGTCGACGGTCATTCAATACCATTTTGTGGATTTTCTTTACAATTTCTGGATTGGTAACCTCATTTGGCCGATCACTGTGATGGTCGTCTTGGCAGCTCTTAAACTCTGCCACCCAATATTTCACTGTTGTAAACGAAGGAGCAGATTCCCCCAAAGTAGAATCTAGCTCAGCTTTAATATTAGTTGGACTAAGACCTTTCAAATGAAAGTATTGTATCACATAACAATGACCAGTTTTATCCGAATTCGCTGAGAGCATTCACTAATGATGGCTGCTAAACAATGTAAAATCGTCAAACTTCCAAATTAAACTTTCTAAGGTTGGTACTTTTTACCATTGTTGTTTTTTGAAGCAACAAGCGCTATCTATACGTCAGGTGGGTGCTTCTGGGACAGCTACCCATGTGAGAACTTAGGCAAGCATCAGAACACGATAATAAATAAAATAGTTTACAAAGAAACATCAAAGAGTAATTTTAATCAGATTTATGAAAAAAGTTAATAATTCAACAAAAATTGACTAAAGGAATTTTCCAGAGAGCTAAATTATATGAAGAAAGAAAAAATCGGATGTGTTACACTCACGTGACTTTCTCTAGCTACTCTACAAACAAACTTCTTACGAAAGATAATTCTTTTAACACCATGCTAATCAAGATAAACATTAGCAGAATTTTATTATTTAGTTCCTTGTAAGTAGACTGGAACTAAGGGAAAGCTCTAGGCTAAAGTAAAGTGATAGTCAAATGTTTGAAAAGGCTGTCGTTATGAGATTGCCATTGCATTAACAAGATGCAAATTTTTTGTATAGCAAGATTTTGTCTGTCTCTTACGGTTTACTAGTTATGGCAAATTCATCCAGAATAAAACAGGTCTTCAGAAAATTCAAGATATACATTTTATTTGTGATAGAAATGGCTTTAATATGTGGTATTTTAATCAAAATCGTTAGAGCCATTTTTAAGAAAATCAAAATTTTCGAAAAAAGTTCCATGTAAAGAGTAGTTTGAGGTGGGGGGGGGGATGTTTCTCAAAATCTTCGTGTCGCATCACACACATACACACACACACACAGAGATCTTTTTGTGAAAATACTTTTTTTGGGTACAGGGAACCCAAAATATATATTTCCAGTGAAATCTCGGTATGGAATTTTTGGGTGGAGTGTACATAGAGAAAGTAAAAAATGGGGGGGGGGGAATCTGATGTGTTCCATTCACATGACTTTCTCTACATCTCTGATTTATTATTATTATTATTATTATTATTATTATTATTATTATTATTTAAAAAAAAACTTGTTCTGCTATCTACTTCATGCTAATTGGGATACACCTTAGCAGAAATGGTTTCTCATAAGTAGAAGGGAAATAAGGGAATACACTAAGCTAAAGCGAGTCAAATGTTTTAAAATCTGGTTGCCATGTGATTGTAGTTCCTTTCTTTGCATGGCCAGGAGTTGACAAATTCCTGCATTAGAAAAGTTTTAAGTATTTTAAAACTGAGACCAGTAACAAGGAATATTTCAGAAATAGTCAACTCCATTAAAAAAATGTTTTTGTGTGTTTTTAATGAGATCTACATTTCGTATGTTGTAAGTTTTTGTCTATCTCAGCGAAAACTTCAGCGAAATTCATCTAGTATAAAGAGGTCATCCGAGGCTATTCCCACAAAATTTAAGATATACATTTTCTGTGTCATGTAAATATCTTTAATATACACTATTTGAATCAAAATCGTTACAGACATTTTTGAGAAAATCAACATTTTCTAAATTTTTTCCATGCAAAGGGTAATTTGGGTTGGGGGTTTTTCTTCAAAATCTTCATGTTGCATTCTTGGAAGATACTAAACTTTAATACCAAGTTTGGTATTTTACCGACTTTTCATTTTTGAGTTCACTAACACATACACACATAGAACTGTTTCTAAAGTAGCTTTTTTTTGATACAGTGACATCTCTGTACCAAATTTTTGGGTATACTTATTAGTTTTTTTGTTCTCATTTATATTTTAGAGGATTGCAAAGAGGGAAAGTGGTACAGTGTAGCTTGTAGCCATGGTATCCTGTGTGGATGGAGGCTGAAGATGCAGCAGTTATGTGGCTATCTTGTGATTGTAAAGTTTGCTATGTTTCAATACAACAAATATTTAATTTTTACAGAATGTGAGGAAGATTTCCAAAGCTGTAGTGCCAACTGTTAAACCAAAAGTGTTGGAGCACAAAGTGAAGCTGTTCAATCATCTGTACTCTCAAAGAACACCATTGTTAATTACAGAAGATCTGAGGTAAGAAACAAAACAAGTACATTGCACATTCTACCATAAGATATCCATTATACGAGGTGTATCCAGAAAGTAAGTCCTGATAAAGAGAACTAAGTAAGAAATAATTACATAGACTCGCTGGCTACTTTTCAGCATAGTCACCACCTTGTTGAGGCATTTATCGTAATGTTACACCATTAATTGTATGCCCAAGTCTTAGGAACCTGCCGCCACGAAGTCACTGTGAAAACGCTTCATGCGACGGAAGAGATGAAGGTCAGGGCTGTAGGGTGGATGTTCGAAGACCTCCCATCCAAACTTATTCGTGTGGCGTTGGCTGTATGAGGTTTTGCATTGTCATGCACAAGCATAATGCCTCTTGTCTCTTGTTCTGGATTGCCTGTCTGAGTTTATGCAACGTCTGGCAATATCGATCAGCATTTACAGTCTTCCCTCACGGCAAAAATTCACACAAGAGGACACCACGTCGACCCCAGAAGACGGGGCACATGATTTTTTGGACAGAGATTGTCTGCTTGAATTTGGTCTTCACAGGTGAACCACTATGATTGTTGTTTTGTCTCTGGTGTGGCATGTTTCATCCCCAGTGACAATATTGTCAAGAAATATTCACCTTCTGCTACGTATCGCTGTAGGAATGTCAAAGCTGGTTTTGTGTTCATCTGTAAGTTGCCTTGCACACACTTTGTGAGAACCAAGCCACCGGGAGACAATTTCGTGCACAAGCGAGCGAGACATCTGGGCAAACTGACAAGAGAGTTCTGAAATTGTGAAGCGCTGGTTCTGCACAATTGCTTGCCGCACACTTTCCAACATTTCTGGTGTCACCAGGGACGGTCTTCATCGTGAATATTGGTTCTTCCTGCACCATCGTCTTACCATACTGTCACACATGCGCGTGACACAATTGACGATGGATCTGTGCTGCAGATTGCTTTTGAGCATGCAAAAATTGGATGACTGCACGAACCTCGCATGTGGCGGGAGACAATATTGGAACAGCCATTTTCTCCTAACACAGAGCAGTAACCACAAAACTGAAACTTTACTACAATGTTACCATATACTTCCTCTCTTCTCCTGCGCACGCACATTCCTATCCAACTGGTGGTGCCCTCTCTGGACGCGATCGGGACTTACTTTCTGGATGTACCTCGTATAATAGGTCATCAATAAGTCTCTCCACGCCTCTCATGTAAGCAAGTTTCCCCTCGAGTTGGGAATTACAGTGGCAGCACTGTCTGCCATGAGCGTATGGTTATAATGTTCCACTTTCTAAGTAAGCTATTAGGTAATTGTAAGCATGCCATTCATGAAAGCTAATTTAGATAAATAATATGAAACTCGCCTGTTTAAAGAAGATGTTTAAAAGTTTCTTAAAGTCAGATTCACTCGGTTTAATTTATTTTCAAACACTGTAATTAATTAGTTTTAATTTTAATTGGAGTCGAGTATTCACACATGTGCTTCACAAAAACTTACTTATGCAGAACTAGTTTCGCATGCATATTGCATTCATTGTCTGCTGCTTTCAACTGTCAGATTCAACATGAGGATCCTTGATGTATGACTGTCTTCCCTCTGGTGTTGGATTGATGAACTTCATTATCCGTATCAGCTCATTTTTGGAACAACCAACATGAAATTAAACAAGACATCCATATTTTGAAAAATGTGCTACAGACAGTAGAATTCGATGCTTGGGAGAAAGTAAACATGAAAAAACATGAAACACACCTCATGAATTTGACTAAGAGAACCCGCTAATGAAGTTCATCAATCCAACAGCAGAGGGAAGACAGTCATGCATCAAGGATCCGCATGTTGAATCTGACAGTTGAAAGCAGCAGACAATGAATGCAACACGCATGCAAAACTAGTTCTGCTTAAGTAAGTTTTTGTGAAGCACATGTGTGAATACTCGACTCCAATCAAAATTAAAACTATTTGCTTGCTTCAAGGTGTACCACTTGCAGTAATCAAAAATTATACTGTAATTAATGTCTCTGTCATTACAATTGATATGTATTTTGTAATTGCTGATTTCAGTTTGTGAATTGTTTGATTGTCCTTGTAGATAGAAGCTTTAGCAGCTCTCTAAAGAAAATAATTGGGAAGGGTCAGATCAGGAGATTGTGGAGGCCACAGACCTTGAGAAATTAGCCTTTCCCCAAAAAATTCTGCTATAAATGAGCAGTTGCATTATCTTTTGAAAAAAATTGTTTACCACATCTTCATTTAGCTATAAAATAAATGGAGAAAGAATATTTGAGCAAAAAGCATCTTAATTAACAGAGGTGTGGAAAAATATTGGCCCAATAATTTGCATGTGAGAGATTGCACACACTCCAGTTTTCTCTGAGTGTAAAGGGATTTCCTGAAAAGCATTAGGATTTTCAGTAGACCATATTCGCATATTTTATGAATTTACGTATATAGATAAGTGAAACCATGCTTCATCAGTAAAAATGTCCTATCTAAAGCATAAATTCCTTGGTGCTCCATAAACCTCTGAAATCATTCTCAATACTGAACTCTTTTACTGTAGTCTGTGGGTTTTAACTGTTAGTTTATATGGATACAAACCTAGTTCTTTTTTTACTGGTTTGTATGCCAAACCGTAAGAAATATCACATTGCTGGGCCAATTTGTTGATGAAGTTCCTGTGGACTTTTAAGTGTTCTGTCCGCTATATCTGCCAGTTTTTCTGCTGTTAAGACATCAGCGTTTCACTCCTAGCAGCATCATGTACGGAACCTGTCTCTCGAAATTTATTTATTGCAGTCAGTAGACTCTTACAAAAGAGCATCTGACATTTTCACTACTTACACAAAAGTTCTATTACATGAAACATGTAAATATTTACATGTGGTAAAATATATTATTGTGCAGAAACTTCCTTACTTAAAAGAAAACATGAACAAATATTAATCTGTTAGAACTATTTGATATTGAACACTATCTACACTTAGCTGAAGAATTTACAAAATCTGAAACCTCTTTGTGTGTTCTGAAACAAATGACACTAGAAATAATAAATTTAAGATACCCTACCAATGAATGGCTACATGTTTATACTGACTCTTCCAGCTTACCGAATAACAGTGGTACTGGCATAGGTGCAATATGCCCTCTTTTCTCTTTCTACAAAAGATTAAATTTAAATACTACAAATTTTGATGGAAAGATTTTGGCAATACTTCAGAGCTTACAAAACCTAGTATATCATAGAAATAAATTTGAAAAACTTGTACTATTATCTGACTCTAAAGCAGCTATAACATCTGTTATAACACCTAATAACTTAAATATTGCAGCACACCGCAAAATCATAAAACAACTAGTAAATTTAAATAAAGTTTTAATACTTCAATGGATACCAGCACATTGCGGAATGCAGGGTAATGAAACAGCTGACTTTATAGCCAAGAAAGGTAGTAAAATTACATCAAATTCATCTGATCCAATAAGTTATCACTCTATTAAAAGAATCATTATATCAAAATATAATAACAAAATTAAAGAAAATAATGTATTACAAACACAAGAAAAACCGTGGGAAAATTTATGTAATAACACGACCAGAATCACTACATTACCAAGAAAATGCTGTGTAGCAACTTTTAGACTCCTAACAGGCCATGACTGGTATAGTGAGATCTCCTCTGTACACTTAAACAAGATATGGATACTGCGCTGCCCAACCTTTAGTCAACATGATAACATAACATCAAAATACTGGAATGCAAGAGAGCGAATGGCTTCACTGCTCAACATTAGATACCAACCATATTATTGAGCTCTAAATATCTATTACAATCATACATATTTACATACATTAAATATAATTATGTGTACACATTATAAATCTCAAAGACTATGTTATAAGGGCTCTTATTAGTTTCATTTTTATTTATGCTTATCCTCTGAATACCATTTGCTTTCCTTGTATCATAGTTATAGCAGCACATTAAATTCCTTTTTATTTTTAACAAGTAGGAAGTTCTATATACATGAGAGACACTGCAGTCGTGAACGAAACGTCTGGACCTGAAAACTCCAGCAGACCAGGGAAATTCTTCTAGTTATAGTTATTTACAACATTTTTGGAGGATTGAAATGATCAAAAGTGTTATTTTTTCCAGCTGTACATTTTTTGTTTAGGTTAAACTCTCCAGATCTACATCCAGCTGTTGTAAGGCTTGGTGTCCAGTATGCCAACAGGATTGTTGTTGGTTCAAATGCACGCTGCATTGCTCTCCTCAATGCATTGAAGCAGGTATAGTCCTTCCTTTTTCTTTAACACATTCAGCTAAGTTTCTAGGAATTAATTTGTTTATTATTTATTGTAAGTAATGTAATGAGAGCTCCAACTTTTATCTATGGACACAAAGTATAATATTCCTAAAATCCTGTTCGTCTTGACATATATTTGTACCGGAATCACTTATCGACACTTTATTTTGCAGCTTATTCTAGACTACGAGACACCGCCACAGAAAGAGTTCTCAAGAGGTTTGGAAGCCAGTCTCCAGTCTTGTGTCACGTTCCTTGAAAAGTGCCGCCCTCTCTCAGTTTCCATGACAAATGCTCTGCGCCACTTGAAATGGCATTTGACACAACTTCCAAATAATGTGTCTGATTCTGAGGTAAAAACATATAGTTATTACTGGATTTCTTTCCATCACAAGAGCTTACTGCAATATTGAATTGATTTGATTTCCACTTATAATACAATAAGTTTGTGTAACACTATTTTACAATCACTTTACCATTTAAAGAAAATACAACAATATTAAATACGCGTGCGCGCAACACACACACACAAATCTGTAGATCCTATTATGACATTAGACTCAAAGCCCAAACTGTAGGATGTAGATCATGTCAACAATTACATTTATTCATACTTATTAATACATTTATTTACAAATAATAACTCTTTCAGAGGTGTCAGTTTTATATAATTTACAATTACATGTCTGTTTCCAAAAAGCTACTCGTACACAGAATATTCATGTTTATTATATTTACAATGTTACAGTATTTTTGATTGAATGAAATCCTCCTCTGTATAGAAGGTGTGAGTAATAAGGTATCTTTTTAATTCTGATCTAAACTTGTTTTTGTTCATTTATAATTCTTTTATAGAAAGGGAAGTGAATTAGGTAGGCTGTTTAGATTGACATAACATACAATCAAAACTGCTAACGATGTAAAACTGAACAGTTTTTCCAAATTAGGAGTTTTTCAGGGTTGAACTTTTATTGGAAAAAGCCTATATCAAAATATACCAAACTTGGCACTTAAATTCAGAATCTTCCAAAGATATACATGAAGATTTATCAAGAATATCCCCTCACTCCAACTAGTCTTTATATGGAACACTTTTAGAAAATTTTGATTTTCTCAAAGTGGCGCTAACTGTGCTAATTTTTCGTTACAGAGCAGAGGGCAATGTGGCAAAACTGGTTGATCATCTCTTAGTTGGTTACAGTGCAGAGGGCAATGGTGCAAAACTGGTTGATCATCTCTTAGTTGGTTCCAGTTAAGAGGGCAATGTGGCAAAACTGGTTGATCATCTCTTAGTTGGTTACAGTGCAGAGGGCGATGGTGCAAAACTGGTTGATCATCTCTGAGTTGGTTACAATGCAGAGGGCAAAGTGGCAAAACTGGTTGATCGTCTCTTAGTTGGTTACAGTGCAGAGGGCGATGGTGCAAAACTGGTTGATCATCTCTGAGTTGGTTACAGTGCAGAGGGCAATGTGGCAAAACTGGTTGATCGTCTCTTAGTTGGTTACAGTGCAGAGGGCGATGGTGCAAAACTGGTTGATCGTCTCTTAGTTGGTTACAGTGCACAGAGGGCAATGTGGCAAAACTGGTTGATCATCTCTTAGTTGGTTACAGTGCACAGAGGGCAATGGTGCAAAACTGGTTGATCATCTCTTAGTTGGTTACAGTGCAGAGGGCAATGTGGCAAAACTGGTTGATCATCTCTTAGTTGGTTACAGTGCAGAGGGCGATGGTGCAAAACTGGTTGATCGTCTCTTAGTTGGTTACAGTGCAGAGGGCAATGTGGCAAAACTGGTTGATCATCTCTGAGTTGGTTACAGTGCACAGAGGGCAATGGTGCAAAACTGGTTGATCATCTCTGAGTTGGTTACAGTGCACAGAGGGCAATGTGGCAAAACTGGTTGATCGTCTCTTAGTTGGTTACAGTGCAGAGGGCGATGGTGCAAAACTGGTTGATCGTCTCTTAGTTGGTTACAGTGCAGAGGGCAATGTGGCAAAACTGGTTGATCATCTCTGAGTTGGTTACAGTGCAGAGGGCAATGGTGCAAAACTGGTTGATCATCTCTTAGTTGGTTACAGTGCAGAGGGCAATGTGGCAAAACTGGTTGATCATCTCTTAGTTGGTTACAGTGCAGAGGGCGATGTAGCAAAACTGGTTGATCATCTCTGAGTTGGTTACAGTGCAGAGGGCAATGGTGCAAAACTGGTTGATCATCTCTGAGTTGGTTACAGTGCAGAGGGCAATGGTGCAAAACTGGTCGATCATCTCTGAGTTGGTTACAGTGCAGAGGGCAATGTGGCAAAACTGGTTGATCGTCTCTTAGTTGGTTACAGTGCAGAGGGCGATGGTGCAAAACTGGATGATCGTCTCTTAGTTGGTTACAGTGCAGAGGGCAATGTGGCAAAACTGGTTGATCATCTCTGAGTTGGTTACATTGCAGAGGGCAATGTGGCAAAACTGGTTGATCGTCTCTTAGTTGGTTACAGTGCAGAGGGCAATGTGGCAAAACTGGTTGATCATCTCTGAGTTGGTTACAGTGCACAGGGCAATGGTGCAAAACTGGTCGATCATCTCTTAGTTGGTTACAGTGCAGAGGGCAATGTGGCAAAACTGGTTGATCATCTCTTAGTTGGTTACAGTGCAGAGGGCAATGGTGCAAAACTGGTTGATCGTCTCTTAGTTGGTTACAGTGCAGAGGGCAATGTGGCAAAACTGGTTGATCATCTCTGAGTTGGTTACAGTGCAGAGGGCGATGGTGCAAAACTGGTTGATCGTCTCTTAGTTGGTTCCAGTGCAGAGGGCAATGTGGCAAAACTGGTTGATCATCTCTGAGTTGGTTACAGTGCAGAGGGCGATGGTGCAAAACTGGTTGATCATCTCTTAGTTGGTTACAGTGCAGAGGGCAATGTGGCAAAACTGGTTGATCATCTCTTAGTTGGTTACAGTGCAGAGGGCAATGTGGCAAAACTGGTTGATCATCTCTGAGTTGGTTACAGTGCAGAGGGCAATGGTGCAAAACTGGTTGATCATCTCTGAGTTGGTTACAGTGCAGAGGGCAATGTGGCAAAAATGGTTGATCATCTCTGAGTTGGTTACAGTGCAGAGGGCGATGGTGCAAAACTGGTTGATCATCTCTGAGTTGGTTACAGTGCAGAGGGCAATGTGGCAAAACTGGTTGATCATCTCTGAGTTGGTTACAGTGCACAGAGGGCAATGGTGCAAAACTGGTTGATCATCTCTTAGTTGGTTACAGTGCAGAGGGCGATGTAGCAAAACTGGTTGATCATCTCTTAGTTGGTTACAGTGCACAGAGGGCAATGGTGCAAAACTGGTTGATCATCTCTTAGTTGGTTACAGTGCACAGAGGACAATGGTGCAAAACTGGTTGATCATCTCTTAGTTGGTTACAGTGCACAGAGGGCAATAGTGCAAAACTGGTTGATCATCTCTTAGTTGGTTACAGAGCAGAAGGCGATGTAGCAAAACTGGTTGATCATCTCTTAGTTGGTTACAGTGCAGAGGGCGATGGTGCAAAACTGGTTGATCATCTCTGAGTTGGTTACAGTGCAGAGGGCGATGTAGCAAAACTGGTTGATCATCTCTGAGTTGGTTACAGTGCAGAGGGCGATGGTGCAAAACTGGTTGATCATCTCTGAGTTGGTTACAGTGCAGAGGGCGATGGTGCAAAACTGGTTGATCATCTCTTAGTTGGTTACAGTGCAGAGGGCGATGGTGCAAAACTGGTTGATCATCTCTTAGTTGGTTACAGTGCAGAGGGCAATGTGGCAAAACTGGTTGATCATCTCTGAGTTGGTTACAGTGCAGAGGGCAATGGTGCAAAACTGGTTGATCATCTCTGAGTTGGTTACAGTGCAGAGGGCAATGGTGCAAAACTGGTTGATCGTCTCTGAGTTGGTTACAGTGCAGAGGGCGATGGTGCAAAACTGGTTGATCATCTCTTAGTTGGTTACAGTGCAGAGGGCAATGTGGCAAAACTGGTTGATCATCTCTGAGTTGGTTACAGTGCAGAGGGCAATGGTGCAAAACTGGTTGATCATCTCTTAGTTGGTCCCCTTAGACGGTCTCAAGTCTCTGACCAAAGAAAGTGTCTAGTACCCAAGGTCCCAGTGAAGGGTGATGGATTTTCCAGTTGCCAAGTTGGAAGGGAAGTGAAGCCATGGGGCCCATGCAAGGTTTATTTGTACACAAAAGAATCCTAGACCTAGAAAGAGAAGGTCCCTGAGTAAACTTCCCTCTAGCCCGAATTTACAATGTACATGGTGGATAGAGAAGCTATTGTATTCCACCCAAGCCTTCACTGGAAATTTATGTTTTGGGGTCCCTTATGTCCGAAAAAAGCATTTTTAGAAAAAGGTTTGTTTGTGTGTGTATGTGTCTGTCTGTGGACAGCATAGCTCAAAAACAAAAAGACCGTTAAATACCAAACTTGGTATTTAGGTTTAGTATCTTCCTAGGATGCGTACAAAGAATTTCAAGAAAACTCCCAACCACAAACTAACCTTTACATTTCAAAGATTTTGATTTTCTCAAAAATGGCTCTAATGATTTTGATTAAAATCCTGTATATTAAAGATATTTACATCCCAAATGAAATGTATATCTTGAATTTTCTGGGAATAGCCTCTGAAGACCTCTTTATTCTGGATGAATTTTGCTTAACAGCTAAACCATAAGAGATAGACAAAAACTTACTACACAAAAAATGTAGATCTCGTCAAAACACACAATTTATGCATAATGACATCTTTTAAAACATTTGACTATCACTTTAGCATAGCATATTCCTTCAGTTGCCTTCTACTTATAAGGAACTAAGTAATAAGAACATTCTGCTAATGTTTATCTCGATTAAGAAGAATAATCTTTTGTAAGAAGTTTGTTTGCAGAGCAGCTAGAGAAAGTCATGTGAGCGTAACACATCAGATTTTTCTGATTTCATCCTATGAGCTGACCCCTTGGCACCAGTTGCACGTAATGGCGGAGTTGCGAACTAGAAATGTCCCCACTAAGTCAACTTGAATAATCGATTCCTTTCATTCATGCCACTTCTTTTTATTGTATATCCGAGTACAAGACGACCCCCATTTTTCAAAACTTAATTTAGCATATCATGTTTCAAACGCAGGTACCATATAAACAGAAGACTTTTTAAAGAACTTTAAAGGTTTGTCATATATTTTGAACAAAGTAATGGACACTTAAGCTTATTAAGTCCTTTGTTTTTATTATTATTATTATTATTGGTATTTGCATGGAAATTCAGGTTTTGAGCAGTTGCCGGAGAGAGAAGTATGGAAATGTACAGTATATGCAATGATAAAATGTGACGGTGGCGCTAGAGGCAGCACAGCTGTAACGGCAGTTACCTTATGGATGCTATTTTCTATTAAAACAACATACCTAATTACCTAGTTGGAATTTGACATTACACATATGTGTGGCTCCAGGAAGGCAAATGCTGCTAACTGTCTTTCTGCATGACCATTGACTTCCAATACAACATTACATGCAACCACTGATGTGAAAGGGGAAGTCCTATAATCTAATTTTAGTCTTGAAGAGTAATTTTTTTTCCAATGAGAATGCTCATAGGCTGCTTAACGCTAATTTTTGGTGCAAAATGAAATGCTCAAAATCTGTTGTGATAATGTATACCACTTCTCCCTGTACCTGCAAAGTTGGAAACTTACTTTTTCCCCATATGGTATTCAGAAAACATAATCACGATCAAGATGACCCCATTTTGGCAAAAAACATTGTCTTCTATTCGGATAAATATGGTAGTTGTATGTTTCTCTGTTCCTGCCATAAGTATTGTCTATTCTATTGTATATATGAATTGCATAATTGTTATGTTATCTTAAAGCTTAGGGTATTATTGTGAACACAGGCAAAAAAGAAGCTTGAAGATGCACTAGATACATACATCCGAGACCAGATAGAGGTGGCAGCACAGGCCATCTGCATTATGGTACAACACAAGATTGCAGATGGTGATGTCATCCTTGTGTACAGCTGGTAAGTAACAGACAATGTTCAGTGAGTGGCTTTTTAGATCCTTGTGAAAGTTCTAGGGGGGTTGAGAACTATGCAACTATCTCTTTCAGCTTAGCCGGTGTCAGTTTGAATGATTATAAAGGCATTTTGAGTTCAGTGTGGAATATTATGTGCAGTTAACAATTACCTGGAGGAAGGGAAGTCATGTAAACCAGTGTTACATCTTGATATTTGTATGTTATGTTTTTGTCTCCCACCATTTCCAATGGAAATAATTTCATTTTTTCGGGGGGGGGGGGGGGGGGGAACTGCTACCACAGCAGCGAAGGCCAATTAGAATGCCAGTTTCACTCGTTATCCCCCACCTTGTATCGTGTTTGCAAGCAACCAACGTGTTTACATCCAGAAGCCAGTTCAGAAACCTGACCAATCTCGACACAACACTGCTCGGAATATTCCTTTAATTCTTTTAAACGATTAATTATTATTTGGAAACCCTGTGTGATGTCCCATAATTCCTACCGAAACTAATGTTAAAAATACGTTACTCTAAGCATCTTACAAGTAACAAACTATTATCTTTGTACACATTCAGTTTGGAACAAAGAATATTTATTATTTAGGAATCAGCTGATGAAAGAACAAAATGACATTAGACTTTTTTGTTTGTAATGCTTCTATGAAGCACATATGTAATGAGTTCCCTTCTACCTGGTATATTTATTGTATCATGTTTTGCTCCAACAGTCGCATGAGGACTGCCAGTTTGAATTACCTTAGTGAAAGACAGACTGGGCCCATGTTAGGAACTCAAAACAGCCAGCAGTTCTAATTAAGTAGGATGGTTGCCATCATAAAAAGAAGTAGGGGAGAATCACTGTGTCACAGATTTAATTAATGCTATTTAATACATTTTGGTCTGAGCCTTAATTTGACAGTTCTGCCCTCCTGACTGGGTGTTTTAAGGTTTTTTAAAAAATGGTAACTTATCAACTGTTTGAGATAATTCACTGTTTTTTTACTTTCTCTACATGTACTATTTACATAGTGTATAGAGAAGATATTGTATTACATCCAAAAATTCAATACCGAGATTTCACCAGAAAAATGTTTTGAGACCCCCTGAATAAAAAAAAGAGCATTTGTAGAAAAATGTCCATGTACATGTGTGTGTCTGTGGACAGCATAGCTCAAAAACATAAAGTCCGTTGAATATCAAACTTGGTATTTAAGCTCAGTATCTTCTAAGGATGCAACACAAAAGATTTCAAGAAAATTCCCCCCCCCCAACTCAAACCACCCTTTACATGGTCCTTTTTTCAAAAATTTTGATTTTCTCAAAAATGGCTCTTAACAATTGTGATTAGAATATTGTGCATTAAACATTTTTACCTGACAAATAGAGTGTATATCTTGAATTTTCTGAAGACTACTTTATTCTGGATGAATTTTATTGAATTTTTCATAACTGGTAAACCGTAAAAAATAGACAAAAACTTAATACACAAAAAATGTAGCTCATAATAAAACAAAATTTATATCATACATGTTTTTGGTGGAATTGATCGTTTTTCAGTTATTCCTTGTTATTGTTTTCACCTTTAAAAAACTTATACTTTTCTCATACAGGAATTTGTCAACTCGTGTCCATACAAGCAAAGGAACTTCAGTCACATAGCAACCAGCTTTTGACTGTCACTTTAACCTATGGTACTCCCTTATTTTGCTTCTACTTACAAGAAAGCAAGTAATAAGACTATTTCTGCTAATTGAAGTAAATAGAAGCATAAACTTTTTAACAATAATTTGTTGCAGAGATGTAGAGAAAGTCATGTGAATGGAACACTCAGATGATTTTTTTTTAACATTGTTTTTATCCATTAGCTTGATGCTCTGCTTCTGTAAATATAAACATTGAAAAAATGTACTACATATTTTCTTGAAGGGAAAGTAATCGCACAAAAATTTTGTGATAACCTCACATTATCGAGAAATTACAACGTAGAAAATTGCATAAAATTCCTTCAGCGTCATTTACACTCTCACTAAGGACTGCTTTAGATCCTGAATCTTTCTTCTTCCGTAAGATTACACTTGCTTGAGCTAGCCATGCATGCTTCCAAGTAAAATATACTTTCATTTGAAATCTTGCAAATTTGCAAATAGACTTGTGACTGTGATTAAATTAAATGGAAAGAATTTGATTTGGTTTTTGTAACACAAACATAGACCCTCAAGAATGAAGAGTTGAAAATGGGAACAAGTTTATTTGACAAGGAATCGATTAATTACACTAAACAACACTTACGTGGGATTTTTGCTGGAACATGTTTCCTACATTTTCAACTGGACATTGACTAATTCCTTGTGGTGAAGCTGGCTATGCTGGCTCCTCTAGTGGTGGTTCAATGAACTTGCTAAACACGTCCTTCTGTGCAACATTGAAATTGAAAACTCTGTTTCTATTCTTCACAATGAAGATGTGTTCCCATGTGGCCAGCTCTTGTTTTGGTTCCTAATTTATATTTGTCCAAAAGTGGGTGGCAACTGCTGATTTTTCTAATTGTTTTTGATTTCTGTTTCTGAAGAGTTCTTGTTTCGGCACATACAAAATGGAATGCAAGGACTGTAGTCAGATTTATATTGGAAAAACAAAAAGAAAGCTAGAAACATGTTCTGGCAAAAATCCCAAGTAAGTGTTGTTTAGTGTAATTAATCGACTCATTGTCAAATAAATGAATACAACAACACTGTTTACAAACTTGCTCAAAAAGAAACATGTTGGTGACAAGTGTTCTTGAGACTGTACCCAGTAAGTGATGTTTGTGTTACAAAAACCAATTCAAATTCTTTCCGTTTAAAATGTGGTGCCATTGCAATACATATCTCCTAGTGCACACAAATTGTCATGGTGAGTGGTAAAACCAGCCTTAAGTGTCACAAGTTGACTCAGGGCTATGCATGTCTTTCTCTACATCCCTGTAACAAATTTATTCTCATATCCACTGATAATTGAGTCAAGTATTTTAAAACTGAAATCAATAACGAGGAAAATTGTCAACTCCACGAAAAACATGTACCTACATGACATAAATTGTGTATTTTAAGGAGTTCTACATTTTTTGTGTAATAAGTTTTTGTCTGCACTTACGGTTTAGCAGTTAATGCAAAATTCATGCAGAATAAAGAGGTTTTCAGAGGTTATTCCCAGAAAATTCAAGTTTTTTATTTGTCATGTAAATATCTTATATAAAATCAATTTTAATCAAAATGGATAGAGCCATTTTTCAGAAAATCAATTTTCAAAATTTGTTACATATAAAATATAGTTAGGGGTGGGGTTATCTTGAAAATCTTTGTGTTGCATCCTTGGGAGATTGTGAACTTGAATATCAAGTTTGGTATTTAACCAACTTTTTGTTTTTGAGCTATGACATACACAGACCACATTCATTATGCAACAAAAGGTAATAAGAATGATGTCAGGGAAAAGACGATCAGCTCACTGCAAACCACTTTTCAAAATGTTTGGAATTTTACCATTACCTGTGAATATATTCTAGCCATATTGTCATTTGTAATAAATAACCCAGAAAAGTTTACAGATATTCAAAACAAAGAGACCAGACATAGGCAGGACTTACATAGACCTGCAGTTATTCCAAAAAGGGGTTTACTACAAAGGAATAGTTTTGTTTAATTCACTTCGCTCTTCTATAAAAGAACAAAAATAAGTTTAGATCAGAATTAAAAAGATACCTTATTACTCATAGCTTCTATACAGAGGAGGATTTCATTCTGTCAAAAACACTGTAACATTGTAAATATAATAAACATAAATATTCTAAGAATGCAAGTGTACGGGTGGAAACAGACATGTAATTGTAAATTATGCAAAACTGACACCTCTGAAAGAGTTATTATTTGTAAATAAATGTATTAATAAGTATGAATAAATGTAATTGTTGACATGATCTACATCCTAGAGTTTGAGCTTTGAGTCTAGTCTCATAATAGGATCTACAGATTACAATGTTGTGTATGTAAGTTTTCTAAAGATGCCTTTTTTGGATTCAGGGGTCCCAAAACGTATTTCCCGCGAAATCTCGGTATTAAATTTTTGGATGCAATACACTATGTACATAGTATGTGTAGAGAAAGTAAAAAGGCATAATTTTTGAAAGTTTATAGCAGCATTTCTTGAACTCCGTCATGACACATTATTATGTTTGCAGCTCATCTCTGGTGCAACGCATTCTAATACAAGCACACAAGAGTGGGACCAAGTTCCGAGTGGTGGTGGTGGACGGCAGACCCTGGAGAGAAGGGAGGGAGATGCTGCGCCGTCTGGTCAGCTGTGGACTCAAGTGTACATATGTATTAGTGTCTGCAGCAAGTTTCATTATGAGAGAGGTCAGTATGCACCATCCTTGACCCTCCACAGAGCTTAAAGTAGCTTCTATCAGAAATACTATGTCTTTGAATTCTCATCTCTGATGTTTTCCATTCACACGACTTTCTCTGCTTCTCTACAACAAATGCTGTTAAAAAGCTTATGCTTCTTTTTACTTCATGCTAATCAAGAAAAAAATTAGTAGAAATGATTTTCTTTTAAGTAGGAGGGAAATAATTAGGCTAAAACGATGGTCAAATCTTTTAAAAGCTAATTGCCATGTGGATGAAGACTGTTTCTTTGCATTGCCAGGAGTTGACAAATTCCCATATATGAAAAGTTTAAGTATTTTAAAACTGAAACCAATAACAAGGAATATCTAAAAAATGGTCAACTCCACAAAAAAAATGTATACGACATAAATTGTGTATTTCAATAAGATCTACATATTTTGTGTAGTAAGTTTTTGTCTATTGCCTATGGTGTTCTAGTTAAGCAAAATCGAGTAAAATTCATCCAAAATAAAGAGACCTTCAGAGGCTATTCCCAGAAAATTCAAGATACACATTTTATTTGTCGTGTAAATATATTTAATATACGATATTTTGATCAAAATCGTTAGAGCCGTTTTTGACAAAATCAAAATGTTCGAAAATTTTTCCATGTAAAGGTTAGTTTGGGTGGGGGGATTTTCCTCAAAATCGTGTCGAATCCTAGGAAGATACTAACCTTATATACAAAGTTTGGTATTTTACTGACTTTTTGCTTTTGAGTTATTGTCTTCACAGACACACACACATGGTCCTTTTTCTAAAAATGCTTTTTTTGAATACTGGGGACTCTAAAACGTCTATTTTCAGTTAAGTCTCGGTATGGAATTTTTGTGTACAATACAATACCTTCTCTATACACTATGTACATAGTATGTGTAGAGAAAGTAAAACTCTGATGTGTTCTGTTGACATGACTTCTCTGTGACAAGTTATTGTTAAAGAGCTTTTTACTTTCTCTACACGTACTGTATAGAAAAGCTATTGCACTCCACCCAAAAATTTGATACCATGACTGTCTCAATAAACATTTATTCAGGATTGGTATAGTGAGACCTCCTGTGTGTCCTTTCTGCGCCTTAAAGAAGATATGGATGGAAACTATCTACTGCGCTGCCCAACCTTTAGTCAACACGATAACATAGCATTAAATACTGGAATGCAAGAGAGCAAATGGTTTCACTGCCAACTGCTCAACATTAGACACCAACCAACATTGTAAGTCGCCATTGGGGTTGTCATCTCAAAATAATTTGAGAACAACTTGTGGTTTACTGGGAAACATGCGAGTCAGTTGAGAAATTCAATGCTATGCCGGCTTGTTGCCATGGAAGAGCAACCGACTAGAGACCAGGAGATCCGTGGTTCAAATCCCGGCTATGACATTGAATTTTTCGGTCTGACTCTACCTATCCAACTCCTGTCCTACACACGGCTTGTGTGAAATACCTTCTTAACTAAATTTGTTAGAGAGATACAGAGAAAGTCGTGTGAACGGAACACATCAGATTGAAGCTGCCAGTACGCTGGGCTAAGTGCATGTCCCAAGCAGAAAAGCGATGTGTACTTTGTAAATGTTTGGGACCCATAGATATAGCAGACCACTAACACTTTGACTCACTTGAGCAATGTTTCAGTTAATGTTTGTTTGTTTTTATTTTGACAGGTGACGAAGGTGCTTCTGGGAGCCCACGCCCTTTTGGCAAATGGCTACGTGATGTCCAGAGCAGGAGCATCACAAATCGCCCTTGTAGCACATACTTACAATGTGCCCGTCCTGGTATGTTGCGAGACACACAAGTTTTGTGAGAGAGTGCAGACTGACTCTTTTGTTTATAATGAGTTGGGTAAGTGACACATTTGTTATACAAGATCTTTCATAAACAAGGAATTAAGTCCTTTTTTAAAAAAATATCTGATGTGTTCCATTCACATAACTTTCATTACATCTCTGCAACAAATTATTGTTAAAAAGCTTATGCTTCTATTTACTTCATGCTAATCGAGAAAAACTTAGCAGAAATAGTCTTATTACTTGCTTCCTTGTAAGTAGAAGCGAAATAAGAGAGTACCATAGGTTAAAGTAATAATCAAAAGCTGGTTGCTATGTGACTGAAGTTCCTTTGTTTGTATGGACACGAGTTGAGAAATTCCTGTACAAGGAAAAATATTATTTTCAAAGCTGAAACCAAAATCAAGTAATAGCTCAAAAACAATAAACTCCAAGAAAAAAATATATATAAAACATAAATTGAGTGTTTTAACATGCTCTACATTTTTTGTGTTTTAAGTTTTCATCTATCTCTTACGGTTTAGCAGTTGTGCAAAATTCCGTAAAATTCATCCAGAATAAAGTAGCTTTCAGAGGCTATTCTCAGAAAATTCAAGATATACATTTTATTTTTCAGGCAAATATCTTTTAATACACAATATTTTAATCAAAATCGTTACAGCCATTTTTAAGAAAATCAAAATTTTTGAAATTTTTTCCATGTAAAGGGGAGTTTGGGATGGGGGGATTTTCATGAAAATCTTCGTATCGCATCCTTGGACGATACCAAACTTAAATACCAAGTTTGGTATTTAACAGTCTTTTCGTTTTTGAGCTATGCTGCCCCCCCCCACACATGCACGCACGCACCCATTCACACACACATGCACAGACATTTTTCTAAAAGTGCTTTTTTTGGATTCAGGGGGTCTCAAAACATATATTTGCGGTTAAATCTCGGTATTTAATTTTTGGGTGCAATACAATACCTTTCCTATACACTATGTACATAGTACATATAGAGAAAGTAAAAATGGAATTCCCGATTTACCACGCAAATCATCTGTAGCTGCATTTAGATTGGCAACGGAATATGACTGTTTGGGTATAGATTGAAATATATGAATCTCCAAACTGTGTAACTCAGATGAAGACATGGATTTGGAGCATCTTAAAATCTGTGCTTCAGTAACTGACCATTAAAATATCTCGGAACACCCGACCATCATCAGCTGAGTGTTTTTATTTCCTCTACACATACTATGTACATAGTGCATAGAGAAGGAAAAGCAGTATTGCTCCCAAAAATTCAATACCGAGATTTCACCACATATACAAGTTTTAGGGTCCCTGTATCAAAAAAAAAAAAAAGAGCATCTGTGTCTGTGGACATGATAACTCAAAAATGAAAAGCCAGTAAAATACCAAACTTGGTACTTAAGTTTAGTATCCTCCAAGGATGCGACACAAAAATTTTGAGACTACCCTTTACATGGAAAAAATTTTAAAAATTTTGATTTTCTCAAAACTGACTCAAATGATTTTGATTAAAATGTTGTATATTAAAGATATTTACATGACAAATAAAATGTATATCTTCAATTTTCTGGGAATAGCCTCTGAAGGCCTCTTTATTCTTGATTAATTTTTCTGAATTTTGCGTAACTGGTAAACCGTAAGAGATAGACAAAACTTACTTCACAAAAAACATAGATCACATTAAAACAGACAATTTCTGCCATATACATTTTTTTCGTGGAATTGAGCATTTCTGAGATATTCCATGTCATTGTTTTTATATTTAAAATACTTAAAATGTTTCTCACATGGAAAGTTGTAAACTCTTGGCCCTGCATAGAAACAGGTTTCAGCCACATGGCAACCAGTTTTTAAAAGATTTTACTATCGTTTTAGCCTAGTGCATTCCTTTATTTTGCTTCTACTTAAAAGGAAGCAAGTAATTAAGACAATTTCTGCTAATGTTTACCTGATTATCATAAAGTAGATAGACGATTAAGCTTTTAAACAATAGTTTGTTATAGCAATGTGGAGAAAGTGTTGTGAATGGAACACATCAGATTTTTTGGGCTTGCCATGGTATGGTGCTAACAAGATCACAGAAGGATGTCAATATGGTTGGTAGTTAAAAGTATGAACATTTTTGCAACAGGTGATCCAGATGATCTTGTGTCCATTGATTCATGTTCTGGAGAGCTTCCATTGTCCAAGTGGCGCAGCATAGGCAGCCTGACACCGCTCAATCTCACATATGACGTCACGCCACCGGACCTGGTGACAGCAGTGGTTACAGAACTGGCCATCTTGCCTTGTACCAGCGTTCCAGTGATCCTGAGAATAAAACCCACTGAGGCGGGCAGTGCCCTCTAACGGACTCAATCCATTTTTATGTCATGTAATATTATTGTGCTTCTTCCTTGTTGTTTGCTTTATCTTGGAATATCTCTTTGTAGAATTTTGCTTTGAAATACAATTCAGAGGATCAAATTGATGGGAGCCAAAAAGTTTTATCTGGGTTTAAATAAATTTAAGGCACATTGAAGCAATGATGATCTGCTGATTGACATTTTTTACATTTACCAAACTCTAATGTTGATGGAAAGTAAACCTAAAGATCTGCTTGTGCAGAGTTTAGAATATAAACTTTGAAATGTATGGGAGGCATTCAGAAAATGTTTACAATTGTATTTTTTTGTTTCTTGTTTATTAATGAGCATTATACCCCTCCGTAAATCCTTGCACTTGACAGTTCTGGTAATTTCGCGTAAGGTTGGCTATGCTGCCTTTGCAGTGTTGCCAGAGTAACTAGTAAACAACAACAGCTGATTACAAATGGCTCTATCGTGTGTAAAGACCAATATAAACAGTGTACATAGTAAATGAATGCCGATGAATAATGAAACTAATTTGTTATAGTTGATGTAAATTTAAAATAACAGTCATACTGTAATGCATGTACCATACATGATGTATTTACGACAATATAGAACAGATTAATACAAAACAGCTCGTTACAATGAGAGAAAGGTATAACAAAATGATTTTCACCAGTTTAGAATTTTAATGGCTCAATTCTATCCAAGTCTCTGTCATCATTCTCGGAAGCTTTATCGTCATTGTAAAAATAATTAGTGTTCACATTCACTGGTGATTCCGTCTAATTCCTGTGCTTCTTGTATTATTTTGTTCACATGATTCACTTTCTTCTTCCAGAAGCTGCGTCCACTCTCACCACACTTTCCCACAAAAGTCTATCCACTTCTATAATTGTGAAAGTCTTGTTATGTTCCCTCACATACAAACAAACACTATCAACAAATATAAATAACAATGAATAATACGTAGCTTGCACAGAACAGCTCAACGCACATGTTAGGACCTAACAAACTGAGTACATAACGGTGCGGCATTTAGATCCGTTTCTATTGTCAGACCAACCGACCAGAATGCTGTTTTGTGATTGGTTCAGAAAGTCAAACGGGTAAAGCTCTTTATCTGTTTACTGTGGATGTACCAACTCAATTGTCAAGTGCAAGGTGGGGATAGACTACACTAAAGTCATTGCTATGTCTAGTGTTATATTCATGATTTTCATAGTTTATTTTATTACTATTTGTCTTTGTATGCAGTACAGTTCAGAAAATTACTAAGCTAGGAAACATAAGCAATTTCATATTTATAAATTCTGGTTTTACACTAGCACAGTACAAATTCCTTTCTTTTGAAGGATAAAAATTCTGTTCTACAAAAGGTTGCGATTTGTCTTACAAATAAATAACTGTATTCAGTTTACTCAACATTCATCAATTTGAGAGTGCCAGTTATTTTTATTATTATTATTGTTGTTGTTGCTGTTGTCTAATATGACTCCAAGATATCTTATGGTTTCAATTTCCTCTAAGGTTTTTCCATCAATACTTATAACAGGTTTGAAATCAGCTTCCTGATTAGATATAAGCATGTACTTAGTTTTATTAATATTAATCTGATTTAAAATCTGAATGAGATGGTTTATTACAATATTAGCATTAATTTGCAAATGCTGTAAACATTTATGTGATCTCCTCCTTATCCCACAACATTTTGCTTAAAACACTCCCTCAAACTGTGGCTGTATCACAGTAGTGCCTCTTGTTTTTGAGACTCACTAAGAGATATTCCAATGAAATATAGGTTGTGGTTTAACACATTTTCTTGATACTTAATCTTCACTATGCTAACGTGTGTATGGAATACTCCTGTTTTTTATCTTTGCAAATGTATATTATTTTGTATAAACTGATTGTGAGAATTATTACCTTGGTAAGAGTGTCACATT
The DNA here is from genome assembly GCA_030762935.1 of Hymenopus coronatus. Classification (NCBI taxonomy): domain Eukaryota; kingdom Metazoa; phylum Arthropoda; class Insecta; order Mantodea; family Hymenopodidae; genus Hymenopus; species Hymenopus coronatus. Next base: position 3,518,048 of record CM060880.1, on the reverse strand, counting down.
GTCATTCTAGGAGATATGAATGCCACAAATTACAAGAAATGCTTTGAGGATACTTAACAAAAGGTTGCAGATGCTGATAGAGGGTGTTTACTTAGAGGTTCAAGTTATACTTTGATAAACTGTACAGAAATGCAATATGGTGGTACTAGCTAAAAGTTGCTTGTATATGGTTTAGTGATGTTCATTTTGCTGGGATTGTGTTCCATTTTCATTTAAGAAATACAATAAAGGCACAAGGTTACATGAGAGTGGACATTGCAGATACTTTCTTGCAGCTATTACTTCTTGATTAAGTTTTCAATCCTTCCCATGTGAAATTGATTCAGGCTGGATCTAAAAACTTTAAAAATTAAAATATCTTATTACCAACAATGAAAGGGTGTTTTGGAACAGTGAAAAGTGATACAAACCCAACTCAAAAATATTCTATCTTATTAACACTTATTCAGTTACACATTCCTAACATTACCGTACTTTTTGGACCATAAGACACACTTTTTTTCGTTATAAAATACTGTCTAAAATGTAAGTGCGTCTTATGGTTTAATTCAATTGTGAAAATCAGCTAAATTTACTGTTAATTTCAACAATACATGGATCATTAGCAAGGGACTGTATTCTAATTGGGGTTCAAGGTTCAACATAACATAAAGCACCATTAGAAGCATATGAACCTTAATGACAGACATATCTAATAGCAGTTTTGTCCTATAACAGGTTAAAGGAAAATTTCCTCTCACAGCCCCTTTCTTTATGTTGAGTTGCCAGTAGCAAGTGAAGCTCTCGTGTCTGTATGCGATGCTGCTAAACAGAACAGATTCTCATACAGTGTTGCATTCAAATTTCTGTTGTAAAAGGGCACAGTAATAGGGCAGCAGAAAGGCATTTTGGGCCCCCACCAACTGAGAAAATGATCTGCAGAAAGTGAAAATGAAGTCTATTTGTTGTGCTGCAAAACAGAGTGAAATGCGTGGGATGCCTATATCAAGTAAGTAATAGAGAATAAAACTTTTAGTATTTTTATTTCAAAATTTTCTTAACAAAATCATGACTGCGTCTTATGGTCCAGAGTGTCCTGCGCTCTGAAAAATACGGTATGTAAATGTCAACCTACCTAATTTTATGTTGATTTTCAAAAAAATTCATTTTATTGCTTGATAAAAAACATGCATGCAGCATATTTATTGTATTGTAAAATGAACAGAGCCCTTATTCTGACAACTTAAATATTCTTTTAGGTATAATGATAATAATATTGATAGTGATAACAAAATAAACGGGTACACATGTAATAATTAACTCAAAACAAAACAAACATTCACTCTCTGGAAGCGACTCTATTCCCTCCAGATGAGAATCATCGTCTGAGCTGTTGCTTTCCGCTGCAAAGTTGATAACAAGGGGTCACTTAAACAATGCTGCTTCTTTCCATACATGTGGCACACTGTATCAACTGTTGGCAGCTCATTTTTAAAAAGAAATTGTGCACTATAACGTGAATTGCATTCTTACCGAAATTGTCACATTCTTGCAGCACATGTTTTCTTTTTTCCCCAGGTGTAACTACTTTTTCCATTTAAGATTTTTCTTTGCGAACACTGTTTATGCTTTAGCCGAAACACTGCTAAACTCAGATGTTAATTTCACAAAAAGTGTTGGATATGTCTAATAAAACTTAAAATAAATATTCAACACTATAGTTTTTTCATCACTAGTTTACCTGCTTTATGTAACTTGATGATGATGTAAGAGGAAATTCACAGTGATCGTCCTCCATGATTCTTAACAGAAACAACCAGCAACCATTACTGTGTAAACAATATCAGATGACACACGAATAGCATATTGGGACTTTTAGCTCTATTTAATGGTACAAATTGGCATCAATTTAAGTCTTAGATGTTTATATTGAATATTATACCATTTAAAAATAAATGTATTATGTAATTTAGATTGTTAGCATGGGATGACATTCCTATGTGCACTGCTACTGTGTTGTACTGCTCATGTGGATCCGTTTTAGTGCAGATCAATCTAAAAGTGAATGGATAATAGTTTTTTTCCTCTTCTGAGCCACTTGGCGCAAAATAAAAGTTGTCATTGAATTTCTTACTAATGTACATTATTTCACTGTCTGTCTGTGTTCATTTGAATGCCGTCTTCACATAACATGCAGAAAACTCTAAAATTCCTTGGCTATTCGTAAACAGCATTGGAAACAAGAGAGAGGAAATTCTGCTTGAACATGTTTTAAGTGGCAACAAATGACATCCCTGCATACATCTAATGATGATGAGATACATCCAACATGACCAGCAGTCATGCGGTTATAACCACATCCTGGGTTAGTGTGTTCATTGAGATTATTAAAATCTGCACATGAATTAAGTTGCCAAGGGGTTGATGACCGTAAGCTCCAGAATGTAGCCAAGGGGTTGATGACCGTAAGCTCCAGAATGTAGCCAAGGGGTTGATGACCGTAAGCTCCAAATTGTAGCCAAGGGGTTGATGACCGTAAGCTCCAGAATGTAGCCAAGGGGTTGATGACCGTAAGCTCCAGAATGTAACCAAGGGGTTGATGACCGTAAGCTCCAGAATGTAGCCAAGGGTTTGAGGACCCTAAGCTCCAGAATGTAACCAAGGGGTTGATGACCGTAAGCTCCAGAATGTAGCCAAGGGGTTGATGACCCTAAGCTCCAGAATGTAGCCAAGGGGTTGATGACCGTAAGCTCCAGAATGTAACCAAGGGTTTGAGGACCCTAAGCTCCAGAATGTAACCAAGGGGTTGATGACCGTAAGCTCCAGAATGTAGCCAAGGGGTTGATGACCGTAAGCTCCAGAATGTAGCCAAGGGGTTGATGACCGTAAGCTCCAGAATGTAACCAAGGGGTTGATGACCGTAAGCTCCAGAATGTAGCCAAGGGTTTGAGGACCCTAAGCTCCAGAATGTAACCAAGGGGTTGATGACCGTAAGCTCCAGAATGTAGCCAAGGGGTTGATGACCCTAAGCTCCAGAATGTAGCCAAGGGGTTGATGACCGTAAGCTCCAGAATGTAACCAAGGGTTTGAGGACCCTAAGCTCCAGAATGTAACCAAGGGGTTGATGACCGTAAGCTCCAGAATGTAGCCAAGGGGTTGATGACCCTAAGCTCCAGAATGTAGCCAAGGGATTGATGACCCTAAGCTGCAGAATATAGCCAAGGGATTAATGACCGTAAGCTTCCCAATGTAGCCAAGGGGTTGATGACCCTAAGCTGTAAAGTGCAGCCAAGGTGTTTAGGATCCTAAACTCCAGAATGTAGCTGAGGTATGTTTTTATAAGGAAAGAAGTGAGCAGTCACACCAAAGGCCACAGCTGCTGAGATATGACAGGACAATAGTCGAGATATCTGTGAAGAGCAAACCCCAATGAACCACTGAATTTTGCAACATGTTCATTCGTGTTTCCCCCCCCCCCATGTGCTTGAATATGGCGCTGATTTGCACTACTTAAGAAAGGTGGCCAATAAGGGAGTGTGGGTGGGTAATGCAACTTTATTCAAGCAACAGCTTGTGCTTAACGCATTGCTTAAAACTTCAGGATTATGTTGCATATACTCTATAGCATTCCATGAGTAATTAACAAATAATTATAACATTGTCTCTTACCAACGGGAGTGAAATGGAAAAGCAGTAAGTAATCACTTTGTAACCTTGGTAGATTCTGAAATAACAAAAATACTAAAAACATTTGATCATCTTACATAGCTGTAAGAAAAGCAAACAAAGAAAAAAAGCACCAAAAATCCAATAATGTGGAAACTTACAGACAACTGCATTAGTTGGTCAGATGTAAACATGAACTTGATTTAAATGAATTGAGTCTACACTTTTCGCTCCAACTTTGTCTTTGTTTGGAAAGACCAGCTTCAGGGTACTTTAACCCTAACTTCAGTTGCAGGGATGACTGACGGACGCTACATACAACAGGTGGTTGTGTGCTGCCCTCTACTCTTGTCAACAGGATGATGTCATCCATGGTGGGGACCTCAAAATTCATAAGGGAATCTTCTTCCTTGGTGATAAACATATTTCTCCAAATTTGCTGTTCCAAAGGTTTCTTTACAGATTTAATTGACTCTATTTCTTCCTTTATGTTATGATTTTCAGACCAAAATTGATGTGCTACTGCAGATTTGTCTAGTGCTTGTACCTAATGCTGCTCAAGTGTTCTTTTGTCCTAGTTTCCAAATTTCGGTTTTTTTTTTTTCCCTTATAGCCCACTTAACATCTAAGGTCATATTGAGGGCTTTGCACTTGAAACTACTCGTCTGTAGGTCCTTTTTTTTTTTTTACATTTGATTTAAGTCATTTTATTTTCCTCAAACACACACATTCACTCTCACATACATACTCCAGACTCGTGGGGGATAGGGAATAATTCTGGTTAAAGAAACCTTCCCGGCCCCAGCCAGGAATCGAACCCGGGACCCCTGGGTGAAAATGTTTTGTTTTCCCGCTATAAATCTTATTATAGTCTCAGCAGCTCATTTTATAAATCCTGATTTTTTTAGTGTTTGATGTGGCACCTTTCAAAGGTTGATTCAGAAAGTTCCAAATATTATCTATTTTGAGGGCCCTTTTTTTTATATATGAACTTGTTTGTTTGTTTAATATTTTGGAATTAATTTAAAATTTGATACAGTTACTACCTAAGTGATTTATTTATTTCTCTGTGTACAATGCATTTCAACATCCAGTCGCAATAATAAAGTATATAGCATGCAAGTGTTTAACAGATACATAAAAGTGTTTACTTGGCTTTTAATGTTCTAGCAGCAGCCATTAACATTAGTGCCAAATGGACAGTCTGGTCACAAACATTTGTAGTTTCATTCTTTTGATGGGACATTGCTAAAAGTATATTTGATACGAGGGTGATTCAAATATGAACAGTAATTTTGTTAAAAATATTTATTGATTAAATATATACACAAGTGACTTCATCAGCATAGCCTCCTTCACACTCTACACATTTTTGGAAGCTTGAACATTCCTTCTTCAAAAAAAGTTTGAGGGTGTGTCACCAACCAATTGCGCACATGCTCCTCGATGTCCTTGTTGTTTTTGAAATGATTCCCTCCAAGCGATTCTTTCATAGGTGCAAGCAAAAAATAGTCAGGGGGGGGGGGACAAGTCTGGACTATAGAGGGGTGTTGAAGGGTTTCCCAGTGCATGTTCGCCATTGTGTCCATTGTCAAATTGTCTTGGAGAAGGATGACAACTCTGATGGGCATACGACGTCGTTTGCTTTTACAGACCTTAACAATTGGTAAGAGTAAGCTGCAGTCACTGTACGTCGATCATGAAGAAAATCAACCAGCAAAACTCCTCTGTGAGACGACTTGACCTTGGGCATCAAGCATGACCTTCATTTTCCACAAATTCTCGGCCGCCCTTAAATTGCCTGGCCCAAGTAAATACTTGATTCTGTGACAGTGTCCCCAAACTGTGCCCTTAAACGAGTTAAAGTCTCCGAAGGTTTAACCCCTTCCTTGGTTAAAAACTTGATAATGCATTGTGCAACAGACAAAGGGACTTGTTGCTCACACATGGCTGTACTGACGCCAGTTCAACCCCCCACTCTGAAGTGCTTCCTCCAAGATACGCCACTATATTTGAATCACCTCATGTGTAAGCATCTGCAACCTTGAACAAATGTAATGTACACTACAATAACTTCAGTGCTGATTTTTGTTTGTGCAGGTAACGGAATGTTTGTCTAGCTTAAGCTTCATCAGACAAATGTTATATATTGTCACATTCAGATAAAATGCAATGGATTATAGAAGAATTATCTGTCTTTATTATTGAACTTGAACTTCCCCTAATTATAGGCTTGTTAAATTATAAGGTAATCCCTGTCGCAGCTTCTGTCCACTGGGCGAGAAATCCTAGAGTTGCTGGTAAAGGTGCAATAAAATACGTATCTTAAGATAAATTATGGAAATGTTGACATACACTGGTCTAAGCTTGTTAGCAGGAATCCTTGCGATGCTATCACAAGTTTGTGCTGCTCTCTAACTTGCTATACTGCTGCCTGTTTGGGAGCAGATGCTCAGTATTTATTTAAGGTAAGGACTCCAGTGTGCCTTTGCTGGTGACTCTTGGGTCTAATGAACAGTGCAGAGAGGTTACCTTATAATTTAATGACCCTATAAATTTCAGCAATAACTGAGTTACATTTCTTCGAAGAAATTGGCAAGTTATTCTCAGAGACAAATGCTGCAATCAAGCTCCAGGCTGCTCTTTTCTTCACTTGACAAATTAGGTATGCATTTTTATTCAGGGTTTAATAAAAGTTACCCTTAACAATGTAAATAACTTCAATGAAATTTAATACTTACACCTATTATAAATAATAATCATAACCATCATCCTTCCATTTTCTTATAATTTATATCATAATTGCTTATACATTTCAACCATTCTTCTTCTTCTTCAGATATATTGTTTTGTTTAGTCTTTCTTGATAAAGTCTCCTGATGCTAGGCTCTTGAAGTAGGTTCATTTGAAATGAAATATCTCTAAGCAGTAAAAGAATGCACCAGACAAGATCATATTGGAAACAAAGATATAAAAGAAAAGATACAAATAAATAGAGAAAAATGGGAAAGTCATTTACAAAGAATGGATAACTCTTGCATTCCATTTCAGTCATACAAATATAAACCTGTAGGCTACAGAACAAAAGTTGGGAAGAGGTGAGAGCATTCAGTGTCCTATAGTTGACTAAGACAACGGGGAGCACCAAGGGCATGTCTCGGACCTCTACTTGCTTCGCCATAGGGACATATCTTGGTGGATTGATCCGATGTTGATTTGATGGAACACTCGGTCGGTGCGGCCGTAATTGCCATCCCGTTGGCTGGAATTTTCTATGTAGGTCCTGGGCCCGATCTTGCGACGCTGCATCCATCGAACGGCGAAGCACTTGCAGCTGGCTCACATTCCGGCCCGTCCTATGAGTTCAATAAGCTTCTTGACAATGCCTGGCGACGCGCATTCCATTCGGTGGAGTACTCCGGTCCAGAGCGCGTTCCTTGATTGCTGGCCTTCAGGACCATCTCGTGCCTTATCCGCACACTCCTGGATGTTCGCGGTGCTTGGAAGCGCCACCTCGGCCTGGCCGAGTCGCAGGATCGTAGCTCCTGTGGGCCCCCTGACCAAGTATCACCCTCGACACGCTTTAAGAGTGTTACGGTGCTGCGACTAAGAGCTAACTCCAGCAAGACCTCCTCCTCATTAGGCAAGGTGTCGTCCGATGCCATTATTAGCTGGCAGGGCCGATTCGGTTTCGTTGGCAAATCCTTCGTAACGGCCAATCTGATTACGGCATCGGCGGTTCCCGTGTCCACTAGAAATCTGCGCAACGTCCTTGTATCCAGCCATCCGTGACGAGACTGTCACTCAGTCGTCTGCTCAAGGTACGCAATGTCACTCGAGGGGATGGTGAAGACAGCCCCGATATGGCCCTCGCCATGCCGTACTTATTCGTTTCCCATCTGCTCCGGGCACTAACACACCCCATTCAATTTACGTCTGTTCCCGCCGCAGTGAATTCTCCTGGTCCTCGGTGTAGGGGTTTTGTTACCCTGACAGCCTCCAACCTCAACGCGGCTGTTAGCACCTCGTGTATAAAATTTTACTTGCTGAGCATCAAACGCTTTCTATCTCGGCGTCATGCATCCCGTCATTAATTGAATAGGCGGCTTCTCGGGAGACGTAAGAGCTGGACGGAAAGGCCACCAGATTGCATCGCTTATTGTTCGATGACCAATGTAAGCTCCTTTCGCGGTTGCCGCTGCCTCGACTTGAGCTGACCTTAATAAGCTGCGATCAAGAAATAGTTCCCGAAGCAGTTCTCGAGCGCCTCCCAGAGGTCTCCAGATGATACGGATGTCGGAATCGTATTCAAACCCCTGAAGGCTGGCTAACAGGCTACTTCATCGTCTGCCGTCTAATGGTTATGGGTAACGATGGCAACGAACTGTCGGCGGACGACTTCGAACCTCGACGTATCGTCGTACTTTGGTGACTTGACGCACGCAGATGTTGCATTGTGTCCAGGTGTTACGAACTTCATATCCCTAAGTTTTCTGCTAAGCATTTGTTCTGCCATGCAGTTCACTTCCTTGGCGCTGCCGTCAATTCTTCCTTCCAATATGTTAAGCCGTTCTCGGAAGTCCTCCAGGGCTCAAGCCGGCCAGTCGTCTATCAAGTTTAGTGGATAGCTCCATCTTCTCCATTGCCGACTTCGTTTTGCGTTCCATCCGTTGCGGTTTCCATTCCGGTCTTCATTTCCGTCTGCACTTTCTCTAATATGGTACAGTATTTTTCACAACATGAAGGCCTTGCCCCAATCTTCTTCTAAAGTCTTGCGGTTGGAAACCATGTTGCCAAGTCTTCCACTTACTGGTCCCTTAACTGAGGCAAGATTCTCCGCTTCTAAGAAACAGATTTTACTGCGTTGCCTCTCGACCCTTGCACAGGTTCGTCTTTTGTTTGCTAATGGTTATTGCTCATTGCTAGGGGGAGCGGTCCCGTTTGAGGGCCGTCATGTTTTGGAAAAAACTATACCTATTTTGTCATTTCGCCCCTCATTTCTTCCAGCTGGTGTTCACCGTCGCTATTTCACTTCCTATTTTCTTCATTCCGGAAATTACATTCTCCATTTCGCCCCTCTGAAGCATTTCCTCCATTTCTGGACGTTTTTTCTTATCTCACTTCTGGCACCGATGTAACAAACGAGAACACCAGTTTCTGTTAAACTCACTTTATTTGTTACTAGGGCACTCCAAACGTTTAGTGCACAAAGATTTGAGTAGCTGGATTCACGTCCATTTTTAGCAATCGTCACGCACAATAAAATTATATAGATTGACTTTTCTAATGCTCCTCACAGTGTCGGTCTCTCTTGTACAGTTCCGTAGCCGCGTTCCGAAAGTTCCAGTCTTAGAAATTAGGGGAAAGTTATGTTTTATCCATTAGAAGGAGATCGCTCTGGATGTGAAGAAGTCTTTCAGGGAAACACACAAAGACATTTGTTTGGCCGGCTAATGTATCCTCCGTTCTTTATGTTGTTGGAGCAGGTAACGCAGCTGTCCCTCGAGCAGAAGGGGGATTCAGCCGTCAATACAGTATATTTAATTTCAAGGCATCTGTGCTACACTGCGATTAGATGCATTTTATGTTAGTAATTGCATTAAATATTAATTAGTACCCAACTCGGTATAGCAAGTCGGCGCCTATGGCTCTATTAAGTTTATTGTGTATTTAACGCCGACAAGAAAAACGTGTGATTAAAGACACGCTTTAACATTATTAAAAGCTTGTAATTCGTCCAAAGACAATTTTTATTTTAATGCTAGAACTAGGGGAATAGCGTATGACATGAAACAGTAATGCAAGTGATGTTTATTTCGGGAATTTTCTATTCAAGAGAATAACAGCTTCCCATACAATTAATGGGTTGCCAAAATGACAAAGCATACTAAAACAGCATAAATATAAACTTAATTTACATAGATAAATTTAGGGTTAGCAATAAAAGTCACTATAACAACATTACATAAATATACATATGAAAAACTATTAATGATAAATGTGCACAATACAATGCTCACTGACTTCAGGTGTATTTCTCCCATATGATTTATGGTTTTTAAGTTATTGGCCCTCTCATGAGCCCAAGGGCTCATTGGGACCTATGACTAAATAAATAAAAATACATTATACTCAGGAGTGTGAATAATAGTGATTTCTAAAAAATTGCAAGTGGTGCCGTAAATTTTTATAAATTCACTGCCCTTAAAGTAAGCCTCTGGCTATCATATAATAAATAGTAAATAAATAAACAATAAATCTAAATAATAACACATAGTAAAATTATGTGTTAAATGCAAAAAAGAAGTTATAGGAAAATATGGAAAAATCTTGCAAGCGACAATTCTCATATCACCATACGACTACTTACTCAAGTGTATAATTATACAATATAACTTCTAGATATTATAGTATGCCAAAAGCGTTATAATACGTATTTATTTGCCATACTGCTTTGTAAAAAAGTATTTCTAATTTATTATCGTAATATTTACACATACGAGATGTTTGTTTGCGTTGGCTGTTATCCAATTTCGACAGACATCATGTGATTGCATGCATTTGATTAGTCAAATGTTAGGTTTGTTTACAACGTGCTCGTGTGGAATTTTGGAGTAATTTTTTGGAATAAAATCACCAGCTAAGGACATTAAATTAAACAGTGATAAAGTTTCAAAGAATTCGTGTTTAAACTAAATATAGGCAGGTAAATAATGGTGAGTGTTAAAATCCAAATGGTCTCTGGCGTTTATAATCTTCATTAGTTTATTTGCCATTTTTCTTTACTATCTCAGATAACAACAAAAGAAATTTAAAGAGCATCAAGAAGCTTTCATTTTGCTAGTAGCTTTTTGTAATGAAATGGTTAATTCTGTGTAAGGATAGTGCAAGATTGGTTAGGAGGCTGTTAACCATTTTGGATGTAATCATTTTAAAGCTATACAGCTATTAAATATTGAGTTTGTTTGCTCTTCCACTTCGCAGCACTCTATATTGAGCAGTAATCGCAAGGATTGAACACGTCATGCTATGTACACCCATCATCAACGCTTTTCACACACCCTTCAATTTCTATAATGTTATATGGTTATAAACAACGTCTTGCCTAAAATGTACAACGGGCAAAACAGAAAACGTTTCGGTACACCACCATTTACACGTGTACCCATATTAGAAAACGTGCAAGGCTCAGTCACAGGCACTGATATTAGTTTTCTAGATCCTATTTTTTATATATGATTGGAACCAGTTTGTGAAATACTTATTGGTGCCAAGTACACATTTTGAAAGACTTTGTTGCTTTTGCTATCAAACATACTCAGAAGCAAAGTATTACAGTAGGTTATTTCAGATTTGGTGAGCTTCATTTTCTCAAGCCAAATTGACAAGCTGAAATTTTTTTGAACATTCTTCAATATGTATAGTTACGATCCAAAACAGTTTACCGATATTCCCTGCAGATACGCTTCCTAAGGTCTGAGAGAGTTAACTAAGCACTTTACAGTCACTTGTTAGCCATGTGACAAAATCTGATGTGTCACACTCATATGACTTTCTTTAGCTGGTCTACAAACTTCTTACAAAAGATTGTTCTTCTTTCTACACCATGCTAATTGAGATAAACATTAGCAGGATGTTATTATTTAGTTCCTAATGCACTAAGCTAAAGTAATAGTCAAAGGTTTTAAAGCTATCGTTATCCAACTGTCAATGCCATTTTTACTTTCTCTACACATACTATGTACATAGCGTATAGAGAAGGCATTGCACTCCACCAAAAAATTTGATACCGAGATTTCACCAGAAATATATGTTTTAGGGTCCCCTGTATCCAAAGACAGCATGTTCACAAAAAGGTCTGGGTGTGTCCATGTGTCTGTGAACCCGATAACTCAAAAACGAAAAGTCAGTAAAATACCAAACTTGGTATTAAGTTTAGTATAGTCCAGGGATGCGACACAAAGATTTTGAGAAAAATCTCCCCACCCTAAACTACCCTTTACATAGACATTTTTTTGATAATTTTGGTTTTCTTAAAAATGGCTCTAACGATTTTGATTAAAATATCGTATATTAGAAATATTTGCCTGACAAATAAAATATATATCTTGAATTTTCTGGGAATAGCCTCTGAAGACTACTTTATTCTGCTAAACCGTAAGAGAGGAAAAAAAAACTTACCACACAAAAAATTTAGAGCTCTTTAAAACACACAATTTATGTTATATGCATTTTTTCATGGAGTTGATTGTTTTTTAGATATTCATTGTTTTTGGTTTCAGCTTTAAAAACTTACACTTTTCTCATACAGGAATTTGTCAACTCCTGTCCATACAAACAAAGGAACTTCAGTCACATAGCAACCAGCTTTTGAGTATCACTTTAACCTATGCTACTCCCCTATTTACAAGGAAGCAAGTAATAAGACCATTTCTGCTAATTTTTTCTCGATTAGCATGAAGTAAATAGAAGTATAAGCTTTTTAACAATAATTTGTTGCAGAGATGTAGAGAACGTCATGTGAATGGAATACATCAGATTTTATTATTTGTTTTTGGGTGCATTATAAAAGAGTTGTGGTTTAGCTTGCAGTCTGAAGGTTGTTTTGTTACATTGAACTCTGGCATGTAACACTTTGATAAGGTTCTAAAGTCCTTGTAGCGTTAGCAGTCATCTTGTGAAACAATTGAATACATACAGTACAGAGCAGATAGCAACATATATTCCTGTAACACATCACATAGGAAACAAGTCTGATTTAAAAATCCATTCACATGACTTTCTCTACAACAAATTATTGTTAGAAAGCTTATTCTTCTAACTACTTCAAACTAATCTAAAAAAAGTTAGCCAAAAGGTTCTTATTACTTGCTTGCTTGTAAGTTAGGGTTGCCAGAATGTACTGGAGAAGGCCCAATGACCAATGGATATTTGAGTAAATGGTGACAGAAATTGTTACACAGATTATTGCTTTCTCTACATGTACTATGTACATAGTGTATAGAGAAGGTATTGCACTCCACCCAAAAATTTGATACCGAGATTTAACCAGAAATATATGTTTTAGGGTCTCCTGTATCCAAAAAAAAACATTTTCAGAAAAAGGTCTGTGTGTGTGCATGTGCATGTGTCTATGAACACGATAGCTCAAAAACAAAAAGTCAGCAAAATACCAAAGTTGGTATTTAAGTTTAATATCTTCCAGGGATGCGACACAAAGATTTTGAGAAAAATCCCCCCACCCCAAACTACCCTTTACATGGAACTTTTTTCAAAAATTTTGTATATTAAAGACAAAAAAAATGTATATCTTGAATTTTCTGGGAATAGCCTCTGAAGAGTACTTTATCCTGGATCAATTTTACGGAATTTTACACAACTGTTAAACCATAAGAGATGGACAAAAACTTACAGCACAAAAAATGTAGAGTATCTTAAAACACACAATTTATCTTATATACATTTTTTTCATGGAGTTGATCGTTTTTGAGATACTCCTTGTTTTTGGTTTCAGCTTTAAAAACTTATACTTTTCTCATACAGGAATTTAACAATTCCTGTCCATACAAACAAAGGAGCTTCAGTCACATAGCAACCAACTTTTGACTACCACTTAAACCAATAGTACTCCCTTATTTCGCTTCTACTTACAAGGAAGCAAGTAATAAGATTATTTCTGCTAATTTTTTCTCGATTAGCATAAAGTAAATAGAACCATAAGCTTTTTAACAATAATTTGTTGCAGAGATGTAGGGAAAGTCGTGTGAATGAAACACATCAGATTTTTTTGTATTATTATGGTCACAAGATCAAATTCTTACTAACATAATAAAATTAACTTACTACTGCTGCTACAGCGACTTCGACGACTATTATTACTGCTGTAACCATTCTTCACTGAACGAAGTCACCCTCCGTAGAGTAATGGTTACCATGCTACCTTCATATACCCAAGGTTCAAACCCAGCGGAGGACGATGGATTTTTTCAGCCGTAAAAATCCATAGCATGGCTTCCTTCGGAAGGGAAGTAAAGCCGTAGGTCCTGTGTCAAAGATTTATGACTCGTAAAAGAACCCCAAGCCTGATTGAGAGGCCTCTGAGCAAACTTAAGCAGTATTTCATGCCCTATGTAGAATGGGATGCTGAGAACCACAGCAGTTAAAGAGCATCCATAAATAAAATGCCATTTACATTTTTTCACTAAACGAAGTGAGATATCATGTGTTCATTTCACTGTTATTACTCGTCACTATCACAGAAGAACAAACTGTTCTGAATTATGAAATGTAGTGATAGTCTATCCACTCATGAGCCGAACGTGCCAGTAAGCTGCTGACAAGTGACTTGCCAGTGTTTCTTTAATAGTGTGAGTTGAATATTACAGACGCAACAATGAAAAGTAGCATTTTATTACAATTAGAAATTAACATTAGAACTGCATTATTCATGAGTAAGGTGACAATCAAGCCCGTAGATTAAAGTCATTGGCTCGTAAAGCCGGAGAATTCATTGCAAACCCAGGCAGCCTCTGGAGAACTGGCAACCCTATTGTAAGTAGAAACGAAATAAGGGAGTAGCCTAGGTTAAAGTGATAGTCAAAAGCTGATTACTATGTGACTGAAGTTCCTTTGTTTGTAAGGACACGAGTTGACAAATTCCTGTATGAGAAAAGTATAAGTTTTTCAAAGCTGAAATTAATAACAAAGAATATCACAGAAACGGTCAACTTCAGGCATAAAACATATATGATATAAATTGCATGTTTTAATGAGATCTACATTTCTTTAATACCAAGTTTTTCCCTATCTCTTTTGGTTTACTAGTTATGCAAAATACAGCAACATTCATTCAGAATAAAGAGGTCTTCAGAGGCTATTCCCAGAAAATTCAAGATATACATTATATTTGTCATATATATATATATCTTTAATATACTGTATTTTAATCAAAATCATTACAGCCATTTTTGAGAAAAACAAAATTTTTAAAAAAATTTCCATATAAAGGATAGTTGGAGGTGGGGGAATTTTCTTAAAAATCTTTGTGTTGCATCCTTGGAAGACATCAAACTTAAATACCAAGTTTGGTTTTTAACGGTCTTTTCGTTTCTGGCAGATATTTTAAAGTTGTTCATTATGTGAAACAATTGATGTTCAGTTCGCGAAATAAGAGAGATGAAAGGTGTCAACCCATTTGAGAAAATATCGCTAGTTTAAAATGGAAACTAATAACAAGCAATTTCTCAAAAATGGTCCACTCGACAAGGAAAATGTATTTGGTAAAAGTTGTGTGTTTTAATGTGCTCTACATTTTTTGTGTAGTAAGTTTCTGTCTATCTCTTACGGATTACCAGTTAATGCAAAATAAACAGGCTATTCCCAGAAAATTCAAAATTATGTTAATGTCTTAAATAAATGGTACTTTAAACAAAACCATTAGAGCCACTTTTGAGAAAAAGTTTTCCATTTAAAGGGTAATTTATGATGGGAGGATATTGTTGAAAATCTTTGTCACGTCTTTGGCAGTAATAAATCTCAATTCCAAGTTTGGTATTTAATGTTTTTGTTAACTATGCTGCACACACACATGCAAACTGTTAATGGCATGTTATTTTTAACTACTGTGGTTCTCAGCATCCCATTCTAAATTGGGTGTTAAAGACCGCTTAATTTTGGTCAGAGGCCTCTCAATCAGGCTTGAGGTTCTTTTACGTGCCGACGGGACCAACGTCTTTACTTCCCTTCTGAAGGAAGCCATGCTAAAAATTTTTACGCCTGAAAAAATCCATTGTCCTCCGCCGGGTTTGAGCCCGCGACCTTGGGTGTATGAAGTTAGCATGGTAACCATTACACCACAGAGGGTGACGACATACACACACACACACAGATTTTTTCTAAAAAGTCATACATTTTTACTTTCTCTACATGTACTATGTACATAGTGTATAGAGAAGGTATTGCACTCCACCCAAAAATTTGATACCAAGATTTCACTGGAAATACATGTATCCAAAAAAAGTATTTTCAGAAAAAGGTCCATGTGTGTCTGTGAGCACGATAACTCAAAATACTAAAGTACCAAACTTGGTATTTAAGTTTAGTATCTCACAGAGATGCGAGACAAAGATTTTGACAAAAATTCCCCCACCCGAAAGTACCCTTTTTATGGAAAAAATGTCGAACATTTTTATTTTCCTAAACATGTCTCAAACGATTTTGATTTAAATACCATATATTAAAGATATTTATACAGCAAATAACATGTATGTGTTAAAATTTCTGGAAGTAGCCTCTAAAGACCTTTTTATTCAAATGAATTTTGCATAACTGTTAAACTGTAAGAGATAGACAAAAACTTACTACACAAAAAAAATGTAGTTCATGTTAAAACACACAATTTATATACATTCTTTTTGTTGAATTTACCATTTCTGAGATATTCCTTATTTGTTTCAGATGTAAAATACCTAACTTTTCTCACACGGAAAGTTGTAAACTCCTGGCACTGCATAGAAACAAATTTCAACAACATTGTAACCAGCTTTTAAAAGATTTAGCTATCATTTTAGCCTAGTGTATTCTCTTATTTCCCTTCTACTTACAAGGAAGCAAGTAATTAAGACAATTTGTGCTAATGTTTATCTCGATTAACATGAAGTAGATAGACGAATAAGCTTTTTAACACATTGAAGCTCAGGTGTTTCTTTAGTTGAAGGGCCAAGAAACCCAGGGTTTCTACGTCTACTTTGGGTTATTATTTACAGTACATCAATTAAATCTACCAAAAAGTATTGTGACAATCTAAAAGTATGGTGTTCAAGGATTTCTTAACAAGTGAGAAAATAGTCATAACTTCCGTATTAATATTTTATTTTAAATTTACAACAAGTAACAAATATGAGTTTGAAAAAATCTGTGTAAAGCTGCTTACGCTCCATTTATTGAAAGTTCGAAAAACTCTCCCTCGGAATCAGAATTTTCCAGAGCTTTATTTGTATCCTGAATTTCAGCTTCAGTTCACAGAAATCGAGGAAAATGCAGCATTTTAACATTTAAGAACACAAAACGTAACAAATAGAATACCACCTTCAAGGAAAATGGTGTGACTACCTGAGAACAGTCAATATTACTGACTCTCCTAAAATTCCTAATATATCAAGGCAGCACGAATCAGACAACCAAACGATAACTGATGTATGTTCGTTGCTGCATAACCCAAGACCGAGTTACGGTCGTGGAATTGCATTAAAAGCGTTAGAAATACTTGCCTGAGCTATGCTGGGGCGTGGGCCACATGAACATTTTGCATGGCCTGAGCTATACTCGGGCTTGGGCTTCAATGTGTTAGCAATAATTTGTTACAGCGCTGTAGAGAAAGTGATGTGAATGTTCTATTTGGTGTTGTTGTTGAGACAGATATCTAGAATGTTGATGTTGGTTAGTCTTATGACCAGGATGAAGATGAGCAGTATCCCACTGGCTATGATGTTGGCTCCTTCCCCAAGGATTTTGGTTATGGTCCGTTTGATGGTGAAGCAGATGGCCCTCCTGGTACCATGACTGGCGAGCAGAAACCTCGTATTCTTCTAATGGGGCTCAGAAGGTGAGATACATCTTCACTAGTAAGTTTTATTGAGCTGCATCCCATTCTGTAGGGTGGTTGCGCGACAGATCTTCTACTCACATACAGGCAGCACAACTTGCTAAAATATTCCTGCACAATGTCTAAGTTCAGCAGCAGGAATCCTTGTCACCAAGTTTCTGCTGCTCTCTAACTTGCTATAATGCTGCCTGTTTGGGAGCAGATGCATTTAAGGTAAGGACTCGAGTATGACTTTGCTGGTGACTCTTGGGTCTAAGAACTTTGCAGAGAGGTTACCTTATAATTTAATTACCCTATAAATAGGCATGAAAGTTTGCTCTTAAGCATGTGATGCCATCTTGAATCAGCAGAAAGAAAATAAAGCTCCAATGGTTAAAGAATTTCCTAATTTTTAATAGCCACCACATTATTGCAGGCATACCAATAACCAGAAAAACCTATAAATTCTTCTATTCGGAATATAAATGCAGTTTGTTGAAATTTAAACTCGGTTATAATATTTTATACTTACAGAAGCGGCAAATCTTCAATTCAGAAAGTGGTGTTCCACAAAATGTCACCAAATGAGACACTTTTTCTGGAGAGCACAAATAAAATCATAAAGGACGACATCTCCAATTCGAGCTTTGTGCAGTTCCAGATATGGGACTTTCCAGGACAGATAGATTTCTTTGATCCCACCTTCGACTCGGACATGATCTTCGGAGGGTGTGGGGCCCTGGTCTTTGTGATCGATGCGCAGGTAAGTGATAATAAACATTATTGGTGATGCATGGCTGTTACCATATTTACTCCGTGTGTTGCACTGCTTTCTCAAAAATGCCTTGTTCTCTCCATACATTTTCTATCACACCTTTCGTATGTTGAACTACTTTTCCCCATTTCTCACTTGTTACCTCATCTATTTCTTGCCACATTGGGTCCTCTACTTCACTAAACCTAAAAGTTTTATTATTTCAGCTAACGTAACTCAACTCAGTTATAACACATTTTCAAATCACAGTGTCGCTTGTAGTTCTAGGATGAGAACAGTAGCAATGTCCGCCATTATGTCCATTGTCAAATTGTCTTGGAGAAGGATGACATCTCTGATGGGCATACAACGTCTTTTGCTTTTACAGACCTTAACAATTGGCAACAGTAAGCTGCTGATGAGATTTCTTTGACAGTGGAGCAGCGATCACCTTCAATATGCTCTCGAATGGCACAGATGTTGTCATCTGTGAGACTTGACCTTGGGCGTCAAGCATGACCTTCGTTTTCCACAAACTCTCGGCTGCCCTTGTAAACACTTGATTCTGCGACAGTGTAGTGTCCCCAAACTGTGACCTTAAACAAGTTAAAATCTCCGAAGGTTTAACCTCTTCCTTAGTTAAAAACTTGACAATAACAGATGAAGGGACTTGTTGCTCTCTCATGGCTGTACTGCTCCAGAACCTAACAAAGCTAGTTCCCCCTCCCTAACACACCAACCTTCAGCCCCCCGTTTCCTGCAAGATATGCAACAATTACCGTGTATATTTGAATCACTCGTATAACATAACCCAACTTTTCACAGACTGAAATCAATCAATCAGATTAAAAACAATTGATCAGTCCTGCATGAGAATGTGCACATTAATTTCCACTGAACCCATAGGTGCTGCAACGCCGATGAAATGTTCTCTGTGATGGTAATGCACTTTCACGCTCTGATTTTTCAGCAACCTGACAATCCCCGCCAGCAGATGATACACCCCACAAGTGTCAATCACAAGGCAATTTTTTGCCAACCATATTAACAGTTGAAGCAAGATCTAGCATTGTGGACCAATAGCCGCATTTATTTCTTGTTTTATTTGCATTTTGGATAGCCTTCTTTATACCCCCGCTGCTGAATTCTTGCACTTGACAGTTCGGGTGGTTTCGTGTAAGGTTGGCCTTTGCCAGAGTAAACAACAACAGCTGATTACAAATGCCTCTAGACCAATATAAACACTGTACACAGTAAATGAATGCCGATGAAACTAATTCGTTATTATTGATGTTAATTGAAAATAAGTGATACTGTAACACATGTAGCATACATTACGTATTTATGACAATATAGAACAGCTCGTGAGTTCAAATCTCGCTTAGGGTGAGTTACCCGGATAAGGTTTTTTTTTTCGGGGTTTTCCCTTATCCTGAGAAGACGAATGTCACGCATCTTTAAGCTCCATGGACCCCGAGATCATTTGAGCATCATTTCACCAATTTCATTCACTGTCCGATATGACCAACCAGGTTAAAGGACGTTAAGCTACAAAAAACACAAAACAAAACAAAACAAAATTAATGAAAAATAGCTTAAAATAAGAACTAAAGCTTTCCTGGCGACATGTTAATTCAAAATCTTCTCGGGCTTCTAGCCAGGTAAAAACTTGGCTAGAAGCCCGAGAAGATTTTGAAAAATAGCTTGTTACAATGAGAGAAAGGTGTGAGAGAGAAAGTCATTTTCACCGGTTTAGAATTTTAATGGCTCAGTTCCATCCAAGTCTCCGTCATCATCATTTTCTGAAGCATTATCGTCATTGTCATCGTCACCAAGACACATCATTAGTGTTCACATTCACTGGTGATTCCGTCTAATTCCTGTGCTTATCGTATTATTTTGTGTACAGGATTCACTTTCTTGTTCCATGAAGTGACGTCCATCCTTGCCACAAAAGTCTATCCACCTCTAAATTGTGAAAGTCTTGTTACATTCCCTCATGTACAAACATCACTAACAACGAATAATGCATATCTTGTGCAGAACATCTCAATGCACATGTTAGGAGTTCACAAACTGAGCACGCGGTTGGAAATTGTAACGGTGTGGCATCTAGATACGTTTCCGTTCTCTTACCAACTGACCGGAATGCTGCTTTGTGATTGGTCCAGAAAGTCAAACAGGTAAAGTTTTTCATCTGTTTTCTGTAGATGTACTGTCAAGTGGAAGGATTCAGCGGTGGGGTATAGAATACATGTTTTTCCGTCATTTTATATTTTTATGCTATTACTCTTTGGTTACTTTTTTGTGAAGATAGAATTTTGTTTTTGTCTGTCGGTTTCATAAGGCGACGAGTTGTTTAATTTTGTGTCAATAACCTGTTTTAGCAAGGAAAATTTTGAAAGCTTTTTACATGTCTCCTTCTGACTTCGTTTGGGAAGGAACGTCCTCGAGAGATTAAGTCTGAGGAATAAAATTTCCTCATCAGGCAGGAAGATTAAGGTGACAAAAGAATTTGTGCTTTGTACTAATATTACGCTGGAGAATAGATCCAAAATAATTTTCAACAAGATAGTTGATTTTTTAAGGAAATATGAGGAAGTCATTGTATGGTACGTCTTAGTTCAAGCTAGAAAGAAAGCACATTGCATGCAAGGCAAAAGTACACAGTAAAGTTAATATTCTCAATGGGGATAGAAAAATTTCGTCGCGAATAAAGTCGTTAAATTACAGACAATTTTCAGTTTTAAAAGAAAGAAGGCTATATTTCAAATTCAAAACTATATTGAAAAGTTTTGAATGTGAGGTTTGTTCCAAAGAAAAGAAAATGTTGTTTACACGAAATAAATCACTGCACCATGTACGCACCCTGAGTAAAAGTAACCTCAAGAAGTGCTCGACCAACCGATCCGGGCTAGCTGTTTTCACTGAAACTCTGCTGCCATGACTATGAGGTGTTAAAAATGGTGTAAAATACCTTTGTTTAAATTCTTTTACAGAGCTTCAAGAAGCTGGTCAAATGTAGAGTTCAAACAGTATTTAGATGACTTAGGAATGTTAATAACAAACACCAATAAGAGTAAAAGCACATCATCAATTCAAACTAGTTGAAACAAGTAATTTACTTCAGATATGTTTTGGCTTTATTGCCACCATCTTCAGTGGAAATTTACTGATGGACTTGTGGCAGCAGCCTGTAGAGGTCTCTCTTTTGTGTAGATGAATTTTGAGATTGATCGTTTCTTTGTGCTATATCAAAATGTATGACTTTGTTTTTCAGAATTATTGATATTTATCAGAGTTGTTAGGCTTTCACAGCCAGTGTAAATACTAGCTATAGTATAATCCAGGCTTGTGGGCCGTGATCTACTGGGCTCCTCCTCCTTCTTCCCAGATGTTTCATCAGCGACTGTGAAATGCAGTTGAAACGTCCATTCGAGTACTTTGACCTCGCCACTGCCACCAAAGATGTCTGCCACGGTCGCAGACTGAGTCCAAAAATTGGTGTTCTACAGCTGACCTATCTGTCTGTTTATGCTTTAAAAACCTCATGTGTTCTTGAAAACGTTGTCCAATGTTTCTTTTTGTTTTCCCTATATAAACCTTTTCACATTCCTTGCAGCTGATTTCATATATTCCTGATTGTTTCAAGGGGCGGATTTTATCTTTTGTGTTCATATGGGGGAGTTTTTTTTTAAATTGTGCTTATCAACTGGGACTGATGATCCATTTTTTGAAAATGTTTTGAAATGTTTGGTGTGCGAAAGGGTGGTAAGTAGATTTTTACTTTCTCTACACATACTATGTACATAGTGTATAGAGAACCTATTGCATTCCACCCAAAAATTTGATAACGAGATATCACCAGAAATACACGTTTTAGGGTCCCCTGTATCCAAAAAATGTATTTTCAGAAAAAGGTGCGTGTGTCTCTGAACCCTGTAACTCAAAAACGAAAAGTTGATAAAATACCAAACTTTTTTATTCAAGTTTAGTATCATCCAGGGATGTGACATGAAGATTTTGAGAAAAATCCCCCCCCCCCTACTCCAAACTACCCTTTACAGGGAAAACATTTCGAAAATTTTGATTTGCTCAAAACTGGCTCTAACAGTTTTGATTAAAATACTGTATATTAAGGATATTTATAAGTCAAATAAAATGTTTATCTTGAATTTTCTGGGAATAGGCTCTAAAGACCTCCTTATTCTGAATTAAATTGTGCTGAATTTTGCATAATTGGTAAACCGTAAGAGATCACGTTAAAACACACAAGTTATTTCATATACTTTTTTTTTTCATTGAATTGACCATTTCTGAGATATTCCTTGTTTTTATTTCAGATTTAAAGTACTTAAACTTTTTTCACATGGAAAGTTTTCAACTCCTGGCCCTATATAGAAACAGATTTCAACCACGTTTTAAAACATTTGACTATCATTTTAGCCTAGTTGATTCTCTTATTTACTTTCTACTTACAAGGAAGCAAATAATTAAAACAATTTCTGCTAATGTTTTTCTTGATTATCATGAAGTACATGGAAGAATAAGCTTTTTAACAATAATTTGTTGCAGTGATGTAGAGAAAGTCATCTGAATGGAACACATCAGATTTTTTTAAGCTGGTTTCTGATTTTTAGAGCACTAATTTGTTTTACTTTGTTGTTTTTGACAAGTTTAATTTTGAGTGTGTTATTGAAATGTTGCAGGATGACTATATGGACGCCCTCAACAAACTGCATCTGACAGTGACCAAAGCTTTCAAAGTGAACCAGTTCATTAGGTTTGAGGTGTTCATTCACAAGGTTGATGGGCTGTCGGATGATTACAAGATGGAAACTCAGAGGGACATTCATCAGCGAGCGAATGACGACCTTGCAGACTCAGGTTTGTCCAGTATACTTTACATGAAAGGGATTAGATTATTGTGATAGTTGATTGTAGGTCTTATCTCTTTCAGTGCTGGCTTGAATAGCAGAAAAGTGCCAAGCAATTTTACAGCAAAATGTAGAGTTTAAAATAAAATGATTTAAGAGCTGAATATTTTTATTTTCTCTACCCGTACAATGCACACATGGCATATAGAGAAGGTATTACATTCAATACCAAGATTTCACCAGAAATATATGTTTTAGGGTCCCCCTGAATCCAAAAAAAGCATTTTCAGAAAAAGGTCTGAGTGTGTGTGTTTGTGGACAGCATAGCTCAAAAACGAAAAGACTGTTGAACACCAAACTTGATATTTAAATTTGGTATTTTCCAAGGATGTGACACAAAGATTTTCAAAAAAGGCCCCCCCACCCCAAACTACCCTTTACATGGAAACATTTTTGAAATTTTTGATTTTCTTAAAAATGACTCAAACAATTTTGATTAAAATGTCATATACTAAAGATATTTACGTGAAAAATAAAATGCATATATTGAATTTTCTGGGAAAAGTGTCTGAAGACTACTTTATTCTGGATGAATTTTACAGAATTTTGAATAACTGCTAAACCGTAAGAATTTGGACAAAAACTTACTACACAAAAAATGTAGAGCACATTAAAACACACAATTTATGATATAAACATTTTTTTGTAAAGTTGATAATTTTTTAGATATTACTTGTTTTTGGTTTCAGCTTTGAAAAACTTATACTTTTCTCATACGAAAATTTGTCAACTGCTGCTCATACAAACAAAGGAACTTCAGTCACACAGCAACCAGCTTTTGACTATCACTTTAACCTATGGTACCCCCTTGTTTCCCTTCTACTTACAAGGAAGCAAGTAATAAGACTATTTCTGGAAATGTTTATCCAGATTAGCAAGAAGTAGAGAGAAGAAAAGTATTTTAAGAATAATTTATTACAGAGATGTAGAGAAAGGCATATGAGAATGGAACACATCAGTTTTTTTTTTATGTATTGCTTAGTTCATGAAATAAAAAGTAAAGTATATATTATAAGAGCAAAAAATTAAAACATTTTGTAATCCGTACACCAAATATTTTTTTATTGTGCACATGAAGTAGTTATCAAAAATGTTAATAGTTTTATTAATCACAGTTTGCTGAACACTGAGCAACACTTTCGACCTTACTACATTAAAATTGCCAACAATCACCTCTGATTTGTAATAAACTAGAAAGTCACATGACTGTTGTACAGCAATTTTTCTCCATCATTTTGCTGCTGTTGCAGGGTTTGACCAGATTCATCTAAGCTTCCACCTGACATCTATTTATGATCATAGTATCTTCGAAGCATTCAGCAAAGTTGTACAGAAGTTAATACCACAGTTACCAACTTTAGAAAACCTGCTCAATATTTTAATATCAGTAAGTATTACTTTTCATTATTTTTGAATTGGAAGACAGTGAAATTATTAACTTTATAATTTAGAAGCAGCTGCAAATATACAATTTTATTAAATTAAGTTAATTAGCTCAGAACTAGCTTCAAAAAACCACTTCCTCATTGCAATTTGTTGGTTCTCCTCTGATGGTTACATTTGTCCCTCTGGTGTTGGTTCTGTGAATTTTGCGATCAGATTTTCATCCATTGGGGTCTCAAAGTTCATTAATCTTGGATGAAATTTCTAAAGAAATATTTTCTCCCAAATATTTAAATTGAGTTTTTGTGCCTGCGTAACAAGTGACAATTTTGGGTCCTTGTAGTCTCCTTAGCATGGTGGTAGTGTAGCTGCTTACTAAGCAGGAGACCTGGGTTCAATTCCAGGTACCGGTGTAGGGATTTTTAGCCCCACTGGGAGACCTGGCCTGGGGTGCACTCAGCCTTGTGGAGTTCCTGGGGGGGGGGGGGGCAATTGAGGAGCTACTTGATGGAAATGCAGCAGCTCCAGGTCATGAGGACCGCAGTAACTGTGTCACCCTCCAATACTGCACCCCATCCATGGAAATGGAAATGGCATGTTATTTATGGACACTCTTTAACTGCTATGGTTCTCAGCGTCCCATTCTAAATTGGGTGTGAAAGACCGCTTAATTTTGCACAGAGTTCTCTCTATCAGGCTTGAGGTTCTTTTACGTGCCGTAAATCTACGACACGGTACCAGCGGCTTTACTTCTCTTCCAAAGGAAGCCATGCTAAGGATTTTTACACCTGAAAAAATCCATCGTCCTCCGCCGGGTTTAAACCCGCGACCTTGGATATATGAAGTTAGCATGGTAACTATTACACCAGGGAGGGCGACACCCCATCCATGACTTCCATAGTGGACCGAGATGGGGGACGCAGTGGCTGGACGGTAGGCCAAGGTTCCTTGTGAGCTGTTGTACCATGGAGTTATACGAGGTACATCCAGAAAGTAAGTCCTGTCATGTCCAGAGATGGCACCACCAGTTGGATAGGAATGTGCATGCGCAGGAGAAGAGAGGAAGTATATGGTAACATTGTAGTAAAGTTTCAGCTTTGTGGTTACTGTTCTGTGTTAGGAGAAAATGGCTGTTCCGATATTGTCTCCCGCTGCATGCGAGGTTTGTGCAGTCATCCGATTTTTGCATGCTCAAAATCAATCTGCAGCAGAGATCCATCGTCAATTGTGTCACGTGCATGTGTGACAGTATGGTGAGACGATGGTGCAGGAAGAACCAATATTCATGACGAAGACCGTCCCTGGTGATGCCAGAAGTGTTGGAAAGTGTGCGGCAAGCAATTGTGCAGAACCGGCGCTTCACAATTTTGGAACTCTCTTGTCAGTTTGCCCAGATGTCTCACTCGCTTGTGCACGAAATTGTCTCCCGGTGGCTTGGTTCTCACAAAGTCTGTGCAAGACAACTGACAGATGAACACAAAACCAGCTTTGACATTCCTACCAGTGATACCAAAGGAAGGTGACAAGTTTCTCTACACTGGGGATGAAACATGCCACACCAGAGACAAAACAACAATCATAGTGGTTCACCTGTGAAGACCAAATTCAAGCAGACAATCTCTGTCAAAAAAATCATGTGCCCTGTCTTCTGGGGTCGACGTGGTGTCCTCTTGTGTGAATTTTTGCCACGAAGGGAGACCGTAAACGCTGATCGATATTGTCAGACGTTTAATAAACTTAGGTGTGCAATCCAGAACAAGAGACGTGGAATGTTGACAAGAGGCATTACACTTGTGCATGACAATGCAACACCCCATACAGCCAACGCCACACAAAATGTGTTGAATAAGTTTGGATGGGAGGTCTTCGAACATCCACCCTACAGCCCCGACCTCGGTCCAAGTGACTTTTATCTCTTCCATCGCATGAAGCGTTTTCTGGCAGGAAAATGATGCTGAGGTGCAGAATGAAATGACTTCGTGGCGGAAGATTCCTATGACTTGGGCATACAATTAATGGTGCACCATTACAATAAATGCCTCAACAATGTGGTGACTATGTTGAACAGTAGCCAGCGAGTTTATGTAATTATTTCTTAGTGATGTTTTTGTTTTCTTTATCGGTCATCGGGACTTACTTTCTGGATGCACCTCATATTATTGGTGATGGGTGTTCTATTGGTTGTGATGTTTGTCTCCGAGTTCTTGCTCGCAGTGGAGCCAAATGAACAAACAAACAAACAAGTTATCACAAGCCCGCCTGGGTAGTGTGACTGCCTCACATTCAGCAGGTCGTGAATTCAAATCTCGCTTAGGGTGAGGTTTTCCCTTATCCTGAGAAGACGAATGTCGAGTAACTTTAAGCTCCATGGACCCCCGAGATCATTTCACCAATTTCATTCATCGTCCAGGTTAAAGGATGTTAAACTGTAAAAAAAAAGTTATTATGTAACTAATTTGAATCAAATATGGACACTGTAGTTTCACTTACTTAGTTTTTCCCCAGATACATTTCAAAGATGTTCATTTTCATTGTTGGCAGGTGTTTGAAGATAAAATCTTTGAAATGCATCTGGGGAAAAACTAAGTAAATAAAATGGTGTGTTATTTTGTGGATGCTGTTTAACTACTATGGTTTTCAGCATCCCATTTTAAATTGGGTGTGAAAGACCGCTTAATTTTGCTCAGAGACCTTTCTATCAGGCTTGACGTTCTTTTACGTGCCATAAATCAACAACACAGGACCAACAGCTTTACTTCCCTTTCGAAGAAAGCCATGCTAAGGATTTTTACACCCCAAAAATCCATCGTCCTCTGAAAAACTAAGTGAAACTAGTGTCCATTAAGGGTAAAAACTAAGATTATACTGAAACTTCACTCTTGAAATAAAGTAACTTACTTTGGACATGTTTCGACGGCTGTTGCCACCATTTTCAACGGAGATTCACTAGTGTGAGTGTAATCTATGTTTTTACCCTTAATTGATTAGTTAATTCACTGCATTAATGTTTTAGTTACAGCGTCCATATTTGACTCAAAATAGTTACGTAATAATTTAAAAGTTTCACTTCATATCATACCATGTTGATAAACAAACAAGTATTTGCATTAAGAATTAATCTGTGTCTTGGACTAATTTAACCTTATTTCTTGTATTAAAATTAGCTAAATAGGGAAACATACTGAAAGGAGTGTGTACATAAGATGTATGAGCTGGGCATTTGATGAATGAATACTTGTGTTGCAAGGGTTTTGGAACATCCTGTACAGTGCTCCCATTTTGCTCTTCTATTTAAAACTACCACAAGTGATGAAGTATAGTTTAAATTGGGCGTGGACAATCATGCAAGAAAATAATTTATTGCCATTTTTGTTACAGAATTCAGCAATAGAGAAGGCATTTTTGTTTGACGTTGTATCAAAGATCTACATAGCCACAGATTCCTCTCCAGTTGATATGCAGAGTTACGAGCTGTGCTGTGATATGATTGATGTAGTTATCGATGTTTCTTGTATATATGGGTAAGTGATTAGGTATGGGAAAGTGTT
The DNA here is from genome assembly GCA_030762935.1 of Hymenopus coronatus. Taxonomy (NCBI): domain Eukaryota; kingdom Metazoa; phylum Arthropoda; class Insecta; order Mantodea; family Hymenopodidae; genus Hymenopus; species Hymenopus coronatus. The sequence goes on along the minus strand of CM060880.1, from coordinate 3,490,199 downwards.
GTATTCTACCCAAAAATTTGATACCAAGATTACTTTGCAAATACTTTTTTATGATCCCTTGTATTAAAAAAGGTATCTTTAAAAGTGTATAGAGAAGGTATCGTATTCCATCCAAAAATTTGATACCAAGATTGCACTCATTTTACGTTCCTCTATATAAAAAACAAGCATTATCAGAAAAAGGTCTATGTTTGTGTGAACACGATAACTCAAAAACAAAGAGTCAATAAAATACCAAACTTGCTTTTTAAGTTAAGTACCTTTCAGGAATGCGACACAAAGATTTCAAGGAAATCTCCCCACCCCAAACTACCCTTTACATGGAAAAATTTTCAAAAATGTTGATTTTCTGAAAAATGCATCTAATGATTTTGATTAAAATACCATACATTAAAGATATTTACATGCCAAATAAAATAGCTATTTTGAATTTCTTGGAATGGGTTCTGAAGACTCCTTTATTCTGGATGAATTTTGCATAACTAGTAAACCATAAGAGATAGACAAAACTTACTGCACTAAAAATGTTGACCTTGTTAAGACACTTTTGAAATACTTCAAATTTTTTCACATAAGGGAACTTGTCAACTCCTGGCAATGCAAAGAAAGTGATTTCCGACACATTTGAACCAGCTTTTCGAACATTAGACAATTGTTTTATTCTAGTGTATTCCCTTACTTCCCTTCTACTTACAAGAAAGCATGTTTATCTGAGAAATTTCACATGGATGACAAAGTGCCTCTGATATGGCATCTCTTGTCATTTTGTAGTTGTCTCACTATATTCTTTAGATAAGATGGCAGTGTCGAGTATTCTTTCACAATTTCAGATTTTTTTGAATGATGGTGACTTTTTCTGGAAAAGTTAGTCTTGTACTGGTTGATTTGCAACACAGTGCACACTAGGACACTCAAGCGGTAGATAAAGGCTCACAAGCAGGTATAGAAACCTAGGAAAGCTATTCACCCCAACAAACCAAACATTATCTTTTACAAAAACACATGGCCAAAGTTATCATCTTAAACTTCCATATTTAGATCCATTTTTGAGTGTCATTTCTGAATCAAAACTTAAAATTAAGGAAAATGAAATACAAATTGCATGTGATTTTTACTTTCTCTACACATACTATGTGCATAGTGTATAAAGAAGGTATTGTAATGCACCCAAAAATTCCATTCCTAGATTTCACTATAAATAGATATTTTGAGGCCTCTCGAAATAAAAAAATAAACAAATTAAAAAAAAAGCATTTTTAGAAAATTGTCCATGTGTGTGGGCAGCATAGCTAAAAAATGTAAAGTCTGTCAAATACCAAACTTGATATTTAAAATTAATATCTTCCAAGGATGCGACACAAAGATTTTCAAGAAAATTCCCCTACCCCCGATTATCCTTTACATGGGAAAAATTTCCTCAAAATCTTCATGCCGCATTTTTGGAAAATATTAAACTGATATACCAAGTTTGGTATTTTACGGACTTTTTTTTTTTGAGTTATCATACTCACACAAACACACACACACGCGTGCGCATTTACGCATGCACTTGAAAATACTTTTTTTTAAAACAGGGGACCCTAAAACGTCTATTTCCGGTGAAATCTCAGTATTAAATTTTTGGTTGGAATACAACACCTTCTCTGTACACTATGTGCTTAGTACATGTAAAGAAAGTAATAAAAGTGAAGTTCAAAATAAAACATTGTTGTATTTTATTGCCATTTTCCCGTAATAATATCAGTATAAGTGATTATCAGCATCCATTCATTACTCTTAAGCAATAAACAAAAGCTTACTGAACAGAAATGTTAGATCATTTTAAAAGAATTTATTTCCAATAACTATTTGTGACGTCAGTCATTATCAGCGTATCTGTTTTTATTGTTATGATGATGTTGTTACAGTTTGCGTGATGATACAGAAGCTGCAGCTTTCGACTGTCAAAGTTCAAGTCTGATCAAGTTGAACAATGGCACAATTCTTTATCTGCGTGAAGTCAACAAATTCCTGGCACTGGTGTGTATTCTTAGGGAAGACAACTTTGACAGGCAAGGTATGTCACCCCTGGTTGTTTGTGTGTTTTTGTGGGAGTCGGTTTGCTCGGCTCATTCTTCTTCACCTATTAAAGCATGCAAACAAAATGGCTAGAGAGAGTTTATACAGCTGTAATATAGGACAGCATAGCTCAAAACTTTATTCCACGCATTTCACCTTCCATCAAGGTGGAGGCATGAGGCTTAGTAGCAAGCTAAGATGAGCGAATAAGATGATCACAATGTTATTTGTTATGTACATATTGTATAGAGAAGGTATTGTACTGCACCCAAAAATTCAATACCGAGGTTTCACTAGAATCCAAAAAAAGCATTTTTGGAAAAAGGTGTGTGTGTGTGTGTGTGTGTATGTGTGTCTGTGGACAGCATAGCTCTAAAACGAAAAGACCATTAAATACCAAACTTGGTATTTAGGTTTGGTATATTCCAAGGATGGGAGACGAAGATTTTCAAGAAAATCCCCCCACCCCCAATTACCCTTTACATGGAACTTTTTTCAAAAATTTTGATTTTCTCCAAAATGGCTCTTAACAGTTTTAATGAAAATATTGTATATTAAAGATATTTACCTCACAAATAAAATGTGTGTTCTTAAATGTTTCGATTTCTGTGAACTGAAGCTGAAATTCAGTGTACAAAAGAAGGTCTGAAAAATTCCGATTCCAAGGAAGAGTTTTTCAAACTTTCAATAAATGGAGTGTAAGCAGCTTTACACAGATTTTTTCAAAGTCATGTTTGATACTTGTTGAGAAATCCTTGAATACCATACTTTTAGATTGTCCCAGTTTTGATTGATGTGCTGTAAATAATAACCCTGGGTTTCTTGGCCCTTCAACTACCGAGCCTGGGCTTCATTGTGTTAAAGGGCAGACATGTCTCATTTGAAAAGAACCTTAGATTGCCATATCTTTATTTTAAATAAAATATCTCAGCAGTAAATGTTGGTTATGTTGCAGGCGTTATTGACTACAACTTCCTGTGTTTCCGAGAAGCAATACAGCAGGTGTTTGAGCTGCGGAACAAGACTCAGTCATTATCGGGAACGACGATGGCAAACCATCATGGTGGCATCAATGCACAGAACAGTAACGGCATCAGCTCAGAAGTGGCGCAGACGGCAACAGTGTTAAATGCTAACAGCGTACAGAGTTGAGAGCATTCTTCGTAACCTGGCAAATGCGGATCTCAAGAGTTGCGGCTATGTACAGAGCTTCAGCAAGCGTGCTAAGTGCCATTTGGATTCATCACAGAGAAATATATATTTATATATAACATGTATATAAATAGAAGTGGGCAAATGATTTTAACATTTTTAAAAGTAAGTTGGCACTATTGTTTACGACTGGAAATGGCTGTGGCTTTTATTTGTTGAAGGTTGAACTCTCGTATGTACTAACTGGAAGGATGTTGTTGCAAGTGGAGACAAGAATCTTAATATTGTTTCTTGCAATCATAGTAAATGTGCAGTATATGTGCATCTGTTGTTGTCTGTTGTTGATTTAGTCAGTCGCTGGTTGAATTTTAATATAACATCTGGCTTGCTGCAGTTTGTTCATCCTTTAGCTAATGCTTTGGAATCATCTGTTTCCATATTTTCTGCCAGAAAGTGTACAAGTTGCACTATATATGTGAACTTTGTGGAAACAACTGCTAGTAATGTGAACATTGAAATGCCGACAAAATTCACAATGAAATACAGTATTGGCATTAATCCCGGGTACTTTTCTGTTAAATTTGAATATTGCATTCAACTCCATTCAGGATCATTCTTATCTGGTAAATTATAGCCAGGAAGTGTTACCATAATACAATGTTAAATCTCCTAATTTGACCCAACTTTGGAAAGTATATTATTATATAAATGTACACATACATTTGTTGAGTCAGTTTGTTTAACACTGCGTCACTTACATTTGCATTTCGAGGGACTAGTTTTGGAAGCCTCACGGGTCCAACTGTCATTGGTTGCATCTGCTTGTGTTCTCTTCTCTGGTGGCAAAATGATGAACTTCTTAACCAAGTTATCCAATGGGATTTCAAAGTTTATTATGTGATCTTTGTTTTTCCATGTGAGGATGTTTTCCCAGGTTGTGAGTTCATTGTGGCCTGACATGGTTTTTAGCAATTTTGGATTTGCTTCCAGAAGTGAAATGCTACTGCTGATTTATCTTCTTGTTTTAGTTTTAGGTTTCTAAAGTGCTCTTTGGCTCTCATTTTTAAACTTCTTATGGTTTGTCCTTTGGAGAACTTTTCACAATTTGTACATTTAATTTGATATATTCCTGACCTATTTTCTGGTGGATAAACTTTGAAATCCTGACAGTGGCCAACTTAGCTGAGAAGTTCATTGTTTCGCCACCAGAGAACACAGGCAGACGCAACTAACAAACCCTTGTAATGAAACGTAGTGTTAAAAATGCCACAACAAATTAATACCACATATAATTTGACTGTTACTAAATTCCTACAAACATGAATCAAATACACACATGTACTATATCCTATGTGAAAATCAGAATTCTTACTCTCACGTTACATAGAAGAGCTTCAACTTTGGGAAGTCTAATAATTGTAGGAGTATGATATTCAGTATCTTAAAAATACTTCATGTGTCCCTATTATATGACAGTAGTAGTGTTTTGTGTTTCATATTAATGCATAATAAAATGAAAAGTATATTGAGAACTATACTTTTTATTTTATACTGTTTTCAATATGAAATATAATGAATTATTACTCATATAATTGGGAAAATCTGATATTTTTAAGCTTATTGTGTTCATGTAGATTTCTTAAAGTGTTCAGCTCCTATATGCAATATCATAGCGAGAAAGGAAAATGAGAGAGCCTATATACATTAGTTCAAGTGTCCACCGTCATAATAATTCACAAATTTGTAAGGAATGTGATTTATTAATGTTCCATTTCAAGCTCAATAATCATCTGTAGGTGAAATAAATCCTTCATCAACTAGGCCTCTTGGTGAAAGAAGCTTATGTTCTTCGCAAATACTTGACAGAGTAATTTTTGCTAAAAAATAATGGTATTTCCAGGTTCAAATTGTTCAATAAAAATAGTATGTCAATTGTAGAAGGTTCAACACTGTATTTCTGGCTATAATTTATCAGATAAGAATGGTCCTGAATGAGAGTTGAAAGCAACATTCAAATTTGTTTAACAGAAAAAAATATCCAGAATTAATGCCAGTACTGTATTTGTATTTTCAAGGCTTTTAATTTCTTTGAATATACAGTTTTCATTTAATTCTTAATTTTGCTAATGTTTACAGAAACTGCTTTGCTCTCTATGAAAATTGATAGTAAATGTTCAAAAGAACTTTATTATTCCGATGTTGGTATCAGGAAGGCATTTTAACTTGCTGGTTGAATGTGCTTCACTTGCATTTCATGTTTTTGTAGAAGCATAAAAGAATGTCGTGCTGTAGCTTAATGTTTTATACTCTACAAATAAACTGAGTCTTCTTTTCTATATCCAGGATATTACAACAAAATTACAAAAGTCTGGTTTATGAAACTACATATCATAAACATTTTCTGATTTTGTATTTGCTCCTCTGCCATAAGCCCTAGTGTAAGATATACATCCCAAATTACTACTTTACTGGCATACACGAGGCTGGATCAGAAAGTAACGCACATTCATTTGTACTTTCTCTGCACGTACTATTACATAATGTATAGAGGAGGTATTGTAATTCAAAAATGTGACACTGAGATTTCACTGGAAATAGGACTGAATCAAAAAAGAAGTATTTTTAAAAAAAGGCCTGTGTGTGTCTGTGGACAGCATAGCTCAAAAATGAAAAGTTGTTAAATACCAAACTTAAGTATTTCCAAATATGTGGCAACTACCCATTACATAGAAACATTGTTGAAAACTTTAAGTTTCTCAAAAATGGCTCTTAATGATTTTGATTAAAATATTGTATATTACAGATATTTACGTGACAAATAAAAGGTATATCTTGAATTTTCTGGGTCGTAGCCTCTGAAGACATCTTTATTATGGTTGAGTTTTGCAGAATTTTGCATAATGGTTAAACCATAAGAAGTCAACAAAAACTTTCTGCACAAAAAATGTAGATCTCGTTAAAACATACAATTTATAAAATAAGAAGATTTTGAACATACAATTTATGTTATACACATTTTCTTCATGGAGTTCGACCATTTTTGAGATATTTCTTGTTATTGGTTTCAGTATTAAAATACTTACACTGCTGTCGTATGGGAACTTTTGAACTCCTGGCCATGCAAATAATCAGATTCAATCCCATACTAACCTCATTGGACTGTTGGTTTAGCCTAGTGTATTCCTTTATTTACCTTCTACTTATAAGAAAGCAAGTAATAAGACCATTTCTGTTAATGTTTATCATGAAGTATTTAGAAGAATAAGCATTTTAACAATAATTTGTTACAGAGATGTAGAGAAAGTCATTACAAACAAATGCACAACTGAAGGGTTTGTGTCTATTTTTCTATGTAATCGCCAATTTTCTCGACACATTTCTCCCAGATACCAATTTCAAAATATTCTGTGCATAGAAATCCATTAGTTAGAATATACCATCTGCAGACTGCTGTATTCACTTAAATGAAATGGCGTTTTATTTATGGACGTTCTTTAACTACTGTGGTTCTCAGTGTCCCATTCTATACTGGGCGTGAAAGACCGCTTAATTTTGCTCAGAGGCCTCTCTATCAGACTTGAGGTTCTTTTACGTGCCGTAAATCTACGACACGTACCCACGGCTTTACCTCCCTCCCAAAGGTAGCCATGCTAAGGACTTTTATCCATCAGGTTTGAACCCGCGACCTTGGGTATATGAAGTTAGCATGGTGACCATTACACCACGAAGGGTATCTAACACAAAGCATTTACCAGCTGGGAATTTCTTCATGGATCCAAACAAATGAAAGCTCAACAGTTGCACATCTGGACTGTATGGAAGATGCTGGGGCTCCTCCCAACCAAATTTGTTTATTTTCCCATGAACAGCCACAGCAACATTGGGGCAAGTATTGTCGTGAAGAAGTCCTGACACACTCAGCATGAATGTCATGAAGGGCATGGCCAAACTTTACCAAAGTTTTAATGTAGGCTGCAGCATTTGTTCAGCAAAGACCACCAATACCACACCATTCATATTCCAGAATACTGTCGCAAGCTTTATGAGCCCACCTGCCTCACATTCAAAAGGTCGTCAGTCGAATCTTGTTTAGGGTGAGTTACCTGGATAAGGTTTTCCCTTATCTTGAGAAGACAAATGTTGAGTAACTTTAAGCTCCATGGACCCATTTGAACATCACTTCACCAATTTCATTCATCAGATATGGCCAACCAGGTTAACGGACGTTAAACTACAAAAAAAAAAAAAAAAAAAATGCTTTACAAGCAGATTGAGTCTCCTAAAATGTTTTTCCTTTTCGGAGAAGCAGCACATTTCCACTCCATAGAGGCTTGCTTTGTTTCAGGCATGTAGTGATGATTCTCTTCATAAAGTCATGCTCTTTTGCAGCATAAAGCCGATGTCCCACGGTCAAATATTTTGGTCAAACTATAAATTGGATCATGGGAATCGGATAATTTCATTGTATACAATTTCTGTCCAATTCCAGTGCGCTACAGCAGAATACAGTGGTATCTAATTTTTGGTCCAAACCAATGAGCGACCTGGTGGTAATGACATAATAAGATGGCAGCTAGTGCTGGGTCTTCCTTCCCGTGATTATTTGTGTGAAACTTTGCTGTATCTACCTAAATAATAGTGTTATAGTAGCTGAGCTATGGTTGAAATACAGAGATTTATGAAATAATGACTCGGGTATTTATAACCCCTGCAAATGTATTTTATCGGACCCATTTGTACCTGACCTCTTTTCTCAACAAAATATTTTTGTCTATTCTAAGGAAGTTAAACAAACTTCCAGGGCCAGAAAGGAGTTCATTTTGCAGCACATGTAGTGCACCTCTTCCTTGACCTGCTGTGGTCCAGTCTTTCTATTATAACACGGCCTTGCAATGGAAACACAAACCAAGCTTGCGACAGCGAACATAAACAATTGTGGATCAGCAACCTCCACCATTTGCTATCAGCTGTTCATGTGAGAAGTATCTGGACCAATACACACTCCCATGGGAATGGAATGGAGAAATTGTACACAACGATCACATTGTATAAAAAAATGTTAGACCAAATTTTGAGTGTGGGACATCGACTTAAGTAAGTTTGTTATTATTCGCTGGCCCTTGTAGTTATCTGTCAGGTTGTTAGGCACCCAGCGAGCACTAACTTTACAAGACTGAAATGTTGAACTGCTGGAATAAGGTTCACAGTTGGATCTGTCGGTCATTGCCTCAATGGTTCTGACATTCTGTATGGTTACACCAGAGATTATATCAGAAATGCGTATCCTTCTGCAGGATAGCAGGATTTTCATGCAGTCACCTTAGCCACTACTCTTTTGAGATGACCTTGCCTTGTGTGGGTTAAATGTGCACCCAAAAATAAGTTTTTTGGTGTTAAATGTTCAATTTAGAGTAACTTTTAAACCAGTATAGTGCTCAATAGGTGCGTGGTGTTTAATTGTAGTTTCTCGAATAGCAGAAGCAAAAACAAGGAAAGGGAAATGTGTTTCAATACACAAGTTAGTGTCTTTATTTAAGTGATTTTTCAATGATATACTTAGTGAAATATGTTATACATTATCAACAGAACGATTCTGTATTGTTTGTTAGATTTTAGGTTTCCAACTTGGAAAGACTGTTTAGAAGCTTGGATAAAAGCAATTCGTAGACAAAATTGGCAACCTACTCTGGTTTATAAGAAACTTCTTGCTAATTCGCCCATTTAGCAGTTATCGCAAGAAATAATTACTTATGACACTAGAATCTTGAGAATAGAGGGCGTGTTCCTCGGACTGGGAATGCAATAGTAATTATCGCAATATTCCTCGACAGAAATTCTTGATTAATATCACACATTCTACTAAAACTTTAAACCAATGCTGTACAGTCTTTTGTTACATTAACAGAAGTTTTAGAACAATATTAAGTTATGACCTTGCTGCGATGTTTACTGCAATAACAACTTCTGAACAGGCCAAAAAATGTGATTGTATTAAATATTCCTACAACTAGAGCTCACTCCCCTGCCATTGTGTTTTACTTCAAAAACTTAGAAAAACAATTAATTGTGTATATTGTAGTGTGTTATGCCACAAAATGGCGGTACTTGCTTCAGCATTTCTGCCCTGTGTGTTGCAGCTGGTGCCGGCGCATCACAAAGGTTATATGGCCATCTTCAAAGAATGTGCCTGGAGACATTGCTATGGCCATTGTTGGCCCTTTAGCCCATAATAATATATATACTGTATGTAGCAGAAGTTTCAAACTATATCTTGGTGAAATTTCAACACCCCAGCCATAATACCAATGCAGAAAAAAAAATCTGATGTGTTCCATTCACTCAACTTTCTCTACATCTCTGCAACAAATTATTGATAAAAATCTAATTTCTTTCATAAGATTATTCTTCTTTCTGCACCTTGCTAATCGAGGTACTCCTTAGCACAATGTTCTTATTACTTAGTTCCTTATAAGTAGGAAAAAATAAGGGAATACACTAGACTAAACCCATAGTCATATGTTTTAAAAGCTGTTGTTATGCGATTGTCATTGCAAATCACTTCTTTTCTTGGCCAGGAGTAGAACAAAAGAAAACCGCACACTCCTGTATGAGAAAACGATAAGTACTTCACAACTGAAACTAATAACAATGAATACCTCAAAAACGGTAAGCTCCACGAGAAAAATGTGTATGACATAACTTGTGTATTTTAACAAGACCTACATTTTCTGTATGGTAAGTTTTTGTCTATCTCTTACAGTTTACTAGTTATGCCAAATTAAGCAAAATTCATCCAGAATAAAGAGGTCTTTGGAAGCTATTCCCAGAAAACTCAAGATATACATTTTATTTGTCAGGTAAATATCTTTAATATACAATATTTTAATGAAAATCGTTAGAGCCATTTTTGAGAAAATCAAAATTTTCGAAAAAGTTCCATGTAAAGGATAGTTCTGGGTGGGGGGATTTTCTTGAAAATCTTTGTATTGCATCTTTGGAATATTCCGATGTGTGTGTGTGTATGGACAGCATAGCTCAAAAACGAAAAGACTGTTAAATACCAAACTTAGTATTTAACAGTCTTTTCGTTTTTAAGCTATGCTGTTCACAGACACACACACATGGACCTTTTTCCAGAAATGTCCTTCTCTATACACTATGCACATAGTTTGTGTAGAGAAAGTAATTATGTGATACTTTTCAATCCACCCTCATAACAGAAAACCACTTGGAAAGTTATAAAAATGGCACCATTAGTTGGTTTTAGTGGATCTAGTTGCATGGTTTTAGTGTTTTTAATTTCAAATGGCAGGTATATGTGTCAAATTACTTGGTTTTCTTATTCAGAACGTAAATATTGTGTTATGTTTCAACATGTAAAAACTGAAGCTAGTAACAATGAATCAACACAAATATTGATACATCAATAAATAATTTGCAACTAAACTTCACTTATCTTTATTAATAAACTCAAATCAAGATAAGTGAAGTTTGTTGCAAATTATTGTTATATTGTGTTATGTGTTTATGTACCCATTTTCTTACAAAAAAGTTCATACATTTGGAATAAATTTATGAAACATAAAATTGGTATTACAATTAAACCTTGATCTATCATTTTCTGAAGGATTGGGAAGTGGTTAAAAAGCTATTGGATAAGAGAAATGCACAAATATGTATAAAAGAAATAAAGCCAGTATATAAGCAAATACCATCTTATTTGGGAAACACAATGAAGTTATATTTTTGAGTTGGGTTTGTAACACTTATGTATAGCTTTTCCAGACCATTTTCAAAGCCATGAGGGCTTCATTGTTGATGGTTTGCAACCATACATTCATTTAGTCCTTGTTTATCCCTAATTATTGTAACTTTTACTTTCTATACACATACTATGTGTATAGTGTATAGAAAGTTATTGTAATGCAACCAAAAATTCAATACCGAGATTTCACCAGAAATATATGTTTTGGGATCTCCTGAATCCAGAAAAAAAGTTTTAGAAAAAGGTTCATGTGTGTGAGTGTGTGTATCTGTGGATAGCATAGCTCAAATACACAAAGTCTGTTAAATACCAAACCTGATATTTAAGTTTGGTATCTTCCAAGGATGCAGCACTTTTTCAACTATGGAACATTTTTTTGAAAATTTTGATTTTCTCAAAAGTAGCTCTTAATGATTTTAATTAAAATGTCTTATGTGTAAGATATTTTATGACAAACAATATGTATATCTTGAATTTTCTGGGAATCTCATCTGAAGACCTCTTTATTCTGGGTGTCTTTTCTATAACTGGAAAACCGTAAAAGATATACAAAAACTTCCTTGTATAAGCTTCGGGTGGTTGTGTCCAGCAAGAAATTCAGCCAAGATGCTGCCCTCCCAGAAAACCTAGCCACAACCACTTGAACTTTTCTCAAATGGGAAGATATCTTTCTTCTCGTTTGTTTATTCCTGGCAAGCAAAAAGATTGGAATTTCAATTGTTTCACATAGCAACCAGCTTTTGACCTAATGGTACCCTTATTTCCCTTCTACTTACAAGGAACCAAGTAATAAGGAGAATTTCTGCTGTTTACCTTGGTTATAATGAAGTACATAGAAGAATAAGCTTTTTAACAAAAATTTGTTACAGAGATGTTGAGAAAGTCGCATGAATGGAGCACATCAGATTTTTTTTTGTGAAAACCTGATTGATTTTAATCAAGCATGCTTGCATGAGCCAACCATGAATCTTCAGGCACATACATGAATTTTTTCCCGCATATCGATAACGTCAGTTGGTGGCAAACAGCAGTTGAGTGTAGTGCTTGTGTCAGTTTCTCATTGCAAGGGAAATGATAGAACAATTGGAGCAGTGGTACTGTATCAAATTTACCAGAAACTTGACAGGTGAAACTCATTTGAAAGATTCAGGCGCCTATGAGTATCACACATATTGAGGAGCGGCACAACTGGTTTAATGACAACTGCACATCAGCGGAGAGCAAGCCATGTTCCTAAGGTCATTGCCAAAATGAATGATGTGGAGATTCAAGACTGTCGTGTGACTATCAGAGAAATTGTGGAAGAGGTGCGCATCAGCCTTTTTTGGCACATTCCATTGTGGCCCAAGATTTCACCTTGAGGAGAGTGGTGGCAAAATTTGTACCAAAGCTGCTGACGGTTTTAGGCGGGTGATGTGAGGACGTACCTTTGGTTCTGAGCTGCGCAGTTCTCTCCGGCGTCGCAGCTGATGAAGTCAGTTCTCGACGCTCCTCGGCTGTTTGCGGATTCAGCGGCGAGCAATTGAGACGTATTTGTTGATCTCAAGGAATGGTACGGGAAACTAGCTCAAATAAACGTCGGCACTTTCATTTAATCTAAGGTTTATTTCCTTTCGTAAGGGTTCTCGAGACAATTCCTGGCGCGATTCTATCTCCGTAATTTCTCTCGCGATAGAGCGTAATGCGCACAAGAGAAACAAACTTACGCGGCGATAATTGCCTCTGTTACGTGCAGAATTATTGTAGACACTTTAACTTTCTGCACAAGTCCCGCGCGGTATTGACTCACGACGGTGGTTGAATCACAATTATGACATTTAGACTTAGTAGACATTTAACTTTTTAGCGCGGATTCTTGTTTTGGGCATCGCAGGTTTCGCGTGAAATTACATTTCAACTGCCTGAAAATTAGGATGAATATTCTACATTTATAGCAAATCCTACCCACGCGCTAAACTCTCAACGTGCGATCTCATTCGCCCATTTTGGCGCCGAAAATAGCTTGGGGTGCGCTTCTGACGTGACGCAATTATTTTCGATTGGTCAACACGTGACGTGTTCCGAGACGTGACTACACAATAACATCTCTACCCTCTTGTGATACACAAAAGCAACTATCGTAAACAACTGGAATCGCCGCTTGAAAACTCTGGGTTTAAAGTTAGAAATGCTTTCCAGAAACACTCTCTAAACTGTCAATATACATTATGACAATAAATACAGGATATTATATTTAGCAATTAACTTAAAGAATCTAATTAATCAAAACGTATGCTGATGCGCTCACTCAGGTTGGCGACATACCGTTTCACGGTGGAGCAAAAGCAACTTCGCGTTGAAGTTTCACAGGACATGCTGGACTCCTGAACACCATAATCACTGGTGACAAGTCCAGGGTGTATGGGTACGACCCGGAAACCAAATCCCAATCATCACAGTGGCAGTATTCCTTGTAACCTAAGACCAAAGAAGGCCCACCAGATGTGGTACACCAAGAGTATACACCACAGGGTCAAAAAATGACCAAAGAATACTATAGGGATGTCCTCCATCGCCTGTGTGTTGCTCTGCAGCTCAACAGATCGGACTTGTGGTCAACAGGAAATCAAGACAAGGCTCCAGCACTGGATTCGCACTTTTTTGGTGAAACATCAGACTCCTGTGCTTCAACAGGATCCTTTATGGTCCCCTGCAACTTCTGGCTGTTCCTCAAACCCTAGGGCCATTGAAAGGAACGTGATTTCAGACGAGAGGACATTATGGCAATGACAGCTGGGTTCAAATCCATTCCAACAATAATAACACTGCTGGGAGAAGTGTGTGGAGTCCCAAGGGGACTGCTTTGAGGGTGATTAGATCCCTTTTACACGTCCCTTTAATATGCATTAAAAAGCTGACAAAACTCAAAACATAATTATAATTTAAACATACTTTTTTAATGTTTTAAACATTTCTACATCAAATAATAAACCGAAAATATATTGTTCTTTTTCTTTCTTCCGTATTCATTTTTTTTTTTTTTTTTTTACCGTGGAGGGGAAAAATGCATTACGCATTCAACCCCCAGCCGAAGTGCAATGGCTGGGAGGATATGTGGGACTCTCCGCTTCCTCATGCGGCATACCCACTAAAAAACCCCTCCACGTTATAACAGTAGTTTGTTGTGAATCTCGTGGCTTTGCGCGGTCCCGCTGATGCACCCGCGTTAGTCGGCGAAAGATAGGAAGCTGCCGCACGTTGTGCGGGAGCGGGTAAAAGGTTGTTTCTAGGCTAACAGCCATGGAACCTGACTGCAGCCTAGGGAGTAGAGGTGATGTTGGAAAGGAAATAAAGGGTGGAAATTTGAGGAGAGAATAGGACGTAGACGTTATGGATTATACCTGCTTCGGAATTGCTCCACGAAGCTCCCAGTAGTCTTCCACTCCGTTGGTGGTCGAGCATTCCCGAGCCGTGCGTGCCCCTCAGCCTGTACAGGAGGAGGAGCAGTGTTGGGTTGCTGACGTTTGGATTGAAACAGCTCAGCAGAGTATGCAGCTTGCTGCAGGAGAACCTGCCTCAGAGGCTGCATGAGGGCGTCGATCCTGGTGGACAGGTCGGCGGCTGAAGTCTGCTGGCTGGTGGCTGCGGCGGCGTTAGAAGCTTGCAGTTCCTGCAGCTTCTGTGTGAGGAGGCTGCATGTCTCTTCCAGAGCAGCTATTCGAGCGCCGACGTTCAGGATCTCCGCGTGGAGGTCCTGAATGGCTTCTCGCGTCGCTGCGTCTGTTGAGAGTGCAGGTGGTGAGGCCTCGGTGGTTGATGTCTGCGGTGGAGTGGTGCGGCGCGCAGGAGGTGGTGAGGAAGTGCTGCTCCTTGGGTAGAGAGGGCACTGCGCTTGCCCTGTGAAATGTCCTGTGCCACGGCAGGTGGCACAGAACCGGCGGCGACGGCGAAGATTGTGCTCAGTGCACTCAGCGGTGGTGTTGGCAGAGCCACAATAGTGGCACCGCGGCGTCGCGGAGCAGGAGTCAGCATTATGCCCGAAGGCACAACAGCGACGGCAGGGCCGGTTACGTTCCATCTTGCTAGCCTCGACGACCAGGAGTTGCCCTAACAAGGGCAACCCTGACGCCAAGGCAGCGTCGAGGTCCGAACGATCCTGAAGCTCCAGCCTCACAAGTGGTGTAGGTCCCCGGTTGCAAATTATCCTTGTGGCCCTCAAACAAGAAGGCCACTTGGATTTCGCTGCGGCGAGGAGGTGCCGGGTGGAAAGGTCCCTAGGGACCCCCCGTACCACGGCACTGAACCGGGGCGGCGGCGACGTGGGGCTGGGCGGCGGCGGTTGCGGTGATGGCGGCAACTGCGGCAGCAGTTGCGGCGAGGGTGTGGTGGCGGCCGGCGGCGAAGCAGGGCTTGCCGGGACCGGTAGCAACGGAGAATCTGCCTCCTCGGCGGCTGCCGAGGAAGAGTCGACGGGTGCAGCCTTAGCAGCGGCGAGTCTGCGCAGTCTCTTCTTGGCCATCTTGATGAGACGAAGAAGAAGCTCCGTCATTTCTCTCGATTGTGGCAAGAGGAATTAACCCTGAAGACGGCCCCAACAAGAGACCGAAACGTCCAGAAAATGATGACTTGGCATCAACCAGAAGCCAGCAATTCTATGAATGAAAAACAACTGCCACTGTTTAATTACAAAATGTCAAATGTTTTAAACCTAGTCAGAATATGCCGTGACATTCATTTGCGAGAAACAACTGTATAGTAACAGCATCTTAAGAAAATAACAAAAGTATTGAAAATCAAACCAACAATAATGACATTCCACAAAACGGCTGACGCCACAGAAAATGTTATTTGGAATAAAGTGTGTTTTTTAAAAGAGGTCTCATTTTTCGTACAATGCATTCTTGTATTTTTCTTATAGTTTATCACTTGTACGAAATTCCTTCCGAATGAAGTATTTATTCCCTCCAAAAACAATATTTGTCATATAAATATCTTAAATACATATACGACATTTAATAAAAAAAATTAAAAAAAAAAAAACAAACAAAAACGTTAGAGATATTTTAAGGAAATAAAATACATCAATAATTTTATTGTTTAAAAGCTAATTTGGGGTGAAGGAATATCTTAAAAATCTTCGTGAAACAACTTACGAAGATACCTACAGACTTTAAATACCATGTTTAGTAGTTGTCTGACGTTTTGTTTTTGAGTTATGCTGTTCACACATGCGCGCGCGCGTGTTCTGTTTTTATTCGGGGCCTCAAAACATATATTTCTATTGAAATCTCGATATAAAGTTTTTTAGTGGAATGCAATATTTCTTCTAAAATGTATTAGACATAACAATAATTGGTAAAGTTATATGATGGTTGCAGCACACTTACTACGGACACGCGCG
The DNA here is from genome assembly GCA_030762935.1 of Hymenopus coronatus. NCBI lineage: Eukaryota > Metazoa > Arthropoda > Insecta > Mantodea > Hymenopodidae > Hymenopus > Hymenopus coronatus. Next base: position 3,473,844 of record CM060880.1, on the reverse strand, counting down.
CGGCACGCACATACACCGGTCTTAAGAAGTAGTTTAAGTCTGAAATATATTACGATGCAATATGTTAACGGCCTAATGCCCCTTATTGAATAGATTCGAACCCCTGAGCATCTGGCTGGGAACCTGAACTCAATTTACAACCCCTAGGCCCCGACACAGAGTGTATGTTGTCTTTAACGACTGTTGGGAATTTTTTAGATAACTCATCTTTGGAGAAATTTTGGATATGCTTTGGAGGCGTTTTATATTCTCCTTGTGGCAACACTGGTCGGATAGCAATCAGCTGTGAGTTAAGGACGTGAAGATGTGGTATGAAATTTTGCCCTCAATGGCTATAATTACGGCCTGCTTAGCTATTCCAGGCGTTGTAAATTATTATGGTCATTACTTCGTTCTTGGAAACGTAAGTATCCGGTTTGGAAGTGAAGATTATCAAAATCTTGACTTTGACCATAACCTTTACAGCAACGAAATCTTTAAAATGGGTTGAACTAGTAGCTACGTGTATGCATCCATATTTGTGAAACGAAAGACATAAGTTATTTGCAATAACACAATGTCTCTAATATGCATAGAGTCTTTGGGTTTATTCTATTGTTTAGCAAAGTTGAATAGTTTGTAACTTCATACGTTGATATGTGTGTAGTTGGGCTCATACTTTGTTTCTTTCTATATATTGTTAAATATATACTCTCAGCAATTAGGCAACTGTGCAGAAGCTGAGCCGCTCGAAAACAAAAAAAGTACAGTATTTGGGTAATGTTGCCGATTGAGGGTCAGCTGGCCGCGCAATGCCGCAAAATCATACCAACTTTAGAAATTGAAAACCCGCTTTGGAACTGAGCACATGGTGCCAAAGGAATGCAATCGGTGAATAACCGCAAGATGGCAGTAGTACCACGTAGCCGAAGGAGCCGGTCCCCATGGCCACGCCCGCTAAAGCGTCTCGCTTTGGTGCTTCGTGGGCAGGGGATCGTGGGTTCGAGTCCCGCCTTGGACATGGGTGTCATATGTTTGTAAAAGAAACAGTAAAACCAGTAAACAAGTAATCAGTAAAACCTACGGGGGGAAATGTAAATAGGGATGCAGTACCAGAGTCCTGATCAGACTCCGTTACTGTTTTTTGTAAAAAAAAAAAAAGGGCCTGGCAATTGTAGAAGACGACGTCATCCATCATACACCATTAATCCTACTTATTGCAGATGTTGATTATTTGAGGTTATGTGGTACATGAGCTAGCAAAGGCGAATTCATCAAAACAAAGATACCCCCATCACTGTCACACTACAATACGTTTGATCAAGTCATATTTTGGGTTAAATGGAGAAATTTAATACACAGAGCTACTGTCAAATAAGAAGTTTTCTCTTTTTAATGAAAAGAGGAGCATTAGTAGTAAATAAAAATTATTATTATTGGTGGTGGTTAATGATTATGATGAGTATTATTATTATTATTATTATTATTATTAGTTGTAAGAATAACTCAGCCCAACCAGATCTACTTGCTCTTTAGTTATGGCATTGGTAGCCTTAAAAAGGGCTGTTTTGTCTTGAAGAAAATATGAAAGAGGTGGAAAACTGTAGGAAATATTCAGAAGAACAGTATATGCACCCCTTGATGCATATAATTGCATATTTATGCATTTCCGACGCCTTCCAATGAATGCACTGCCTCATTGTATATATTTCTGGGTTTCCCCGCCTTGCTATGGTTATGCTTCCTAAGGCATATACAGTTAATTGCAAATTTCATGCTTTCCACACAACTGTATGACTGCGCTGCCTTCCCTCCTTTTTGCAATACCAACTATATATGCTCCATTATGCTGAACATTGCACCTTTCAGATGCAAAGGTTGGCTGCCTGACGTTACGCTGCCAACTGACCCTTAAATGGCAACATTATCTATTTGGTAAAGGTTCCGCAGGACGTCCAGATTGAAAATGTTGAAAATACTAACCTGAGCAATAAAAATGCACATGGAGCATGTGTCTTGAAATACATGTGATCACTTTCAGTTGCTGAGACCTACCCACCGTACCTAATTGAGCCAGTTTCTTATATATAAAGCTTGTCGCAAAATGTAAACAACGTACTCCAGTTTGTAATTTATACGACCGCACAAACCATACTGCCAACTGTGGAAAGAAGAACCGATTTTCAGAAAGTCCATTTTTACCCCTTGTTTCGATTCAGTTAATTTACATACACCTAACCTCGACGAAATGTTGAAACCTGTCGTTCACCTGTCACGCAACCAATAGTCATCTCGCGGTATTATCTTTATCAATGTTGGCACCCACTGCCATAATGAAAACCACAAAAAACTTGTAAACTACTACATGAGCGATCCTAACGGCCGAATAATATACTATGAAATCTGGATCTACAAAGGAATAAAAACCCTATATTCTTATGACAGTTTATTTTCCTATCTACGTCATTTTAATTGAGATCAGTGGTGGCCAGTGCATACATATCTTAGAGGTTGCAGGTATTAGTGACACTTTCAATTTTATATCAACGTTGCTGGTGTGCCGAAATTATCAAATATCTGACTGCTCAAGAACTTGGAGCTAGTCCAGAGACCATCCAGCCAGGAGGCTGGACTGTCATATTAATCTACCGAGACAATTAAATTAATATTGCATATTTAAATTAAATTGCTAATTGGTTGTTTTTTCTACCTGTCTGGTTGCAATCAGGCAGGTCAATTTCCTCCAAAAACATCATTATTGTTCTGCCAAGTGAATACAAAATAAAGTTAACCTTATTTTGTGTCTCATCCCCACATCATCTCTCTTAAATCACAGTTTAAAATCCCAGACTTTTTTTTTTGGTAGTTTAACGTCCTTTAACCTGATTGGTCATATCGGACGATGAATGAAATTGGTGAAATGATACTCAAATGATCTTGGGGTCCATGGAGCTTAAAGTTACTCAACATTAGTCTTCTCAGGATAAGGGAAAACCCTGAAAAAAAACCTTATCCAGGTAACTCACCCTAAGCGAGGTTCAAACTCGCGACCTGTTGTATGTGAGGCAGACACGCTACCACCACACCACCCAGGCGGTCTCCAGGCATGTATTTAATGAACCTGAATAGTGAATTTTTACTTTCTCCAGCCGTATGTACAATGTACTTAATAGACAGAGAAGGTATTGTATTCCACCCAAAAATTTGATTCCGAGATTTCACCAGAAATATTGTTTTCAGGTCCCCTGAGCCCAAAAAAAAAGAAGCATTTTTAGGGGGAAAAAAAGAAGTGTGTGTCTGTAAACAGCATAGCGCAAAAAACGAAAATTCGGTTAAATATTTTTCAAGGATGTGACACGAAGATTTACAAGAAAATCCCCTCACCCCAACTACCCTTTACATGGAACATTTTTTTAAAATGTTTATTTTCTGAAAAATGGCTATTTAACGATTTGTTTAAAATACCGTATATTAAAGATATTCACATCATAAAATGTCCATTTTCAAGTTTTTGCCCCTAGCTGTGTTTTGCATAATGCTTAAACCATAATAGATAAAAACTTATTATGCAAAGAATGTAGATCTTGTTAAAGCTAACAATTTGTCATATATATTTTTGTTGTAGTGTTGACCATTTTTCTATACGCCCAGTATAGAATGGGACACTGAGAATGGTAGCAGTTAAAGAGCATCCATAAATAACACTCCATTTACAGTTCAATTTAAATTATAGGAAGGAAAGTAGTCAATGAATTACCAAACCAAAGAATAGAAATAATGAAAACTGTAGAAAAATACTTAAATCAATATTTATTTTATAGTATAGAAGAATTTAAATTTGGTAAAGCAATGTAAATATGTAATTTATATACTTAAGGGGATGCAAATAAATTTGAAGTCTAAGAAAGCAGCTCTGGCAAAAACTTAAAAATGTGGCATATTTGAGAGGCTTGTATCATATTTAAAGCATCTAGAAAACACATGAACGCTTCTAACAAACAAAACTGGTAAAAATGTTATCAATTTAACAATAATATTTGCTTTGAAATTTCTTTTTCAAGCAGTAATGTAAAGAAAGCAGAGATAAATATGGTGTTGTATGTTTCAGCCGTACATGCGCAGCAAGGCAGAGAGATGGGAGAGGATCGTATATCAGCGAGATATGCGGCTCACAGGGGACCCTTACAAGTGCAATGTGAGTGTCTCACGACAAAACATTTACACGACTTTGTCTAATGAAGACAAACATTACCAGGTATAATCTTATTACGAGGGGGTCTTCATCCTTGGCTGACACTCAACTTAAATACCAAGTTTGTATTTCATTTACAAAATGCTTTGTTTCGATTCTGGGGGTCTCAAAACATATATTTCTAGTGAAATCTTGGCATCAAAATTTTGGGAGGAATGCAATACCTTCTCTATCTACTATGTACATTGTACATGCGTACCTAACTTGCCATTAACAAGAAATATCTCGGAAATGGTTAAGTCCACAAAAAGTGTATGTTGTAACCAAATCTACATTTTTGTGTAGGAACATTTGTACTACCTCTTATGGTTTAACAGGTATATAAAAGTGATCCAGGTGGTTCAAGATATTCATTTAATTTGTCATGAAAATAACTTAACCATCTACATGGTGATTTATATAGAGCTGACACATTTCTTTCATCAATTGTTTCAAAACATGTTATGCTAGCGACAACTTATTATACCTAAATTGTAGATGAATTTTGGGAGATTATTTACCTCTATAGCAAATGTTGAAAATGTCCTCCATCCTGCATAAGGCACAACTCAACACGTCTTACTGGCCACTCGTTGGAGGACTCTGTTGTCAATAGCTTGAATCTCCTTTGTGATGTGCTTCAGATCGTCCAATATCTGGGGACATGTGGCGTAAACCCTGTCTTTTAAATAACCCCATAGAAAGAAGTCAAATCCGGCCATAGGTTCCTGGAAATTATCCGGTTGTCAAAGAAACTTGCAATTAAGTTCATGGATTCATTTGTATGACATGTAGCACTATCTTGCGGAAAATATCGTTGACTCAGCTCTACATCGTACTGCATTTTCACGTTGAATACAAGTACAAAATGTCGAAACAGCTGTCAACAATGCAATTAGGAATAAAACATAAGCATCTGTGCATCTAGTGATAAGAAATCAAAACTCCAGAACTTTCTCCTTATTTTGGTGCTAAAATTAGGTGATTGAATGAATTTCCAACAGAATAATTAAAGAAAGAAATAAATGTGTCAGTTGTACATAAATCACTCTGTAGTATTTTAATCAAAATTCTTAGAGCCATCCTTGAGAAAACATTTTTTGAAAAATCGCCATGTAAAGGGTAGTTGGGGGTAGCAAGATTTTCATGAAAATATTCATGTCACATCCTTTTTAGATACTGAACTGGCATTTATTTCACATTTCATTTTTCAGTTAAGATTCACAGATACACAGACATACGAGGGTGGTCTGAAAAGTTCTCGGCTTGATAGTGAAAAACGACAATTCATGCTTTCAAAGTAGTTTTATTTTTCAAACATAATCTCCTCTAATATCAATACATTTTGTCCAGCGGTGTTCCAATGCCATTATCCCCTCTCTGTAGTGTTCCTCTGGAAGTGCTGCAAAGTACCTATTTACAGCTGCAATTGCTTCTTAATTGGATGAAATGCACCTACTAGCGAGGAATTTCTTCAGTTTTGGAAACAGATGGAAATCTGGGGAATAGGGTGGATGTTTCAGCACTTCACAGTGCAGATCTCTCAATTTCCCCATTGCCAAAACACTTTTGTGGGCAGGTGCATTGTCCTGATGGAAAACAATTTTTTTTTTTTTAACCTGGATCTGTTTTCACGAATGCTTGCAATCAGTTTGGTTAGAAGTTGAGAGTAGTATTCTCCAGTAATGGTTTTACTTTTTTCGAGATAGTCAATCTACAAAATTCCTTTGGCATCCCAAAACACTGACGCTATGATTGTTCCCGCCGATGGCACCATCCTCGCCTTCTTTGGAGCTGAAGAACCAGCTTCTGTCCACTGCCTCGACTACTGCTTGGGTTCGAGTGTGTAGTGGTGAATCCATGTTTCATTCACTGTGATGTATCAGCGCAAAAAGTCACTTATGTTCTGAAAATGCGGCAAGCACTCTTCAGTAAGTTTCGTACAAATGCATTTGGATCCACAGCACCCATCTTGCACAAAGCTTTTTCAGGTTTAATTCCTGATGCAAGATGTGACCAATACGTTCCTTTGAAATTCCAAGAGCATTAGCAATTTCACGCATCTTTGTACGCTGATCTTACAAAATCATGTCATGCACTTTTTCAATGATTTATGGTGTGGTTACAATTTTGGACGTCCTTCTTGTGGATCATCTTGAACGCTTTCATGGCCACATTTAAAATCGGCCGCCCATTTCTTCACAGTGGAAACAGAAGGTGAAGAGTCACCATACACGTTTACAATCCACAAATGAATTTCTGTAAGTGTTAAAGCCTCTTTTATGAAGAATTTTATAACAGCACGATACTTGAATTTCTCCATTTTCAAAGCAATGTGCATTTCCACTGCTTCAAACAACTGCCTACAGTCAACTTGTAATTTTACGTAGGGTGTATTAACATGTGTACCAATGTAAGGAAAAGTCATGCAAGTAGTGCTGCAATCTCTAGGTGAGGCCAAGAACTTCTCAGACCACCTTCATACATGCTTCCATGTAAGTAGAAGGGAAATAAGGCAATACTTTAGGCAAAAGTGACAGTCAAATCTTTTAAAAGCTGGTTGCTGTGTGAAACAATTGAAGTTCCAATCTCTTTGCTTGTAAGAGTAGACAAAAGAGAGCCAAAAAGGGAGATGGCCTCCTGATTGAAAAAACTTGAGGCTGCTCTAACTTATCGGAAGCATTGTGAAGAGAATGTTTTTCTCAGGGTATTTAAATGGGAGAGAAAATTGTCGGTGCACAGAAGCATTATACATGGCATTCTAGAGCTAGAATATGTTGTAATGTCACCGATTAGGTCTGTTTACTGCGCAATGTCGCAAATCCATACCAAATTGAAAAAGCACTGTATAAATGAGCAGACAGTGCCAAGGGTTAATGGCCACTAGGGGGCAGCAGTAGCATGGTTACTGTCACTAAATGGCAGTAGTGGTGTTCTATTTTTCTTCCCCATTCAATGTTAAGGGAAAACATCCGGTCATGAGTCAATGGCCAAAGTCAATCAAATGCATTTTAATGTATTAAGTATTGCTCCCTTGGTCACATTGTTTAACTAAAGAAACAAAAACATGCTTGTTTCACGTATAAAGTATACTTTTGCTGTCTAAAATTAACAAGTTATAAAATATGCACATTAACAAATACTCCTTCTTGGAATCTGAAAATAGAGGATAAATGACACTACCTGGATATTGCTTACTTGAGGTTAAGTGTACTGACCTAGCTAAAAGTGATTTCATATGTACATGAGGATACCCCCGTCGCCATCACACTGCAATTGTGGTGCTGTGATCAATTAATATTTTGGGTTAAATGGAGAAATTTAATACACAAAGCTACTGTCAATTAAAAACTATTAAGTGGTTTGTTTTTTTTAACGAAAACATAGAAGCGTTAGTAGTAAATGATGATGATAAAAATAATAATCTTACTTCTTATTTTCACATTTATTATTATTATTTGCTGTTTAATCGTTTCCTGGCCTCCCTTTGGATGTGCTGCTTCGCGCTATGTTTTGCCTTCCTAATTCATTACCTATTTTAGCATTTACCTGCCACACTATGGAAGCGCTGCCATTACTGTTATTATACCAACAGCATCCTTGTTTACCCACACTTAATAGCATATTTCATCCTTTCCAGATTAACCTCTGAGTGCGCTGCCTTCCCTCCTTGTTGCCCTCCATGGTGTAATGGTTACCGTGCTAACTTTACACACCCAAGGTCGCAGGTTTAAACCTGACGGAGGACGGTGGATTTTTTCGGGTGTAAAAATCCTTAGCATGGCTTCCTTCGGAAGGGAAGTAAACTGTTGGTCCCGTGTCATAGATTTACAGCACGTAAAAGAACCTCGAGCCTGATAGAGAGGCCTCTGAGCAAAATTAAGTGGTCTTTCATGCCCAGTATGGAATGGAACACTGAGAACCACAGCAGTTAAAGAGCATCCATAAATAACACGCCATTTACTTCATTTCCTTCCCTTCTTTCCATAATATCAACTATATATGTTCCGTTAGGCAGATCATTGCATTTTTCAGATGCAAAGGTTGTCTGCCTGACATCAGTTGTTAACATTAATGAGCGAGAGCAGAACTTCTGTTTCAGATGAAATTTTCTGCTCTTGGAGAAATGCAGATTATGAAATTCCATGCTGTTTTCTTGTCACATAAACACAATATAAGGTAGTAAAATAACCTATAGGCATTTGTTTTGGTAAACCCAGACATTTGATATTATGGATGAAGAGAAATTTATAAAAATGTAGTTCAAAACAACCCATTACTGTACTATAAGCGTCAAAAATATTATTGCACCAATTTTACTCATGAGAATGCATGGAAAGAAATTAGTGAATTAATTGGAACTGTGTCAAGAAAAACTGAAAACTCGGCACGTGTATCCCTGGTCAGATTTCATAAATCCAGAATTTCCTTCTGCTGTTTTTTGTGTTAATTTCTTCATTCTCTGATTCTTCACATAAATAAGCTAATGTTATCAAGCAATCCACTTTGTTTGCTTCTCTTGCAACAAGTGGAAGCTTCAAAATGCACGTCACTTCACTTCTCTTCACGACACTTCCGATAGCTGGGAGGCAGCCTTTAAAGTAGTTTAGTTTTAAGTTGAAACTAATAATATGGAATATCTTGGAAATGGTTAATCCAACAAAAAATGTATATAACATAAATTGTGTGTTTTAACGTGCTCTACATTTTTTGTGTGGTAAGTTTTTATGCATCTCTTATGGTTAAGCAGTTATGCAAAATTTCGTAAAATTTATCCAGAATAAAGTAGTCTTCAGAGGATATTCCCAGAAAATTCAAGATATACATTTTATTTGTCAGGTAAATATCTTTAATATACAATATTTGAATCAAAATCGTTGGAGTCATTTTTGAGAAAATCAAAATTTTCGAAAAAAAAGTTCCATCTAAAGGGTAGTTTGGGGTGAAGGGATTTTTCTCATAATCTTTGTCGCATCCTTGGAAGATATTAAACTAAAATACCAAGTTTGGTATTTTGCCGACTTTTCGTTTTTGAGCTATCGTGTTCACTCACATGGACCTTTTTATGAAAATGCTTTTTTTTATACAAGGGACTGTAAAACATATATTTCTGGTGAAAACTCGGTGTGGAATTTTTGGGTGAAGTACATAGTGTAGAGAAAGTAAAAAAGTTATACAAAAGTCATCCAGAATGAAGTCTGAAGAGGCTATTCCAAGAAAATTCAAGATTTACATTTTGCTTTTCATAAAAATATCTTAAACCTGGGTACTTCAAGCAGCATTGTTAGACATCTTTGAGAAAATCAGAATTGCAGGTGGGCTGATTTTCTTGAAAATATTTGCATTGCATCCTCGAAAGATACTGAAGCTATGCTGTCCACTGACGCATATGCATGCGCACAAAAAAAAAAGCATTTTCAGAAAAAGGTCTCTGTGTGTGTGTTTTTTTTTCTCTTCTTTCCTCCAGTATCTTCCAAGGATGCGACACAAAAATTTTCAAGAAAATCCCCTCACCACAGACTACCCTTTACATGGAAATATTTTTGGAAATTTTGATTTTCTTAAAAATGGCCAGCTATTTGTATTAAAATCCCTTATATTAAAGTTATTTGCATTACAAATAAAATGTAGCTTGAATTTTCTAGGAATAGCCTCTGAAGACCTCTTTATTATGAATGAATTTTGCTGAATTGCCAAACTATAAGAGAGAGACAAAAACTTACTACACAGAAAATGTAGATCTCGTCAAAACACACAATTTATGTCTTTTACCTTTTTGTTGTGGAGGTAACTGTTTCCAAGATATTCCTTGTTATTGGTTTCAATTGTAAAGTACTTATACTTTTCTCACAGAAGGAAGAGTCCGTTTTTCTTTTGTTCTACTCCTGACCAAGCAAAGAAGCGATTTGCAATGACAACTGCATAACGATAGCTTTTAAAACATTTGACTATCACTTTATCATAACACATTCCTTTAGTTGCCTTCTACTTATAAGGAACTAAGTAATAAGAACATTCTGCTAATGTTCATCTCGATTAGCATTGTGTAGAAAGAAGAATAATCTTTTGTAGAGCAGCTAGAGTGTAACACATCATATTTTTAATTCAATGAATACAATTTTAAAATGAAACCTGTTTTCTGTTTGCAGGGTCTAGATGCAATTCCTGATGAAGAACCTAAAAAGAAATAGATAATCTTCTTGAGTATTAATTAGAAACTTCTAATCTGTAAATAAAGTGTAATGTTTTTGATTAAAGCTTCCTCATTGTTTGTACTTCAATGTTTCCCTCCCTATTGAAATAATGAATGCTGAAAATGGTAATAAAGATCCATAAATGAGTAAAAGGACAAAATATATTCTTTCTATTCCATCTTCATTAATATCTTTACAATAATCTACATTTTTACTTTCTCTACACATACTAAGTACATAGTGTATAGAGAAGGTATTGTATACCACCCAAAAATTCCATACCGACATTTCACAGGAAATAATGTTTTGGGTCCCCCTGAATGCAAAAAAATCATTTTTGGGAAAAGGTCTGCTCACGTGTGTGTGTGTCTGTGAACAGGATTGCTCAAAAACAAAAAGACCATTAAATACCAAACTTGGTATTTAAGTTTGGTATCTTCCAATGATGCAACACAAAGATTTAAAAAAAATCCTCACCCCCAAATGTCCTTTACATGGAACTTTTTAGAAAATTTATTTTCTCAAAAATGGCTCTAATAATTTTGATTAAAGATATTTATCTGACATAAAATGTAGATCTTAAATTTTCTGGGAATAGCCTCTGAAGACTTTTAATCTGGATGAATTTTACGGAACTTTATATAACTGCTAAACCGTAAGAGATAGACAAAAAACTTACCACACAAAAAATGTAGAGCACGTTAGAATACACAATTTATGTTATGTCAGTTTTAAAAACTTATACTTTTCTCATACAGGAATTTGTCAACTCCTGTCTATACAAACAAAGGAACTTCAGTCACTTAGCAACTAGCTTTTGATTATTATTTTATCCTATAGTACTCCCTTATTTTATCCTATAGTACTCCCTTATTTCCCTTCTGCTTACAAGGAAGCTAGTAATAAAACTATTTGTACTAATTTTTTTCTTGATTAGGTTGAAGTAAAGAAGCATAAGCTTTTTAACAATAATTTGTTGTAGAGATGTAGGGAAAGTCAGGTGAATGAAACACATCAGATTTTTTTGATTCAGGGAGTCCCAAAACATGTATTTCCAGTGAAATCTCGATATGGAATTTTCGGGTGTAATACAATACCTTCATTATCCACTATGTACATAGTACATGTAGAGGAAGTAAAATTCAGCCTAATTCTTTGTTGATCAGCCTTCATATGTTTGCTTGACCACTGTGTGACTCACCAGCATTTCCCCTCCTTGACCAGAGCTAGGGAAAAGTATGTTGTGATATATCTCGCAAGAGTTACCTTTGGAGGTGCCATGCAGAGTGTATTTCTGCTACATAGTTCACAAGGAAGAAAGACATAAGAGTTGCAAATTTAATGATTTTTTTATTTCACTTCTAATAAAACACTTGAGATAACAGAATGTTTGTATGGAGTAAAAAGTTGGAGTTAAAAAATATGTTTGACTCTGTATACAAAGACAGGAATATAACAAAGTTGAATGTCACCAGATGATGCACTTGGGTGAAGGGTTCATGCTGGCGGTGGAGGAACATTGCCACGTCCTGGAGAACTCGGGTGAGTTGCTGAGACTGCCAATAACCCGGAACTTGGCCGGGCTGTGACTGTCCTTCATCGCCACGTCGTCATACTCTGTTCCTGGGTCCACACACCACAACTGCAAACAGTGGTCTTCGTCATTTTACAGCTGTGTGCATTATTCTCGATACTGACTTTCTAGATTCATAGCTGTGTAGCTCAGTAAATATGTGAGGAAGAATTCAATTAAATTTATAGATGATGATTCTATTCCTAATCTGTTGGTGTCCCCCTCGTGGTGTAATGGTTACCATGCTGACTTCATATACCCAAACCCGGCAGAGGACGATGGATTTTTTCGGGTGTAAAAATCCTTAGCATGGCTTCCTTCAGAAGGTAAATAAAGCCATTAGTCCCGTGTCATAGATTTACGGCACATAAAAGAACCTCAAGCCTGATAGGGAGGCCTCTGAGCAAAATTAAGCGGTCAGCGGTTTTTCACGCCCAATTTAGAATGGGACGCTGAGAACCACAGCAGTTAAAAAGCGTCCATAAATAAAACACCATTTACATTTCTATTCTGCCTAATATTGGTTTATTAATCCATTAGGTAACTGACATCTCATTACATATGAATTGAAATGCACAAATATAACAAACATAAAGCTAATAATATACTCTTAAAATAAATTCACAAACGACCAAAAGGACCAGCTTTTATCAGATATATCTGCAGGTTTACATTGAGGTTATGGTTTCTGGTGTACGCTGTGTCATTTCTTATGCTGCTCTCTGCCAGTGGCCTATGGAAGAAGCTCAACATAAGTTGCAGCAAAACGTCGGCAGAGAGAAACCATAACCTCAACCAGCTTTTATTGTCAGTTATGCAAATTTCCGTAACATTCATCCAGAATAGTTTTCAGAGGCTATTCCCAGAAAATTCAAGATATACATTTTATTTGTCAGGTATATATCCTTATTATACAACATTTTAATCAAGATCGTTAGAGCCATTTTTGAGAAAATCAAAATTTTCGACATTTTTCTGTAAAGGGTAGTTGGGGTGGGGGGATTTTCTTGAAAATCTTTTTGTTGCATCCTTGGAAGATACTGAACTTAAAGACCATGTTTGGTATTTAACGGTCTTTTTGTTTTTGAGCTATGCTGTCCACAGACACACAGACCTTTTTCCAAAAATGCTTTTTTTTTTTATTCAGTGGGACCCAAAACATGTATTTCTGGTGAAATCTTGGTATCGAATTTTTGGGTGGATGACAATACCTTCTCTGTACACTATTTACTTTGTATAGAGAAAGTAAAAATAATTGACGAGGAAGATAGGGAGTAATGTTTGTAGCAGAACCGTAAAAACCACAGATTTTTAGCTTAAATAGTTTTCATAATACACGTGAATAAACATGTCAGGCAGATTTGCATGCTCGGTGTGCAAGTGAGAGGGAAATATGAAAGACCTGGCAACACAGAGCACGATAACACATCTCATTCGCTGCAGAGTGCAGAACATTATAGTAATATCAGTTGTAATCATATGATGAGAACTTACATTGGCAAAAGCAAGGAACAAGAGCTGGTCATGTGTGAAGTGTTCAAAGCCAGGGAGCGCTGGTTCAAGTCCATGTTTCTCCTTGTAACGTTGGTATGCCCAATATGCCTCCCGCACTCCACCATTGTCAGCTATATTCTCTGCCAGTGTGTTCAACCCATCCACCTGATAAAGTAAATACACACATGTCTAGCTCATATATACAATATACTCAAATAAACATAAATAAAACTGTGTGCATGCATTTAGGAAATAAAACACTTTAAAAGTCCTTCCAGATTTCAGTAAACTGCTCTGATATTGCAGAAGTAAATAGCGCTGAGCTTTTACTTTCTCTAGCCTGCATGTACAATGCACATAGTGGATAGAGAAGGTATTGTATTCCACCCAAAAATTCCATACCAAGCTTTCACTGGAAGTATATGTTTTGAAGACCCCTGAAACAAAAAAAAATTTAGAAAAAAATCCATGTATGTGTCTGGACAGCATAGCTCAAAAAGGACCTCTTTATTGTCAGTGATTTTTATTGAATTTTGCATAACTGGTAAATCATAAGAGATAGACAAAAAACTAAAATTTAGATCACTATAAACCACAATTTATGTTATATACATTTTCCTCTTGGAGTTGGCCGTTTTAGAGATATTCCTTATTATTGATTTCAGTTTTAAAATACTTGCACTTTTGTATACAGGAACTTGTCAACTCCAGGCCACGCAAAGAAACAGATTTCAATCCCATAGCAACCCTATTTTAAAACATTTGACTGCTGGTTTATCCTAGTGTATTCCCTTATTTCCCTTCTACTTATAAAGGAACTAAGTAATACGAACGTTTCTGCTAATGTTTTAGCATTAAATGGATAGAAGAATAAGCTTATTAACAATAATTTGTTATAGAGATGTAGAGAAAGTCGTGTTAATGAAACACACAAGATTTTTAGAAAATGGTCCATGAATGTGTGTGCCTGTGGACAGCATAGCTCAAAAACTAAAAGACTTAAATACCAAACTTGGTATCTTGTATTTTCTGGGAATAGCCTCTGAAGACCCGTTTAATCTGGATGAATTTTGCATAACTGGTAAACCGTAAGAGATGGACATAAATTTACAACACAGAAAATGTAAATCATGTTAAAACAATTTACATCATAACTTTTTTTTTTTTCCTTACGTGAATTTGTGAGCTCCTGGCAATGCAAGGAAATGGATTTCAACGTCATGGCAATGAGATTTAAAAACATTTAACTATTGTTTTATCCTAGTGTTTTCCCTTCCACTTATAAGCAAATAAGTAATAAGAACATTCTGCTAATGTTTATCTAGATTAGCATGAAGAGATAGAAGAATGAGCTTTTTAACAATAATTTGTTACACAGATGTAGAGAAAGTCATTTGAATGGGTTGCACCAGATTTTTATGACTATTTCGTTCCTTTCACGTGATTGTAGGAAGTGGCCAATCCAGAACACTGGCGCAAAAAATTCCAACCAATTGGAAATCATTATCTCTGTATTTTTTTTAATTTTTGCTTAGGGTGAGTTACCCAGATAAAGTTTTTAGGGGGGCTCCCGTTTCCCATATCCTGAGAAGACGAATGTCAAGTAACTTTAAGCTCCATGGACCCCAAGATCATTTGAGCATCATTTCACCAATTTCATTCATCATCCAATCAGGTTAAAGGACATCAGGCTACAAAAATAAATCTTTTCTTTTTTTTAATCAGACTCACGTGCAATTGTTTTACTAAATTTATCGCACCTTCATACATTTGTTTTCTCTGTGAACTAACGTTCGTTTCATGTTAGTATCAGTGTGCAGTATATTCCTGTACAAAATGGTGCAAGTTCCAAATTGTTTTGAGGTAGGTAAGGTCTATCGCTGAAATAGACATTAATGCTAATCATTGTTATTTTATTCACAGTAGTACCAACCTTCTGGCTGAGGGAGAGTGTGAAGTTGCTGTACTGGTGTACGAAACATTGCGCTCTGTCCTCGTACGCCTGCAGCATGTCGCTGTGCCACCAGGACCCCTTGGTACCATCCTTGTTATAGTCCTTACCTGCGATAAACAAGCTAAGCTTATAAAAAAATAGTGTATACAGAAGGTATTGCACTCTACCCAAAAATTTGATACCTGAATATGTTTTAGGGTCCCCTGTATCCTAAAAAAAAAAAAAAATTCAAAAAAAGGTCCTGGTGTGTTTCCGTGCGTCTCTGAACATAACTCGAAAACGAAAAGTCTGTAAAATACCAAACTTGATATTTAAGTTTAGTATCTTCCAGGGATGTGGTACGAAGATTTTGAGAAAAATCGCCCCACCCCAAACTACCCTTTACATGGAATTTTTTTTGAAAATTTTGATTTTCTCAAAAATGGTTCTAAAGATTTTGATTAAAATATCATAAATTAAAGATATTTACCTGACAAATAAGATGTTTTATTGACTTTTCTGGGAATAGCCTCTGAAGACTGCTTTATTCTGGAAGAATTTTTATGAATTTTGCATAACTGCTAAACCGTAAGAGATGGACAAAAACTTACCACACAGAAAATGAAGAGCACGTTAAGAGATACATTTATATAATATACATTTTTTCATGGAGTTGGTCGTTTTTAAGATATTTCTTGTTATTGGTTTCAGCTTTGAAAAACTTATACTTTTCTCATACAGGAATTTGTCAACTCGTGAACATACAAACAAAAGAACTTCAGTCACATAGCAACCAGCTTTTGACTATCACTTTAACAATGGTACTGCCTTATTTCGCTTCTACTTACAAGGAAGCAAGTAATAAGACTATTTCTGCTAATTTTTTCTCGATTGGCAAGAAGTAAATCGAAGCATAAGCTTTTTTATAATAATTTGTTGCAGAAATATAGAGAAAGTCATGTGAATGGAACACTTTAGATTTTTTGTTGTTAAAACAGTTTATTCCTTGACCAAAATAAATAAATGAAAAATAAACAGCATATAATTTTGCAGGGGATATAAAAACAAAGAAGAGTGTTAACCAAAAAATGTAATGTCCTCCTTTCACAGATTATTGGTAATAAGCCTATTCTTCTGTTTCCTGCTAAAACATTAGCAGACACTTAGTTCCTTTATAAGTAGAAGGGAATACACCAGCAGTCAAATGCTTTAAAATAGGGTTGCTGTGGAGTTGCTTTGCGTGGCCAGGAGCTACTGTATTAGAAAAGTTTCAACTATTTTAAAACTGAGACTAATAACAAGGAAGATCTGGAAAATGGCCAACTTCACGAAAAAAATGTATGTGACATAAATTGTATGTTTTATTGAGATCTACATTTTTTGTCTAAAATGGAAATGTAAATGGTGTATTATTTATGGACGCCCTTTAACTGCGGTGGTTCTCAGCGTCCCATTCTATACTGGGTGTGAAAGATCACTTAATTTTGCTCGGAGACCTCTCTATCAGACTTGAGGTTCTTTAACTGCTGTGGTTCTCAGTGTCCCATTCTATACTGGGTGTGAAAGATCACTTAATTTTGCTCAGAGACCTCTCTATCAGACTTGAGGTTCTTTAACTGCGGTGGTTCTCAGCGTCCCATTCTATACTGGGTGTGAAAGATCACTTAATTTTGTTCAGAGGCCTCTCTATCAGACTTGAGGTTCTTTAACTGCGGTGGTTCTCAGCGTCCCATTCTATACTGGGTGTGAAAGATCACTTAATTTTGCTCGGAGACCTCTCTATCAGACTTGAGGTTCTTTAACTGCTGTGGTTCTCAGCGTCCCATTCTATACTGGGTGTGAAAGATTACTTAATTTTGCTCGGAGACCTCTCTATCAGACTTGAGGTTCTTTAACTGCGGTGGTTCTCAGTGTCCCATTCTATACTGGGTGTGAAAGATTACTTAATTTTGCTCGGAGACCTCTCTATCAGACTTGAGGTTCTTTAACTGCTGTGGTTCTCAGCGTCCCATTCTATACTGGGTGTGAAAGATCACTTAATTTTGTTCAGAGGCCTCTCTATCAGGCTTGAGGTTCTTTAACTGCTGTGGTTCTCAGTGTCCCATTCTATACTGGGTGTGAAAGATCACTTAATTTTGCTCAGAGGTCTCTCTATCAGGCTTGAGGTTCTTTAACTTCTGTGGTTCTCAGTGCCCCATTCTATACTGGGCGTCAAATATCTCTTAATCTTGCTCAGAGGTCTCTCTATCAGACCTGAGGTTCTTTAACTGCTGTGGTTCTCAGTGTCCCATTCTATACTGAGCGTCAAATATAACTTAATTTTGTTCAGAGACCTCTCTATCAGACTTGAGGTTCTCAGCGTCCCATTCTATACTGGGCATGAAAGACTGCTTAATTTTGTTCAGAGACCTCTCTATCAGACTTGAGGTTCTTTAACTGCTGTGGTTCTCAGTGTCCCATTCTATACTGGGCGTGAAAGACTGCTTAATTTTGCTCAAAGGCCTCTCTATCAGGCTTGAGGGTTTTTTATGCCGTAAATCTACAACACGGGACCAACAGCTTTACTTCTCTTCTGAAGGAAGCGATGCTAAGGATTTTTACACCCGAAAAAATCCATCGTCCTCTGCTGGGTTTGAACCCACAATTTTGGGAGGGTGACTAAGTTGTTATTTATCTCTTATGGTTTACCAGTTATGCAAAATTCAATAAAAATTTTCCAGAATGAAGAGGTCTTCAGAGGCTGTTCCCAGAAAATTCAAGATATAAATATATTATTTGAGATATAAATATCTTAAATATAAGAGATTTCCATCAAAATCGTTAGAGCTATTTTTGAGAAAATCAACATTTTCGACTTTTTTTATGTGAAGAGTAGTAGGCAGGGGAATTTTTTTTAAAATCTTTGTGTCGCATCCTTGGAAGATATTCAAGTTAAATGTCAAGTAATGTATTACACACACGATCGCAGAGTTCAGTGTTTGGGTGAAATGAAAGGAGACTGATGGTAACATGGAAACACGCCCCTCTAGGAAGTGTCACAAGTTGCATGATATTTAAATTCTACCCTAGTACTTGCCTTCTATGTCAAAGCCATGTGTCAACTCGTGCCCTAGTATTGTGCCAATGGAGCCGTAGTTCAAAGATCTGTAACAGACCACAATGTCAGTGTCAAGCTACCCTTTGTAGTAGAGTATGTACGAGGGCCGTTTTTTTTTTAAACCTCCGATAGGCTATAAATAAAAGACAAGTTCATAGAAAGCAATTATTTTGTCACTAAAATTTTTGGTTACTTTTCAACATAATCACCAAAATGATTGACACATTTTATCATACCTGTGCACAAGCTTTGAATTACCCGCTTCAAAAAATGTTGCCGCCAATGACTTCAGATGAGCAGCATTGACGTTATTTTGAAGATCTTGGTTGGTTTGAAAGTGCTGCCCTCCTAGCCACGTCTTGAGTTCAGGGAAAAGGTGAAAGTCGCTGGGTCAGGCCAGGTCAGAACTGATGATGGAAAATGTCCCATTGAAATTGTTCAAGGAGCCGATGGGTTGTGTGGACGAGCGTTGTCCCAAGTCAGCATTCCTCTTCGTTTGTTTTGAATGGCTCTCCGCAAACGTCGTAAAGTACCAAGATCTTCAAAACAACGTCAATGCTGCTCATCTGAAATCATTGGCCGCGGCAACATTTTTTTAAGCGGGTATTGCAAAGCTTGTGCACAGGTACGATAAATGTCTCAGTGATTATGTTGAAAAGAAACCAAAACTTTTAGTAATAAAATAATTGTTTTCTATCAACTTGTCTTTTATTTATCGGAGGTAGACAAAAAAGAAACAGCCCGATATAATACTTACTCGAGACCTCTGCCGTAGAAGGGAAACTGGAGGATTCCTGCTGGGATTACTGCAACACAGAAATGTCTTCCTTTATTTTTGTCATTTCAGGAATGTACAGGTGGTTGTAATGCTAAACGGCAATTTCAAACATTTGAAGTTAATATACAGGATGTAACAGAATTACAACCATTCCTGATTTTTTTGATGTCATAAAAGGCATTTTTACTCATTTATTTGTTCATCCTTTGAAATATATACATGGACACATCAAGTTAAAACAGAATACGTGCACACACATGGATGCAATAACTGCAGCCACATTAATACATTAATGGAAAATATTTTCACATATCATAAGAATACTTTGCAGACCTAGATTTATTATGTCATTTATGCAAAAACAAGAGTTTTCTTTTTTATAGCAAAAATAAAATAGTAAACATGGCACATAACATATTTGTAATGAACTACTTAACTAAGCAATTTCAAAAAATCTACTAACTGATTAAAAATATCATTTTGCCATTGAGTATATTGAAAAGTGGAGCTCAGCATTTATTTGGATTTTAAATATTCTGTTACATTCAGGGACTTATTTGTGAGTACACAATATTGATTAAATTCCTCAGCTAAGTAAAATTGGTTAGAAATTCAAAAGCCTGGAAATGATCATTTTCAATATAAAAATCTGGTATGTTCCATTCAAATGGCTTCCTCTACATCTTTGTAACAAATTATTGTTAATAACCTTAATTCTTCTATCTCTCATGCTAATCTTGATAAACATTGCTTAGTGCCCTTAAGAGAAGCGAAATAAGGGAATACACTACGCTAAACTGACTGTCAAATGTTTTAAAATGTGGTTGCTATGGGATTGAAATCCGTTTCTTAGCGTGGCCACGAGTTGACAAGTTCCCACATGAGAAAAGTATTTTAAAACCGAAACTAATAACAAGGAATATCTCGAAAACAGTCAACTTCATGAAGAAAACATATATGACATAAATTGTGTGTTTTAACGAGCTGTACATGTTTTGTGTAGTGAGTTTTTCTCTTCTCTTATGGTTACTAGTTATGCAAAATTCATCCAGAGTAAACAGGTCTTCAGAAGCTAATTCAAGATACACATTTTATTTGTCTCGGTATCAAATTTTTGGGTGCAATGCAATACCTTCTCTATACACTATGTACATAGTACTTGTAGAGAAGTAAAAATATATGTAATCGTAGAAACAAGATCCAAAAACACTTCAGAAACAATTCAGAATTTGCATTTTATTTACTATGTGTACATCTTGAATATACAACACTTTAGTTAAAATCATTCAGAAAATCCAAAAACTTTAAAAAGTGTTTCATCTGAAGGGTAGTTTGAGGTGGAGGTAATTAGTCTCAGAATCTTTGGTCGCATCCTTGGAAGTTTCTAAGCCAAGTTTGATATTTAACCAACTTTTCATTTTTACTTTCTCTACACGTACTATATACATAGTGTGTAGAGAAGGTATTGTACTGTACCCAAAAATTTGATACCGAGATTTCACTGGATATACATGTTTTGAAACTCCCAGAATCAAAAAAAAAGCATTTTAGAAAAATGTCTGTCGGTGTGTCTGTGGACAGCAGAGCGCAAAAACGAAAGGACCGTTAGAGCCCAAACTTGGTATTTAAGTTTGGTATCTTCCTAAGGATGCGACACAAAGATTTTCAAGAAAATCCCCCCACCCCAAACTACCCTTTACATGGAAAAAATTCCGAAAATTTTAATTTTCTTAAAAATGGCTGTAACATTTTTGATTAAAATATCGTATATTAAAGATATTTACCTGACAAATAAAATGTATATCTTGAATTTTCTGGTAATAACCTCTGAAGACTATTTTATTCTGGGTGAATTTTACGGGATTGTGCATAACTGGTAAAGCGTAAGAGATGGACAAAAACTTACTCCACAGAAAATGGAGCTCACGATAAAACACACAATTTATGTCATATACATTTTTTTCGTGAAGTTGATGATTTTTAAGATATTCTTGGTTTTTCGTTTCTGCTTTGTAAAATATACTTTTCTCATACAGGAATTTGTTAACTCCTGTCCATACAAACAAAGGAACTTCTGTCACATAGCAACCAGCTTTTGACTATCACTTTAACCTATGGTACTCCCTTTCACTTCTACTTATAAGGAAGCAAGTAATAAGACTATTTCGGCTAATGTTTCTCGATTAGTATGAAGTAAATAGAAGCATAAACTTTTTAACTACAATTTGTTGCAGAGATGTAGAGAAAGTCATGTGAATGGAACACATCAGATTTTTAGTTATGCTGTACATGCACGCAGGCATGCATCTACTGTTTCCAGTGAAATTTCTGAATCAAATTTTTAGATGGAATACAATGGCATCTCTACTTATTATGTACAGGATCTGAACTCCATCCATTTTGGCAGGTCAAGAAATTTTTCCATAAGATTAAAATTGAACTGGTAAAACACAAAGGTATTCTCTTACCCAATGTTAACTTACATAGTAGTATTTCATTCTGATTCTATTTGCTCAAGTTACAGAAGAACTATAAATAAAACTAAATGATGTTTTGACAATGAATCTGGTGCACAACCACCATCATGAACAGCCACTGTCTAGATAGAACCAAGAGGAGATGTGCTATACTTGCGAACCTAACACACAGCTCTTTATACTGGCACATGTTTTGCTTTCAACTATACTTTAGTTAAATGTTGGTACCAACTTGTTTAGTAGAATTCGTAAGTAAATATTAAAGTACTAGAAGGTATGAGACATTGGTGCAGAGCACATACTTACTAATGGCGTTCTCAGTGCGACTATAATAGGCATTCACTTGAAGTGGATCAATGGAATTCCAGCTGAGTGGAAGCGTGCAAAGAGAATATGACTTATATAACAAAACTGGAAGATGGGAAAATTGGATGCTTTGTAGGGAAATTTTAGGTTTATATGTGCATTTGCTCAAATGCAAATGATAAGAATGCCAATGAGCGAGCTGTTAGATATTAATTAGAATTTTAAATTTAAATAATGGAAAAGATACTGTAAAGGTGGCGTGTGGGTCCAGGTGACCACTGTAATAACAGACACCTTCATTTGCTCGGCTCAGTGACTTCAGATACCCTAGAAAATGAACCTGACTATAATCGCCTATCCGCATCATAGAAAGTGCTGCAAATAATGTCCACAAATCTCTCAGAACTTTTAACATTTGTATTAATGCTGCTCATTTGAAATCATTGGCAGCGGCAACATTTTTTGAAGTAGGTATTGCAAAGCTTATGATAAATGTCTCAGTGATTATGTTGAAAAGTAACCAAAACTTTTAGTAATAAAATAATTGTTTTCTATCAACTTGTCTTTTATTTATAGCCTATCGGAGTTTGAAAAAGCAAGGCCCTCGAACTTACCAGGATAGAACATTTAGTATGTCGTCAGGAAAGCTTCAGCTCTTACTTTAACGTTAATAATTGTTTTATTTACATAATCAAGTTGTGAGAGATTTGTGGACATTAATTCCAGCACTTTCTATGATGCGGATAGGCGATTATTAGAGTTAGCTTCAATTTGCATATTATGACTATCTGAAGTCGCCATTAGCCAACCTGTCTCTCACCTGGAGTTCTTCTCCTTATTGACATCAAAGTTGCGGTCAGACATGGACACGAGGAAGTCCTTGACGTCACCAGCCTTGATGCTGAGGATGTTCCAGAGGTATCTCCCCTCGGTCAGGTTCAGCTGTAACAGTGATCCCGGTAGAGACACTCGCTCAGCTAGAAGTAGCAACAGCAAGAGGCAACCCAAGTGTGTACTCACGTTCTTGTAGTGGTTGTCAAGGCGTCCTGGCTTCAGCAGCCAGTTCTGGTAGCCCACGAAGCTACTGATGGCCTCAGCCTTCGCCCTAGCGGCCTGCTTTGTCTCCTCGTCGATCCAGTCACCCTGCTGCACCAGACGGTTGAAGCTGTCCCGGATATCCTCCAGCATCTCCGTCACCTGCACCACATCCATCAATAGTTCATCAACATTATATGCAATTATGTTTAAGATATTTCCATCGCAAATGAAATATATATCTGAAATTTTCTGGGAGTAACCTCTGAAGAGCTCTTCACTCTGGATGAATTTTATATAACTCTTGTATAACTGTAAACCGTAGGAGAGAGGTGTCCGGTAAGTAAGGATGAATTTGGCGCTATTTTGTTTCATATTTGGTGTCTGCTATTCTTCTGTGTGGTGAACATTCTTGTTTGATGTTCTGTTGCAAATGTTAAGAAAACAGGACAACCGCGAAAGAGCATTGCTGTCGAGTGGATGGTAAGCCCCAGAAAGTCGGTTCGCCGACGAACCCAACAATTGAATTTATCACAAAGTTTACTCACTGCATGCAATCCTTTCAGGGGATCTGGAAATACATGCGTACAAGAAGATCATGTGACTTTTTACTTTCTCTAGCCCCGTATGTACAATGTACATAGGGATAGAGAAGTATTGCATTCCACCCAAAAATTTGATACCGAGATTTCACCGGAAATATATGTTTTAGGGTCCCCTGTATCCAAAAAAAAGTATTTTCACAAAAAGGTCCGTGTGTGTGTGTCTGTGAACACGATAACTCAAACGAAAAGTAGCTAAAATACCAAACTTGGTATTTAAGTTTAGTATCTTCCAGGAATGCGACACGAAGATTTTGAGAAAAATCCCCCCACCCCAAACTACCCTTTACAAGGAACTTTTTTCGAAAATTTTGATTTTCTTAAAAATGGCACTAACGATTTTTATGAAATATGTAATATATGTATATCTTGAATTTTCTGGGAATAGCTTCTAAAGACCTGTTTATTCTGGATGAATTTTGCTTAATTTGGCATGCTAGTAAACCGTAAGAGATAGACAAAAACTTACTATACAAAAAATATAGGTCTTGTTAAAATACACAAGTTATGTCATATACATTTTTCTCATGGAGCTTACAGTTTTCGAGGTATTCATTGTTATTAGTTTCAGTTGTGAAATACTTTTACTTTTTCTCAGACGGGAGTGTGCGGTTTTCTTTTGTTCTACTCTTGGCCAAGAAAAGAAGGGATTTGTAATGACAATCGCATAACGACAGCTTTTAAAACATTTGGCTATGGCTGTAGCCTAATGTATTCCCTTAGTTTTACCTACTTATAAGTAACTAAGTAATAAGAACATTGTGCTAATGAGTACCTCGATTAGCAAGGTGCAGAAAGAAGAATAATCTTATGTAAGAAGTTTGTAGAACAGCTAGAGAAAGTCATGTGAGTGTAACACATCAGATTTTTTTGTGGTGATTTGTGAAATCAAAAGTGTACATGAACAGACTACAAACAATACACCAGTTGCAGGATGAAATTGAAAGAGCTATTAACAGCATCCCACCGGATATTTGTGAACACATCATCGAGAACTTCAATGAACGCATTGCTCGTTGCCACGAAGCCTTGGGTAGTCATATGGAGCATTTAATTTTGCATACATAAATGGGAGATGTTACTTAGTGTATTTATAAAAAAAAATACGTTTTCAATAAATGTTATATGCTCTATAGCACTTTAATATTCGTCCCTACTTCCCTGACATCCTATAAATAAAAATGTACATCTTGTTAAAACACACAATTTATGTCGTATACAGTTTTTTTTACTTTCTCTACACATACTATGTACATAGTGTATAGAGAAGGAATTGCACTCCAATCTAAAATTCGATACCCAGACATCACTGGAAATATATGTTTTAGGAACCCCTGTATCCAAAAAAAAAAACATTTTCAGAAAAAGATCCGCGCGCGTGTGTGTGCGTGTGTCTGTGAGAACACGATAACCAACAACGAAAAGTCGGTAAAATACCAAATTTGGTATTTGTCCAGGGATGCGACACGAAGATTTTTAGAAAAATCCCCCAACCCCAAACTACCCTTTGCATAGAACTTTTTTCGAAAATTTTGATTTTATTAAAAATGGCTCTAACGATTTTGATTAAAATATCGTATATTAAAGATATTTACCTGACAAATAAAATGTTTATCTTGAATTTTCTGGGAATAGTCTCTGAAGACTACTTTATTCTGGATGAATTTTACGGAATTTTAACTGCTAAACCGTAAGAGATGGACAAAACCGTATCACACAAAAAAGTAGAAATCTGGGTATGGAATTTTTGGGTACGTTCTCTATAAACAATGTGCAGTCGGGACATTGGTTGTACGTACCTTGGAGACCGTGTGGGCGAAGTCCTCCTGCCTTGCCACGGTATAGCTCACAGCCATCGGGAGTAACTTCTTGACCCTCTTCATGCAGACCGTGGACCTGCACACAGAACAACACGCTAACCACATACTGCCTCCCCAACACTGACCAGCTTGCTCGTGCTGTGTACTGACCTGGAGGGCGCCAGCGTGTGTCCCAGGAACCTCTCTAGCAGTTCCTGACGCAACTTCCTCATAGCTCTGTTCGTGTGGGGCACTAGGAGGTCCACCACCTGCCACCAGATGTAGCGCTCTGCAACACAATCATCAACCCTGAAGCAACACAGAAAACCCTGTTTCCTGGAGAGATTGCGAGGGTAGCTTTACAGCATACACATCCTAACCGCTAAACAGAAAAACCATAAACCCTAACTTGAAAATCAGGCCATCTATGGGGCATAGTCATGTTCTGTTCCATACACGTACTTTGTAGGTAGAGCAAGCAATGTCTTCCATCCAAAAATTCAATGTCAATATTTTGAGGGAAAATATGTTTTGAGGTCCCCTGAGTTAAAAAAATAGAAAAAGATCCGCGCTTCTGCACCTGCATAACTCAAAAACGAAAACTCGAATCAATACCAAAACTGGTGTTTAAGTCAAGTACCTTCCAAGAATGTCACATAAAGACTATCACGAAAATCTAACTATACCACAAAACTACTCAGAACATGAAACAGTATTTGAAATTTTAGATTTTTTAAAAAATGGCTAACGATTTTGGTTAAAACATCGGCCGTATGTTATGGACACTTGCAGTTTGTGGGAGAGTTTTACAAACCGTAAGAGACACGGTAAGAGGTTAGCTGGGGATGGGGGGATAAATAGTGTATAGGCTGAATAAATATAGTATATAGGCTAAATAAATATAGTATATAGGCTAAATAAATATAGTATATAGGCTAAATAAATATAGTGTATAGGCTAAATAAAAAAAGTGTATAGGCTAAATAAATATAGTGTATAAGCTAAATAAATATAGTGTATAGGCTAAATAAATAAAGTGTATAGGCTAAATAAATATAGTGTATAGGCTAAATAAATATAGTGTATAGGCTAAATAAAAAAAGTGTATAGGCTAAATAAATATAGTGTATAAGCTAAATAAATATAGTGTATAGGCTAAATAAATAAAGTGTATAGGCTAAATAAATATAGTGTATAGGCTAAATAAATATAGTGTATAGGCTAAATAAATAAAGTGTATAGACTAAATAAATATAGTGTATAGGCTAAATAAATAAAGTGTATAGGCTAAATAAATAAAGTGTATAGGCTAAATAAATATAGTGTATAGGCTAAATAAATATAGTATATAGGCTCAATAAATATAGTGTATAGGCTAAATAAAAAAGTGTATGGGCTAAATAAATATAGTGTATAGGCTAAATAAATATAGTGTATAGGCTAAATAAATATAGTGTATAGGCTAAATAAAAAAGTGTATAGGCTAAATAAAAAAGTGTATGGGCTAAATAAATATAGTGTATAGGCTAAATAAATATAGTGTATAGGCTAAATAAATATAGTGTATAGGCTAAATAAAAAAGTGTATAGGCTAAATAAAAAGTGTATAGGCTAAATAAAAAAGTGCATAGGCTAAATAAATATAGTGTATAGACTAAATAAATATAGTGTATAGGCTCAATAAATATAGTGTATAGGCTAAATAAATAAACTGTATAGACTAAATAAATATAGTGTATAGGCTCAATAAATATAGTGTATAGGCTCAATAAATATAGTGTATAGGCTAAACAAATATAGTGTATAGGCTAAATAAATATAGTATAGGCTAAATAAATATATAGTATAGGCTAAATAAATATAGTGTATAGGCTAAATAAGTATAGTGTATAGGCTAAATAAATATAGTGTATAGGCTAAATAAATATAGTGTATAGGCTAAATAAAAAAGTGTATAGGCTCAATAAATATAGTGTATAGGCTCAATAAATATAGTGTATAGGCTAAATAAATATAGTGTATAGGCTAAATAAATATATAGTATAGGCTAAATAAATATAGTGTATAGGCTAAATAAATATAGTGTATAGGCTAAATAAATATAGTGTATAGGCTAAATAAAAAAGTGTATAGGCTAAATAAAAAAGTGTATAGGCTAAATAAAAAAGTGTATAGGCTAAATAAAAAAGTGCATAGGCTAAATAAATATAGTGTATAGGCTAAATAAATATAGTGTATAGGCTAAATAAATAAACTGTATAGACTAAATAAATATAGTGTGTAGGCTCAATAAATATAGTGTATAGGCTAAATAAATAAACTGTATAGACTAAATAAATATAGTGTGTAGGCTCAATAAATATAGTGTATAGGCTAAATAAATATAGTGTATAGCCTAAATAAATATAGTGTATAGCCTAAATAAATATAGTGTATAGGCTAAATAAATATAGTGTATAGGCTAAATAAATATAGTGTATAGCCTAAATAAATATAGTGTATAGCCTAAATAAATATAGTGTATAGGCTAAATAAATATAGTGTAGGCTAAATAAATATAGTATAGGCTAAATAAATATAGTGTATAGGCTAAATAAATATAGTATAGGCTAAATAAATATAGTGTATAGGCTAAATAAATATATAGTATAGGCTAAATAAATATAGTATAGGCTAAATAAATATAGTATATAGGCTAAATAAATATAGTATAGGCTAAATAAATATAGTGTATAGGCTCAATAAATATAGTGTATAGGCTAAATAAATATAGTATAGGCTAAATAAATATAGTGTATAGGCTAAATAAATATAGTGTATAGGCTCAATAAATATAGTGTATAGGCTAAATAAATATAGTGTATAGGCTCAATAAATATAGTATAGGCTAAATAAATATAGTATAGGCTAAATAAATATAGTGTATAGGCTCTATAAATATAGTGTATAGGCTAAATAAATATAGTGTATAGGCTAAATAAATATAGTGTATAGGCTAAATAAATATAGTGTATAGGCTAAATAAATATAGTATAGGCTAAATAAATATAGTATAGGCTAAATAAATATATATAGTGTATAGGCTAAATAAATATATAGTATAGGCTAAATAAATATAGTATAGGCTAAATAAATATAGTATATAGGCTAAATAAATATAGTGTATAGGCTCAATAAATATAGTGTATAGGCTAAATAAATATAGTATAGGCTAAATAAATATAGTGTATAGGCTAAATAAATATAGTGTATAGGCTAAATAAATATAGTGTATAGGCTCAATAAATATAGTGTATAGGCTCAATAAATATAGTGTATAGGCTCAATAAATATAGTGTATAGGCTCAATAAATATAGTGTATAGGCTCAATAAATATAGTGTATAGGCTCAATAAATATAGTGTATAGGCTAAATAAATATAGTGTATAGGCTAAATAAATATAGTGTATAGGCTCAATAAATATAGTGTATAGGCTCAATAAATATAGTGTATAGGCTCAATAAATATAGTGTATAGGCTCAATAAATATAGTGTATAGGCTCAATAAATATAGTGTATAGGCTCAATAAATATAGTGTATAGGCTAAATAAATATAGTGTATAGGCTAAAGAAATATTACATAGATATATTTTACGGAATTTTGCATAACTGCTAAACCGTAAGAGACCGACGAAAACTTAAAACATTCAAAATGTAGAGCACGTTAGAATGCACAATTTATGCTATATAATTTTTTTTTCGTGGAGCTGTTCGTTGTTTAGATATTCCTTCAGCTTTGAAGTACATACTTTTCTCACACAGGAATTTGTGAAGTCCTGTCCATACAAACAAAGAAACTTCAGTCACATAGCAACCAGCTTTTGACTATCACTTTAACCTATGTTACTCCCTTATTTTGCTTCTACTAACAAGGAAGCAAGTAATAAGACTATTTCTGCTAATTTCTTCACGATTAGATGAATTAAATAGAATAATTTGTTGCAGAGATGTAGAGAAAGTCAGTGAATCAGATTTTTTTTTTTCAGGGGATACCCAAAACATGAATTTCCAGTGAAATCTCGGAATGGAATTTTTGGGTGCATTACAATACCTTCTCTATACATTATATACATAGTACGTGTAGAGAAAGTAAAAAAAATTCTGTTCTGTGTATCATTTAGTACTCATTTTATTACTAATGACTTAAACCCCTGTATTTTGCTCCTTAATTGCTTGACAGCATTTTGCTATTTGGGCTGCCACTAAAAGGGTTAAACTTGTGTGCTTACCTTGGGAAATAATACTCGATTTAAGTTAAAACCTTGAATATAAATTAAGTTGCGATAGTATAAATTGACGTGTTCACCTGGATACTGAACTTACGGACAGTTTCAAGCCTCTCGTTAGCGACGAGCCACGCCAGGTTCTGGAAGTAATTGACATCGGTGACGGTGACGACGTCAACGTCCGCAGTCCCTACACCCTGCATCAGGGTGCTAACGTACTGGCCCCAGTCAATCTGCAACAACAACTTGTTGAGCACCTCTTGCCCGAACACGTCCTAGCTCTAGGCACAGCCAGACTTTTCATAGCCGGCATTTGAACCTCGGATAGGTCGAGTCAGACTGAAAAATTCAATGCCATAGCCGGGATTTGAACCACGGATCTCCCGATCTCTAGTCGTGTGTAGGACAGGAGTTGGATAGGTAGAGTCAGACTGAAAAATTCAATGCCTTAGCCGGGATTTGAACCACGGATCTCCCAGTCTCTAGCCGTGTGTAGGACAGGAGTTGGATAGGTCGAGTCAGACTGAAAAATTCAAAACACACGGCTAGAGACCGGGAGACCCATGGTTCAAATCCCAGCTATGACATTGAATTTTTCAGTCTGA
This sequence comes from Hymenopus coronatus, assembly GCA_030762935.1. Lineage (NCBI taxonomy): Eukaryota > Metazoa > Arthropoda > Insecta > Mantodea > Hymenopodidae > Hymenopus > Hymenopus coronatus. The sequence goes on along the minus strand of CM060880.1, from coordinate 3,443,473 downwards.
CTCTACCTATCCAACTCCTGTCCTACACACGGCCAGAGACCGGGAGACCCATGGTTGAAATCCCGGCTAAGACATTGAATGTTTCAGTGTGACTATGTGAAAGAACAGTTACTGCAATACCCACCTTGTGTGAGTACTTGGCGCCCCGGATGCTGAGGTCCATTATACGCTGTAGAGCATCAAACGTCGTCTTGACCGCCGAGGAGTTGGAGCCCTCGCTGACGGCCTGGGTTACGCTTGCACTGAACAACAGGATCTTTATTGCGGCAGAGGCTATATCCGAGGCGTTGGAGCGGTCCTCGCCCGGCGACTTGCCCCAGGAGTCCACCTCGGCGATGACACTCATCATGTAGCTGAGTTTGGCCCTTAGAGCCTCACGTCCTGAGAGCTTTGTGGCCTCTAGCAGGTCGTCGGGATCAGACACGAGAGGTCCCACCAGCAACGAGGACCCCGTCGCGGGACTCAGCTGTAACAAAGACATTACTGTTGGAACAGGAGCAGGGGGCAAATCGCCACGGTACCTATCCGCGTGCGATATAATAGATGTGTGTTTCCCTTAGTGCTGCCGGCGGGGTTGAAGGGAGAGGCGGCAGAACTGCCATCCCGTATCTTCTGGGCAGCGATTGAGAGTATTCACCAGGGGATTAGGGCGAGCACAACGTCCACTATGTAGGGGATTCCGGAGTGTGTGGGACGGGAATCTACGGTCTGTGCCATCCTGTTCTGCATCAGAGGCACGATACAGCCGTAGTTTTAGGTGTGAGGGCATGGTGCAGCGTGACCTTCTCCCTGACATGTGGAGAGCAGAGCCGCGGGCTGATGGCTCCTCGCTGCATCTGCCGATGGCCTGGACATCGTCGGCATACCGGAAAGTCGGCAAAGAGTAATGGGACATTGTTGGCTTTTATATTCACCCGTCCTGATAGTTTTATGAGCTCGGGTCAGACACGAGAGGCCCGACGCTCACTGTCACATTCTGTCGGAGAGGTTTTGTACTCAAAATACTTCGAACACCCGAGTCTTGGCTTTCTCTCCCATCCTCGGGGTAAAACAAAAAGTTTTAAGCTGTAACACATGACTTTATGTCTGTTTTCCAATCAACAATCATTTTTACTTTCTCTACCCGTACTAAAAAAAATAAAATTTGTATACTATAATTGCTTAAACTGGGGCAAATATCTCATACCTTATTTTGTTTATTAACAAACATTTTTAATGTAAGAAAATAAAATAAATATACAATAGTCAGATTAATAACTTAAATTACACATGTGAACGTAATATTTAGTGGCCGCGATACGTGTGGCACCTAAAAGGTATTTCACACCCTGAAATGATAATGTTGTTGTTGTTGAACGACTTCCCACGTATTACATGTTGTTTGCTTCAGTTGGCAAAGCAGCCAGTTCGAGACCAGTGTAATTACGAGCGCCAACAATTCCTTCTCCAAACCATTAAATCCGTTACTTTTTCGCTACCGGTAGACACGCTGGTTAAGACAATGCAACACCTCAACAGTTTCAATGGCGAAAATTCTACAATTAAGATTCGAGTCATTACAACATCCACCGTATTCACCAGATGTGGCCCCCAGTGACCTGTTTTATTGCCAAACTTGAAATACTGGCTCGGTGAAAAACAATTCACAAGTCATCTGCCATACAAATGCCTATTTTGAGGGTCTTTCGAAATCCTACATTTTGGAAGGCTGAAAATATTTGGAGAAACCCTGAGAAAACTGTACTGAACATAAAGGAAATTATGTTGAAAAAAAAAGCTACCAAAAATAAATTGTTTTTCTGAGTATTTATTGAAGTAAATAGCAGTGCAATCAGAGTAGGTACATTTTTCAGAAAACTCACATTAAATATGAGTTTGCTATCCTCCACGTCCGGAGCAAGTTGTACCAGAGAGTCCATGCTCAGAAGGCGCTGCAGCTGGGCCAGAGTGGTGGCGATGTCCCAGCCCACCACAGTCCCCCCGTTGGGCACCTCCCGGGGCAGACTCACGTTACCCAGCACCTCCAGCATGGGCTCCAGCCCCACCTCTTCCAGTCTGTCTGCAACACGTACCCAGGCACTATAAAATGAAAACTATCGTTTACCCAAGTATTCGGTTTTAAAATAGTACTGTACTATTGGTTGCTTGGCAGTGGATAGTCGCTTTCATCGATGAGTCTAATTGCTTTAACTGTTAACATGCAACATACCAGCTACCGAGCAACAACTATAGATGTGTATATTGCCTGTCTGTACACAGCGTTCGTAAACAGGATCCACAACTTGCTGTTTTCTTTACCACTTATGAGCGTACGACCTCGTGCGGCGGCGTCCACTGTAACAGACAGAACTATAGTGGCGACGCAAGCTTCCACTCGTGGCCGTCTGCATTCATTCTTCAGACATAACAACAGGGCATATAATACATCGTACTTTTAAATCAAATGAAAACTAGTTACTTTAGTAACTTATCCATGCTAATAAACAGTCTTTAAATCCGAATGACAAACCGAATAATTTAGTAGTAATTTCTCACTATCTAATACATGGGATAGTGCTACGCCATCAGATGTGCCGGATTCACAATGGAGCGATATAGGAATTCAGAACTTTTTTTTTTGTAGTGTTTAACGCCCGCTTTAACTACTAATGGCACCGCAGGCGGTGACACTGATGATACGTGAATGATGATGGAGCACCGGTGGAATGCGATGGCGGGGGAAACCGGAGTACCCGGAGAAAACCCGCCCCAGCGCCGTTTTGTCCACCACAAATCTCACATGCGGTCGCTTGGGATCGAACCCCGGCCGTCTAGGTGAGAGTCGAGTGGTCTAACCACTCAGAACTGACGGGGCGAAACCCGTGCGAAGAAAGTTGAATTGGATTTAACTTTTACCGCGCGGCATGAGCATCATCCACAGAATTCCTGTTGTTTGATATTCTGTGGTCCTTGTTAAAGATAGCGGCAACATCAAGGGAAGTTTCGTTTTTTACTTTCTCTACACGCACTATGTACACAGTGTGTAGAGAAGGTGTTGCACTCCACCCAAAACTTCGCTACCGAGATTTCACCGGAAATTTATGTTTTAGGGTCCCCTGTAACCAAAATAAGCATTTCCAGAAAAAGGTTCGCGTGTGTGTCCGTGTGTCTGTGAACACGATAACTAAAAAACGAAAATTCGGTAAAATACCAAATTTGGTATTTAAGTTTAGTATCTTTCAAGGATGCGACACGAAGATTTTGAGAAAAATCCCTCTACCCCAAACTACCCTTTACATGGAACTTTTTTAGAATTTTTTTATTTTCTTAAAACTGACTAACGATTTTGATTAAACTATCGTATATTAAATATATTTAGCTAACAAATAAAATGTATATCTTGAATTTTCTGGGAATAGCCTCTGAAGACTACTTTATTCTAGATGAATTTTACGGAATTTTGCTTAACTGCTAAACCGTAAGAGATGGACAAAAAATTACCACACAACAAATGTACAGCACGTTAAAACGCACAATATACGTTATATGCATTTTTTTCGTGGAGTTGATCGCTTTTGAGATATTCATTGTTTTTGATTTCAGCTTTGAAAAACATACTTTTCTCATTCAGGAATTTGTCAACTGCTGTCCATACAAACAAAGGAACTTCAGTCAGATAGCAACCAGCTTTTGACTATCACTTTACCTAAGGTACTCCCTTATTTCGCTCCTACTTACAAGGAAGCAAGTAATAAGACTGTTTCTGCTAATTTTTTCTCGATTAGCATGAAGTAAATAGAATAATTTGTTACAGAGAAGTGAATGGAACACATCAAATGTTTATGTAAAGGGGTTTTTAACTGTGGTAACAGAAAATGGAAACTGTCTTGGACAACCTTCGTTGCCAGCTAATTAAAAGCACGCAGATCTGCTGAACATATTGACTGTTTCTCTACATGAGGAGGACCAATGATAATATGATCCGAGAAGATGGCAGGCAGTACACTTACCTGTATCTGAGCAATCCGAGTAGAGCAGTTTGGCCTGCTGGACTGCCCGGGGCTCCAACCTGGTGCTCTTGTCACTCAGCTCATCTGTACAATAAGCATATCTATTCACTCTTAGCTTTATCCGCCAGTACACCACGGTACAACCTCACAGTTTTGCTCAAGCACGTTTTATGCCCAGCCGCCATCTTGTGGCACTACCACATACACCATACGAAACATTTTTAACTTAACGTCCTTTAACCTAGTTGGTCATATCGGACGATGAATGAAATTGGTGAAATGATGCTCAAATGATCTCAGGGTCCATAGAGCTTAAAGTTACTCGACATTCAGGATAAGGGAAAACCCTGAAAAAAACCTTATCCGGGTAACTCACCCTAAGCGAGATTCGAACTCACGACATTTTGAATGTGAGACATACACGCTACCACCGCACTACCCAGGCGGGCTAAAATCGCCTTTATCGAAGCTTCTAAACGGTGTTTCCGAGTTGAAAACAAAAATTCTAACAAGCAATACAGAATAGTTCTGTTGATAATGTATAACATACTGCCACCGAAAAATCACTAAAATAAGTACACTAACCTATGTATTGAAACATGTTTTCCTTTCCTTGTTTTTGCTTCTGCTATTCGAAAAACATCAACCAAATACTATGCACGTATTGAGCATTGAACTTAATCTAAATGTATTGCTTAATTGAACATTTAACGTCACAACATCTTATTTTTGGGTGCACGTTTAACCCACACAAAAGTGTAGCGTCTAAAAATGGCGGCTTGACAAAACGTGCTTCAACAACCACAATGCAAAGGAGAGTGAATTTCCGTTGTAATCTCTGTGGGTACAACACACTAGGCGCGCAAGAATGTAATCTCATGCTAACACTCTAAATTACAAAATCAATTTATTCTTAAATTGTATAACATTCTATATAAATATATATGAGTTAAATTGACGCTAATTTGTACCTCAAACAAGCCCCAAAATGTTATTCGTATGAGTCACTTGATTTCAGCAATATTATTTACACAGTTACGGTTGCTGGTTGATGCGGTTTTGAATCATGGAGGACGGTCGCCGTGAATTTTCTCTTGCATTTTCGTCGACTTATATAAAGCATAAGGCTGGTAAACCGTTGACTATTGGTGAAAAAGCTTAAGTGTTGAATGTTTAATGTAAGTTTTATGAGAAATATCCAACACTTTTCATGAAATTAACATCTGGGTTCACCAGTACTTCGGCTACAAGTTTAAACAGTACTAGCAAAGAAAAATCTTACACCCGGAGAGAAACAAAGCATGTAAAATGTGTGATCCAAGAATGTAAAGATTTTATGAAGAATGTAATTCTGCACAATTTCTTTTTTAAAAGATGAGCCGCCAACAGTTGATAAAGATATGTAACGAAAGAAGAAACGTTTTTTGGGAGGTGGATAGTTTAAGTGACACACTTGTTGATGACTTTGGAGTGGAAAGCAGCAGCACAAACTGTTCAGACAATAATTCTGATCTGGAGCGAATAAATGTACTAGGGTCGTTTTTTTTTTCCAACCTCCAATAGGATATAAATAACAGACAAGTTGATAGAAAACAATTATTTTATTACTAAAAGTTTTGAATACTTTTCAACATAATCACTGAGACATTTATCGTACCTGTGCACAAGCTTTGCAATACCCGCTTCAAAAAATGTTGCCGTGGCTAATGATTTCAAATGAGCAGCATTGACGTTGTTTTGAAGATCTTGGTGCTTTACGACTTTTGCGGAGAGCCATTCAAAACAAAGGAAGAGGAATGCTGACTTGAGGAATTGTGTTGATCCGTGACAACGCTCGTCCACACAACCCATCGGCTCCTTGAACAATTTCAATGGGACATTTTCCATCATCAGTTCTGACCCAGCGACTTTCACCTTTTCCCTGAACTGAAGACGTGGCTAGGAGAGCACCACTTTCAAACCAACCAAGATCTTCACGTCAATACTGCTCATTTGAAATCATTGGCGGCAACATTTTTTGAAGCGGGTATTGCAAAGCTTGTGCACAGGTACGATAAATGTCTCAATCTTTTCGGTGATTATGTTGAAAAGTAAGCAAAATTTTTAGTAATAAAATAATTGTTTTCTATGAATCTGCCTTTTATTTATAGCCTATCGGAGGTTGAACCAAAAATGGTAATCGTTAGTTATCACATACATGTTATTTTTTAAAGTTAATTTTTTACACGTGTATTCGTTTATTTTGTTTTGACTATCAATATTATCACCTTTATACCTAACAGAATATTTTAGACACTGTATAAGTTGTCAGAATAGCGGCTCTGCTCGTTTTACATTACAATATGACACGAGTACACGCGGTCGTGAAAATATGAATGGCGGAAGGTGCACTGGCTTTTGTTTTGGCGAGATACCTTTGATCTGCCGGAGTAGAAACTCGGAGCGCTCCGAGAACCACGTGCTGGACACCTGCTCTTCGCCTACAGGGTGTTCCTTGTCCCAGTTACCACAGGCGAACTGGTAGAAGTCCTCGCAAGGGTCCGCGGTGTTGTCTATCGACTGCAGCAGGGCTGAGGCTAACAAACAATTAACAATTAGTAACAAACCTGCTACTTTTGATTGATGTTTAAGAGGACTCTGCTATGCAGTAATTAGCCATATAATAAAGAATGGCAAAAATCAAAGACAAAGATAAATAAAAAACTATGATGTGTTCCATTCACATGACTTTCTCTACATCTGTGTAACAAGTTTATTCTTCTATCTATTTAATACTAAAACATTAGCAGAAGCTGTCTTATTACTTGCTTCCTTGTAAGAAGAAAGTAAATAAGGGAATACCTAGATTAAACCGACAGTCAAATGTTTTAAAATGTGGTTGCTATGGGATTTAAATCCGTTTCCTTGCGTGGCCAGCAGTTGACAAGTTCCCGTATGAGAAAGTAAATATTTTATAACTGAAAGCAATAACAGAAAATATCTCAAAAATGGTCAACTCCACGAAAAACATGTAAATAACATAAATTGTGTGTTTTAAACAGATCTACATTTTTTGTGCAGTAAGTTTTTGTGTATCTCTTACGATTTACCGTTACTTGGAAATGTCAATAAACAGGCCATAAGTCTCCTATCTCAAATTACTTATTTAAATAATGTACTTTTCATTTCTTTGTGAAAATATTTCCTGTATATATACAGGATGGTATATGTATTTAAGTTTCTGGGAATATTCTCTGAAGACTGTTTATTTTCTATGACTTTTGTAAAACTGGTGAACTATAAGAGAAAAGACAAAACCGCTAAAGCTAACAATTTATGTCCTTTTTGTGAAGTTAACAATTTGCGAGATATTCCATGACATTGGTTTGTCAAATAGGAAAGGTTGTTCTTTTTTGTGAAATGCTGGTGAAGACGGAGAGGCAAGTGACACTATCGGTATAGCTAGTGTGATCCTTCTCTTGTTTCTGCTAATGCTTGTTTCGATCAGCATGAACTGGACAAAACGATGACCTTTTGTAAAATAGTTTCTTGTAAATTAGATACCTAAAATCATGTGAACCTAACACATCATGTTTTTACTTCCTCTACACGTACTATGTACATAGTGTATAGAGAGCGTACTTAAAAATCTGATATTGAGATTTCACCGGAAATACATGTTTAGGGTCCCCTGCATAAAAAAACATTTTAGAAAAAAGTCCGCGTGTCTGTGAACATGATAACTCAAAACCGAAGAATCGGTAAAATACCAAACTTAGAATTTAAGCTTAATATCTTCCAGGGAAGCGACATTTTTAATTGTAAAGTACTTTATACTTTTCTCAGAGAGGATGTGTCCGTTTTTCTTTTGTTCTACTCCTGGCCAAGCAAAGAAGTTATTTCCAATGACAATCGCATAACGACAGTTTTTAAAACACTTAACAATCACTTTAGCATAGCACATTCCTTTAGTTGCCTTCTACTTATAAGGAACTAAGTAATAAGAACATTCTGCTAATGTTTATCTCGATTAGCATTGTGTAGAAAGAAGAATAATCTTTTGTAAGAAGTTTGTTTATGGAGCAGCTAGAGAAAGTCGTGCGAATGTAACACACCAGATTTTTACTTTCTCTACACGTAATATGTACATAGTGTATAGAGAAGGTATTGTAGAGCACCCAAAAATTCGATACCGAGATTTCACCGGAAATATATGTTTTGAGACCCCCTAAATAAAAAAAAATTCCTAGAAAAATGTACGCGTGTGTGTGTGTGTGTGTGTGTCTGTGGGCAGCATAGCTCAAAAACGAAAAGACCGTTAAATACCAAACTTGGTATTTAGGTTTGGTATCGTCCAAGGATGCCACACGAAGATTTTCAAAAACATCCCCCCACCCCAAATTAGTCTTTACATGCAAAACATTTTGAGAATTTTGATTTTCTTAAAAATAGCTTTAACGATTTTGATTAAAATATCGCATATTAAAGATATTTACCTGACAAATAATAAGTATCGAAATTCCTAGGCTTTCACGGCCGGTGTCGAATCGGCCCACAAGCCCGGGTTATACTCCAGCCAGTAATAAAATGTATATCTTCCATTTTCTGGGAATAGCCTCTGAACACTACTTTATTTTGGATGAATTTTACGAAATTTTGCATAACTGCTAAACCGTAACAGATGGACAAAACCTTACCGCACAAAAATGTAGAGCACGTTAAAACACACAATATATGTCATATACATTTTTTTTCATGGAGTTGATCGTTATTTTAAATATTGCTTGTTTTTGGTTTAAGCTTTAAAAAACATACTTTTCTCATACAGGAATTTATCAACTCCTGTCCATACACGCGAACATCAGTCACAAAGCAACCAGCTTTTGACTATCACTTTATGGTACTCCCTTATTTCGCTTCTACTTACAAGGAAGCAAGAGATAGGACTATTTCTGCTATTTTTTCTCCATTAGATTAAGTAAATAGAATAATTTGTTACACAGGTGTAGAGAAAGGCATGTGAATGTAACACATCAGATTTTTTTTTATGTAGGAATGGAGGTCAGTGAAGAAATCACTATATTCAATAGTTGTATTGAATATAAGTTTGCTCTATCTTTGGTTAAGTTTATAAGAAACAAACAGATTCTGAATTTAGCAACCACAAATACTTAATATAAGTCTAACTCACCTGACGCTATGCACTGCATGCTCGTACACGTGGTCGGCGCCCTTACCATGGCTGCAACATAAAAATAGTTTCCATTAATGGTCTTCATAGTCTTTCGTGGTTACCATGCCAACTTCATATACCCAGGGTCGCGGGTTCAAACCCGGCGGAGGACGTTGGATTCCTTCGGAAGTAAAGTGAAAGGGAAGGGAAGTAAAAACGATTTACGGCACGTGAAAGAACCTCAAGTCTGATAGAGAGGCCTCTGAGCAAAATTAAGTGATCTTTCACACCCAGTATAGAATGGGACGCTGAGAACCACAGCAGTTAAAGAACCTCAAGTCTGATAGAGAGGTCTCTGAACAAAATTAAGTGATCTTTCAAACCCAGTATAGAATGGGACACAGAGAACCACAGCAGTTAAAGAACCTCAAGCCTGATAGAGAGGTCTCTGAACAAAATTAAGTGATCTTTCACACCCAGTATAGAATGGGACGCTGAGAACCACAGCAGTTAAAGAACCTCAAGTCTGATAGAGAGGTCTCTGAGCAAAATTAAGTGATCTTTCACGCCCAGTATAGAATGGGACGCTGAGAACCACAGCAGTTAAAGAACCTCAAGTCTGATAGAGAGGTCTCTGAACAAAATTAAGTGATCTTTCAAACCCAGTATAGAATGGGACACAGAGAACCACAGCAGTTAAAGAACCTCAAGTCTGATAGAGAGGTCTCTGAGCAAAATTAAGCGATCTTTCACGCCCAGTATAGAATGAGATCTGAGAACCACAGCAGTTAAAGAACCTCAAGCCTGATAGAGAGGCCTCTGAGCAAAATTAAGTGGTCTTTCACACCCAGTATAGAATGGGACACTGAGAACCACAGCAGTTAAAGAACCTCAAGCCTGATAGAGAGACCTCTGAGCAAAATTAAGTGGTCTTTCACGCCCAGTACAGAATGGGACGCTGAGAACCACAGCAGTTAAAGAACCTCAAGTCTGATAGAGAGGCCTCTGAGCAAAATTAAGTGATCTTTCACACCCAGTACAGAATGGAACACTGAGAACCACAGCAGTTAAAGAACCTCAAGCCTGATAGAGAGACCTCTGAGCAAAATTAAGTGGTCTTTCACGTCCAGTATAGAATGGGACACTGAGAACCACAGCAGTTAAAGAACCTCAAGCCTGATAGAGAGACCTCTGAGCAAAATTAAGTGGTCTTTCACGTCCAGTATAGAATGGGACACTGAGAACCACAGCAGTTAAAGAACCTCAAACCTGATAGAGAGGCCTCTGAGCAAAATTAAGTGATCTTTCACACCCAGTATAGAATGGGACACTGAGAACCACAGCAGTTAAAGAACCTCAAGTCTGATAGAGAGGCCTCTGAGTAAAATTAAGTGATCTTTCACACCCAGTATAGAATGGGACGCTGAGAACCACAGCAGTTAAAGAACCTCAAGTCTGATAGAGAGGCCTCTGAGTAAAATTAAGTGATCTTTCACACCCAGTATAGAATGGGACGCTGAGAACCACCGCAGTTAAAGAACCTCAAGTCTGATAGAGAGGTCTCCGAGCAAAATTAAGTGATCTTTCATGTCCAGTATAGAATGGGACACTGAGAACCACAGCAGTTAAAGAACCTCAAGTCTGATAGAGAGGCCTCTGAACAAAATTAAGTGATCTTTCACGCCCAGTATAGAATGGGACACTGAGAACCACAGCAGTTAAAGAACCTCAAGTCTGATAGAGAGGCCTCTGAACAAAATTAAGTGATCTTTCACACCCAGTATAGAATGGGACACTGAGAACCACAGCAGTTAAAGAACCTCAAGTCTGATAGAGAGGTCTCTGAGCAAAATTAAGTGATCTTTCACACCCAGTATAGAATGAGATCTGAGAACCACAGCAGTTAAAGAACCTCAAGTCTGATAGAGAGGTCTCTAAACAAAATTAAGTGATCTTTCACACCCAGTATAGAATGGGACACTGAGAACCACAGCAGGTAAAGAACGTCCATATTATTTAACTCTATTTAATTACTTTCTCTACACGTAATATATATAAGTGCCGTCCCAGAAGTACTCGACCTAACAAACAAGGGACAAACATTTTGGGGGAAAACATTTTTATTTCTCTACATAGTCTCCTCTCAGCTCGATACACTTTTGCCAGCGATGTTCAGCAGCTTCGATACCCTCTTTATAGCGAGAACTATCGAGGTCTGCAAAACTACCGTTTTTGCTCGATTTCATCACTTAAATGCTGTAACAAGTTGGCATAATATTCGCCGTTGATTACTTTTCCTTTTTTTGAGATAATCAATGAAAATTATCCCGCGTGCGTCCCAGAAAACTGACACAATGACCTGGTCTGCACATGAAAATGTCTTTGCCTTCTTTGGAGCCGATTCTCCCCTTCCAATCCACTGTTTTGATTGTTCCTTCGTCTCAGGTGTGAAGTGATGGACCCAGGTTTCATCTGTTATGAATCGACTCAAAAACTCAGCTTTATTGCAGCGAAACATTGTCAAATACTCGACTGAAACACTCGACGCTGTTTTTGTTCTGTTGTGAGCACCCACCTTGCACACAACTTTCTATATCCATACTTTCAGTCAGTATGTAATGTAGAGAACTTTTTGAAATGCCTGCAATGTCACTTTCAGTCGACAGTCATGTAATATCATTTTGTGGATTTTCTTTACAATTTCCGGACTGGTAACCTTATTTGGTCGACCACTGTGATGTTCTTCTTGGCAGCTCTTAAAATCTGCCACCCAATATTTCACTGTTGTAAACAAAGGAGCAGACTCTCCAAAAGTAGAATCTAGCTCAGCTTTAATATTAGTTTAATATTATTCAAATGAAAGTATTGTATCACATAACAATGACCAGTTTTATCCGAATTCGCTGAGAGCTGCTAAACAATGTAAAATCGTCAAACTTCAAACTTAAGCTTTACCATTGTTGTTTGAAGCAGCACGCGCTATCTGTACGTCAGGTCGGGTACTTCTGGAACAACCTCTGTACAGAAAAGTAAATTCGATACCCGGATTTCGCCGGAAATGGACATTTTAGGATCCACTGTATCCAAAAAAGCATTTTTAAAAAAACGTCCGTGTGTGTCCGTGTCTTTGAACACGATAACTCAAAAACGAAAAGTCGGTCAAATACCAAACTTGGCGCATAAGTTTAGTATCTGCCAAGAATGCGACACGAACATTTTGAGGACCCCCCCCCCATTCCAAACTACCCTTTTCATGAAAAAAAAATCGAAAATTTTGATTTTCTCAAAAATAGCTCTAACGATTTTGATTAAAATCTCCTATATTTAAGATATTTACACGCCAATAAAATGTATATCCTGAATTTTCTGGGAATAACATGTGAAGACCTTTTTATTCTGGGTGATTTTATTGAATTTTGCACAACTGCCAAACCGTAAGAGATGGACAAAAACGTGGATCTCGTTAAAACACACAATTTATGTCCAATACTTTTTCTGTGGAATTAGCCGTTTTCAAGATATTGCTTGTCATTGGTGTCAGTTTTCTTATACAGGAACGTGTCAACTGCTGACCACGCAAAGCAACACATTTCAATCCCACATTTTGAAACATTTGACTGTCGGTTTAGCCTAGTGTACTCCCTTATTTCCCTTCTACTCATAAGAAAGCATTTCTGCTAATCATAATCTCGATTAGAATGAAGTAGACGCAAAATAAGATGTTTAAATTTTAAAGTGTTCAGTAAATGCTAGGTTATTTAAGCCAGTTAAATTTATGGCTTCATACGTTTGTTAAGGATACCCATCCATGAAAATAGATCAAAAAGTGTAAAAAATGATTTTTTTTAAAGAATTTGAATATTATTTTTGTTACAAATGAAAATTACCTGATATATTGCACAACCAATATAACAATAAACATAAATTATAGTAAAATAATAATATTTAAAGGTTTAATATTTTTTTCTGAAGCAACCAGAAGAGTAACGAAAATTCTATATGCGTATTCTATTTACTAGCATAAAAAAATGTACTAATATTTTTGGTTTTCCAAAAAAGTTGTTTATGCATCGTGCACAACTTTTGATTAATTGGCATAGTAAAAATATTTAATTATTTTTAAATCCAAAATGATTAAAGATATCTGCACGAAACTCAAATCCTATAGACAATTGTATCACGGCGGTATGTAAAACAAATCTGATGTGTTCCATTCACATGACTTTCTCTACATCTCTGTAACAAATTATTGTTGAAAAGCTTATGCTTCTATTTACTTCATGCTAATCAGAAAAAATTAGCAGAATTAGTCTTATTACTTGGTTCCTTGTAAGTAGAAGCGAAATAAGGGAGTACCATAGGTTAAAGTGAAGTCAAAAGCTGGTTGCTATGTCACTGAAGTTTCTTTGTTTGAATGGACAGGAGCTAACAAATTCCTGTATGAGAAAAGTACAAGTTTTTCAAAGCAGAAACCAAAAACAAGGAATGTCTCGAAAACGATCAACTCCACGAAAAAAATGTATATAAAATAAATTGTGTATTTTAATGTGCTCTACATTTCTTGTGTGGTAGGTTTTTGTCCATCTCTTACGGTTTAGCAGTTATGCAAAATTTCGTAAAATTCATCCAGAATAGTCTTCAGAGGCTATTCCCAGAAAATTCAAGATATACATTTTATTTGTCAGGTAAATATCTTTAATATACGATATTTTAATCAAAATTATTAGAAATTTTTAAGAAAATGAAAATTTTCGAAAAAAGCTCCATGTGAAGGGTAGTTGGGGGTGGGGGGGAGGAGATTTTCTTGAAAATCTTTGTGTCGCATCCTTGGAAGAAACCAAACTGAAATACCAGATTTGGTATTCAACGGTCTTTTCGTTTTAGTACTATGCTGTCCACAGATACACACACGGATCTTTTTGTAAAAATGATTTTTTTTTTTGTATTCAGGGGGACCCAAAACATGTATTTCCGGTGAAATCTCGGTATCGAATTGTTGGGTGGAATGCAATACCTTCTCTATACACTATGTACATAGTACGTGCAGAGAAAGTAAAAAATAAAAAAAGATCGCTTGAAATGCAAGATTTTGAAATTTCAGTTTAGGGTACCCGTAAGAAGATAAGTTTTCAGCAATTAAAATTTAGGAGTAAGTATATTCCTTTTGTGTTGACACTTTTTAAGTTATCATACCGAATGACAGTGCAATAAACTTGTCTCACAACTTTGATCACTAGAATGGATCCTGCTTCAACTATTCGTTCGAGTCTGTGACAGTGTTTTATTTTTAAACGAAAAAGATCGATTATGTTTACACACGATATTGTGTCAACATTATCAGGTATGTAACCATAGCGACACACAAAAACACAAGCCACATTGATTCTTAGCATTATGTGCGTGTGGGTGATTATGTTGGGTACACTGACCTTCTAAAACAGATAACAATCAAATTTACCGACCAGACGGCGAGCAAAATGTCAGTCCGCACATTTAAAGCCTTCACAAACAGAGATGTAAAAGACAAACTCTCGTTCGAGAAAGGAAATAGATGAGCTTGGGTGATTTACTAACCTTTAAGATAAACAATATGGCGTTCCATAGTAGCTACTTTCATTAAAAGGTGACCGATGAATACATTTTCCAAAACTCAAACTTTTCTTTACTAAGGACCGGTGGGCTTAAATAAAAGTAATTATTAATTTTATTTTACTTATATTTACGGTCACAGTAATGTGTAAATATTGTTTTGTTCTTATCGTCTTCTGGTTAAAATTTACTTGCGGTTAATGCGTTCATGCGCATTTTCAAGCATGCTTTTCAAATGTTTATTATCGACTTTAAATGTTTTTACTACTATGAGGTTAGGAATATACGTAGGTATATAAAGTACGCGAATGTTAAAAAGAAAAACGGCATTTTTCGTCGAAAGAAGAGAAATACTGTTAAAATTGTGGACGAAATAAAGCATAACATCGCAGAGTAATTGGGAAAATATATTTCTTGTAATGAAGGAGTTTGAAATTTATTTGTTTTGGATTTTTTATATTTTTATTATATTTGTTAACATGACATAAAAATGAAGGAAACATTGAATAAATGCACCCTACAACATACGAGTTCCCACAATTTGTAATAGATTTGCCAACTGTCCGGTTTTAAATAAAAACTGTGACGTCCGGTCGAACGGCCCGAACAGACGTCAAAAATCCGGGTTTCGGGCTCTCTTAAATTAGGCTAAATTCATACTTATTAATTTAATTTTTTTAAAAGTACTAAATAATGAAAATCAAGTCAGTTAAACTTTGGAATTTGATTATTATTTGGTTTCAATAATTTGTCACAAGTTGAGAGCATTGTGGATTTGTAGCTGCGAATTGTTATGTAGGTATTCCTTTTAAAATTAGTAGGTCTTTGTTGCAAGTACCGATATTAAAATGAAAATGGGAGATTATCACGGCTTGTTTTTCTCATATAACTGTGAGGAACAATAAATAGACAAACTGACTTACCAGGCTCAAACAAATTGGTGATATTTTTACTTTCTCTATACGCACTATGTACATAGTGTATAGAGAAAGATTGCACCCAAATACTCAATACCGAGATTTCACCGGAAATATATATTTTGGATCCACCTCAATCCAAAAAACGTATTTCAGAAAAAAGGCGTGTGTGTATGTGTGTGTGTCTGTGTGTGTCTGTGTCTGTGTCTGTGTGTGTCTGTGTGTCCGTGTCTGTGTGTCTGTGTGTGTCTGTCTGTCTGTCTGTGTGTCTGTCTCTGTCTGTGTGCCTGTCTGTGTGTGGCTGTCTGTGTGTGTCTGTGTGTCTG